>JAOYMU010000001.1:57415381-57427691 GCA_025802295.1 Psammodynastes pulverulentus
ACTCCCAATTAGGAGTTGAAGTCCACAAGTTTTAAAAGTTGCCAAGTTTGGGGACCCCTGGCTTAAGCTGATAAAGGTGTAGGGGTGACATTTTGACTAGTAGCTAATACAAAGGCATTCCTTTTACTTAGTGTACGTGTTGAAATATACGTTAGAGTTTTAAGTTTGGGTGAATGGATTGGAAAAGTAGTAATTGATTAAAAGGAAATAGATTCGTAGTGTGGAAGTTCAATTTACCTACTGCACTTGACAATCAGGTCATTGAGAGGAAGATAATAGCATGAATTCTGTTGTTCAGTAAGTTATAATCTCTATAATTATTCTAGGTTTTCAAATTGTAAGAACTCAAGCATATGTTTTATATATATTTGCTTAAGTAATGGACAAAATGTAAAATTTAATGGGCAAAATGATCTGCACCTGTAATTCTTTTCCAGGAGTGGAAGATACTCCTAAGAGTTACATCCTTTTAAAAACTATTACCATGTTAGGATTCTCTGTTGCTTGCTTTTTCTTAAAGATAACATAACTGCCTCATAGCAGTTACACCAATAAATCAGTGCAAAAAGAATCCTCTCAGTGTGTTTTAAGCATAGAAGATTTATTGTGTTGTATACTGTACTTTTGTAGCCAAATTATATTTTGTAGCCTACAAAAGCTTTTATAACACAATAAGTCTATTGATCTTACTAGATTCTTTGTGCACTTGTTATAACAGACCAACATAGCTGTCATTCTGGATTAGTCTGTTCCAGAAAATAAATAAAGCATCTTAAACAACAGTGTCTTGTGAAAACTTACAAATGAACCACTTTATTATCACGAGCTTTAATAGGTCACAGACCATCTCATTAGATATATGAAATATAATCCTGGGAAAGAAGTATTTTGCATACAAATACACTTAATTTTGCCATGCATACATGCTATATGTATTGTTTTAAAAGGTATTGTAACTGAGAAATTTAGAATGACTGGGCAAAAGATTCTAGTTTATTTTCAACTATATTAATGTCCTTTTTTTGGTAAAGAATATATTATTCCATGTTCAGAGTACCTTTTGGGTAATAAAATCTAATTTGGTGGTGATACTATAATAGTTTGTTCGTTAAGACTTTTCAAGCTTGACAGTGAAGGGAATTTAAAGTTAAAAGTAGAGCACTTATGCTTGGCATATACAAGCTCTCATTTATTTGTGAAATTAAGCAGGGGCAAGAAAAGCCTGTAACATTTGGACTGGGCTGCTCTTTGGTGCTGATTAATAAGCTTAGCTTTCACCATCCTAGCACCACCAAATTCTTTGGGATTGCAAATCAGGAAAATACAATTTGTGCACACCCAGGAAGTACCAGGGTGAGAGCAAAGGTACACCGGATAGGTAGTTTAATTTGAGGTAAATAGGCTCATGGTTTTTAAGACTATGTTAAAAACCTGAGTTGGTAGTCCTAGTATTGATTTTAAGATGATTCTCTCCATGAAAAAGAAAAGATTAGAGAGCAAAAAGTGTCTGGTTACTGTATTTTCTGCAATTTTAAATGTATTCTGCCATTTAAAAGATGCATAATCTCAACCCTATAATCTGCAGTGATAGAAAAACTTGAAACAGCCATCTTTCTTAAATCCTTGAAGACAAGCATGTTTAAGTCAAGATACACTTAGCTGTCAAAACAATTATGTATTATCCAGTGTTAGGATTCCATGGCCTACAGTTGAGTTTAGTTGCTTTTGTTGCCCTTCTCTATACTGTAGGCCAGAAGGACAATTAGATTTGAGATTTGTTGCTAGAAGCCTGAGATATTTCTGAGGTAGAATAACTGTCATCATTCCAGGAGATCTTTCCATGAAAGAAGAGAATATTTTTAAAAAAATTTGGACAAGAAAATACTACAAGGTAACCTGCAGAAAAATGTGAACAGAGTGTTTCTTTAATTGGACACAATTAAGACCAGTTGTAGAATACAATTTGAGCTTTCTCAGAAGATATATATTGCTTAAACAGGCAACAGACGCTCACAAATATATTTGTTGTTTTGGTTTTTGCCTAACCTGTTTTGGGGAAAACAAGGCTGGCTATTATTATAAGCAGGGAAAATTGGGATGTACATATCCCTTTATGGCTTTTGAATCCCCTAATTGTGAAGCCTTTCATTATCTAAACCATCCAAGTTTTGAATGACATGTTTTCTCTCCTGTCCATTTACCATCTCTATACTCAGGTCAGTCAGTGCAGTAAGGAACAGCTTGAGGAACAGGAGGAAGAGCTGCAATCAAGACAATAGTCAGATAAAAGGAATCTGTGTCCAGGGCAGAAATGTAATTTGAGAAAGTGTCTCACATGTTCCTTCCAAATTCTCACAAAGATAAGGAGGTGGGGTGGAGGAATGGGATGCATTCAGACTTGCAAGGTTCTGTTACTATCATCTTATAGTAAAAGTAGTAACAGCTGTTGTGTCTTTGGTTTGTAAGTTTAGTTTACTTTGGAGGGTTGACATCCAATTTCCATTGCTCTGTTTCTCTATCCCTTGTTATGCATCCCAGAGAGCTTAGGTCCCATTGCCCAACAATTTTTTTTTAATAGAAGCTTCATAGGTGTTTTTTTTTAACCATTCACTAAGAACTAGAATTACAGAATTTTAGAAGAATTCTGGAGCCTTGTAATAGAATATAAATAACTTGTCTCCTTGATTGTTCATCTCATTTCTTCTTCTAGGCTCTAGATTTTAATTTTGGTGATCACCTGCCATACTTTTTACCAGCATAACAGCCAGCATCTGATTCAGTAGTGCTTGGTATTGTAATGTGTGCTATAGCTAATTTGGTCTAGTGGTTAAGGCACCAAGTTAGAAAGCAAGAGACCATGAGTTCAAGCCCTGTCTTAGCCATGAAAGCCAGCTGTGTGATCTTGGGCTAGTCACTCTGTCTCAGCCCAACCCAACTCGTAGGTTTACTGAAGGGAAAATAGGAGGAAGGTATATTGATACGCTTGCTGCCTTGAATTACTTATAAAAATAATAATGATGGGATACAAGTAAATAAAAAAAAATATTAACTATGCCAGCAAACTAAGCAACAGCCTTGTTCAGCAAAGGCAAGAAAAACTCTAGCAAATTGCTCTGGAGCCACTTTAATTTGTCATGGAAGTACTTCTTTGTAAGTTTGCTCTGTTGAACAACCAATAATATAATAGAAACCCTGAAAATTGAATTTCTTTGCCCCTTTCTAAAGGAACAATAGATTGCATCATCTTTATTAGTTTGAAGAGTCATTTGTTCTACTTGAGAGCATTCTTCAGTTAATGTTTCTTGCTGCCACCCATGCTACTATTAATATTTTAAATATCTTCTGTCATTATATTCAAGTAAAATATATGCTAAGTGACACATTTTAGTACTCCTAAAGAATTTACTGATAGCATTTTTCTGCTATTGTGTTCCACTGTGGAAATGAGGCATCATAGGGTTCCTCAAATAGTTTGAACCTAGAAGTATGTAATAGTTAAGATTGTGGAAAGCCATGTTGATACCAGCACAGTGTATGGTATCAGCATAGAAAGTGTCTTCTGCACCAGTGGAGAAGTGTTTGGGGTACAAAAGACTCTATCTGGGTGCATTCACAATCATTAAAACACTTCTGACATGTTATGCTATGACTGCATTGTATTGCAATATGATGACTGACCTCTTTACATAACAATTATTGTGCTAATTTTAGTACTTTCTTTTTCCATGTTTTCTGTGACTCTTCTTGGCTTGATGCAGACAAAAGTGGAGGATATTGTTCAAGAAGTTTTTGATGTTTACAAGAGAAACCATCATGACACCCAGTAAGTTATTGTATGCATGTTCCTTTTCTTCTATATAGTTTAAAAAAAAACATACACTGTTAAGGACATTGCATCTTGAACTGTACTGGCTTATCTGTTTTGAGGATTGTGTTCCTTTTATGGCAATTTCCTGCACTTATTTTCACACCTGCAGGTTATCTCTCAACCCTACAAAGGCCCTTGTGGAGGAAGATGCAATTGGGGGCAATGAGTGGGGCAGATGGGAAAGGTTTTATGTTTATGCATTTGAATATTCAAGCATATATAAGTGTATGCAGCTTTAATGCCCACTTGTGGAATATTGTATGGCGTTCCATTCATTAAATCTTAGAGAAACATCATGAAGTCACCCTTGTTGTTTTTGTTCTGAATGGGAGCTTTTCTTCCAGTGCAAACAACAGAGGGGAGGGGAGGAAACTCCACCCAGAGCCTTCTCATCCTCATCTCTCCTTCTTCTCCACTTATGGTTCTTATTCCTTTTAAAACTTTACATAGTTATCAATTGTGGCTTAGCCAAAAATAGCCCTTTCCCAAGAAACAGGCAGGATAAAAAGCTTATGAAATCAAGCATTTCAGTGACCTTGTTTTTGTCAACTTGGGTTTATGTATGTATGTATTTTTCTTGGTCTTTATATTATTATTTGAAATCTTTACTCTTAGGAATCTGCTTCCTAGAACATCCTTGCCTGATCCACAATATTACTTTGATTCACCCTTCAGTGACCTGCCTATTACATTCAAGTGTCTCTTTCAATCACATATGTTCACCTTGGCTGATTCTTCCATTTTAATGTTTTTCTCCCAAATGTTTCTTGATTTTAGAGAACACTCTTCTTAGTGAACTTGTTTTAAAATCTTTTATACTGGGTAATTATTTTAGATGTTTTGTAATAAGCAATAGCAATCAAAATCACTGTTAATCATTAATATCGCAATACAATTGCAAGAAGTAGAAATTATTTTATTATCCTTCAGGTTTATCCAACATAAATTAACCGACAGTTTGGCACAAATTATTTTATTGATGCACCACATTGCCCTATTAATTTATGACAAGACTCCTTAGATTGCTCTCCCTTCATAAAAATAACGAATGACTTTATTAGGGGTTGGGTTGGGCAAGCAATAAATGTATCACCTATTTTCTCTACAACCTTATTTGTGAGCACTACAGGTAGATTAATCGTGCTTATCTTTTCTTTACTATCCAACAAAACCTTTTTCAAAGTTAAATATTTAAAATCATGAACGAAAGTTTTGAAGGCACCAAAACTGTGCTTGTAATTGTGCACTGGTCTTCATAACCTGAAATGGTTGGTTGCTTCTGGTCTGAGCAGTCATTTGGATGCTGACCAGAATGTCCATTATATGTTTGATCTAACATAGCATTAAGTGTATTGTGACTGCATTTGCACCTAATGACAAGCCATATGGCTAACTAATGACTGAACAGCTTAGATCTCTTGGCTTCTTCCTCAAGAGAATACAGTTAACAAATATGGATAACTGCCGCAGCTTGCATAGTGAGTGAGCCTCAGGCCAGACTTATTGCAGTAAGAATAAGACCAGATTTCTGATTTAAATCCAAACTCATTTTGCTTGATAAAGCTAAATGAGAAAGATAAAGATAAAGCTACTACTTGTATATTGGTAAGCCAGAATTCATTTTGTGTGAGGTGGTCTGATAGTTGCTCAAGGAATACATCCATAAATACAAACACATCACAATCCATATATACACTGCATTTATGGAAGATACATGTTTTTCTTTGTCCCTTTAATTAACTGAATGAAAAGCAAGTCTGTTCATCACTCAGATGGTACTCTATAACTTTGCTAAACTATATCTTTCGGTCAATCCATCAGGTATGTTTTGCAACAAGAGAAACATTTCCACTACTTGAAGAGAGGACTGAGGCAATTGACAGATGCCTATGAGGTAATTTTTTGCAATTTGAACCAAATGTATACTTTTTTCCTTATGTTTCCAGTTTGTTGGTTTCCAATCATAGATTTGGCCATGGACTATAATATCCTTGGTGTTTTCTGTACTCTGTTCTTTTGCTTCTGCCTTTACTATTTCTCAGACACTTGAATATTAGGTGGGCTAGAAGAAGAGAAATTGAGTTCTGTTGGCTGGCCTTGTTAGGCTTGTCCTCTGTTAGCTCCTTCAGAATCCCAAGCTGTTGCTCCCAGAAAGAACACCAGAGTGGGGAATTCTGGGAATTGCAATCTCAGCACAACTGTAGAGCACCAGACCTGGGGGAGAAGTTCCATGGATTAGTTACTTACAGTTTTTGCTTTGTCTGGATAGTAATAAATAAAAAGAGAGGCTACTACTGAACAAATCATAATGATATTTTTGGTGCTGTCGGAAAGCTCCCGAGTTCAAGTTCTTTTGCCTCTTAGATGGGCTGTTTGCTTTTCAGTACTTCTGTTCTGATAAATCTCCTGCACAAAATAGTCACTCATTTGAGGTAAATATAGTATTGCTTGTTGTGTGAGATTTGAACAGGTGTAGTTCTCTTCTTTTGTAGTGTCTGGATGCCAGCCGCCCATGGCTGTGCTATTGGATCCTGCACAGCCTGGAGCTCTTGGGGGAACCAATCCCAGATTCAGTAGCATCAGAGTAAGTTTGGTTTCATCAGATGTACTCCTTCTTTAGCATTATGGGGACTTACTCAGAAATTACACAATATACAATATGTGATAAAAGAACAGAGGATAATTCCTCCTATTTTGAAGATTGATTTCCTTAAAAGTTTCTAGTCCTGATTGAAGATATATAAAAAAAATACTGCAGTTAACCTCTACTGTAGAAATCAAGTTTAATCAGGGCTTTGGATTCTATGCGTCTTTAATACTGTTTTTCCAATAAGCTGCTCAATAAAGTTACCTAAATTAAAATTGGAAATTAGAGCCTGGTGGCACCTTTTCTGATTAACTCATTTTATTAAAAGGCACAAGTTTCATCAGCTGCAGTTCAGTTCATTAGATGAAAAGAGTGGCTACACTGATATAGCATTTAAATTGGAATGAGGTTTGGGGTGGAAAATATGAGTGATTATACAGAAGCAGGATACATGTGAGACAGATTACTAGTACCTTATCAATAAACAATTGTATTAAAGTTAAAACTCAGAGTTCACATAGGAGAAATAACTGGTAAGTGTAATGTGAGGTGGAGCTCTGTTCCACTACAATTAACATTTCTGTAGCAAAAAAAAAAAGACTCTATTAATATTCTGAAATCTTCATCAGCTACGCAGAGCACCTGACTTTCTGAGTTAACATCCCATTGTCCATGCATCATGTGTCCAGATTATTTTAAAAATACAACAGTGCATTGTCTCATTCATTTTGCTCCAACAACATCTTAATAATTTGTTCTTGAGTAGAAACTTTTAGTACTTTTTGTGATGGGCTTAGATAATGGTGATGGCAAGAGCTCTGTTATGTAGAGGAAAGATTCTGGGGAGAGAAGATTTGCAAGGTATGGCGAGAGGCACAACAGATACTACTTTTCCCCACAAGCAACTGTCAGATATATATCACATTTCTGACAAGAGAAAAGTTCTGCAGTTTATGAGGAGAAAAGGGAGAAACAACCTGACTTGTTCTTTGGAGACATGGGCCCATTTATTATATTCTTATATTTTCTCCTGTTTTAAAAATATTGCATTCTCACAGGCTTCATAACAAATTTAGCAAAATACAATACAATATTATATATTGTATTATCATATTGTACATTAAAGCTGCTAGAGATTCCCTGCCTGGGATCCAAACAAGGAGGCAAGATTTTCTCACTTGACTGGCAGATTGTTCAGCCCACTTCATACAGATGGCAGGGCTTTCTTCTCTCCCCTAGCCCAGGGGTCCCCAATCTCCAGGCCATGGCCCACTATCGAGTCGTGGCCCATTTGGAACCGGGCCATGCAAATGGCAGGCGAGTGTGTATGTGTGTGTAGTTCCATTTATGTGAGCAGCAGGAGCTTGTGCACAAAGCTCCATTTATGTGAGCAGTGGGCGCTCGCACTCACTGCTGGCGCAAATGGAGTTGCGTGCACTCATGCGCTCCCTGCTACTCACACAAAACCATCCAATTTCCTCCCTTCCCCTGCCAGTCCACTAAGCCAGGAAGGTTGGGAACCGCTGCCCTAGTCCTTCCCAAAACCTGTCCTGGAGGGGTCCATCAATCATTTGGGACAGATTTTGAGGGCCCTGGAGCTGCAGAGAGATGGGGGACATTTCCCTTCCCTCAGTGCTACTCAAATGTTCAGTCCCATCACCATTGGAATCCTTTGGCAGTACTGTATACTGTACGTAAAACCCTGACACACAAGAAAACTGATAAAAGCCATGAATTTAAAGGATAAGGACGCTCTTGAGTTAATTTTGATTCCTGGAAACTAATCATGCCGTTTCCTTGGCAGAGTTATGGAAGTGATTTCCCACTGCCTTCTCTAGGATGCCTTCTTCAGTTTCTCAATCTTTCAGTAGCCCTGGAATCCTTAGGAAGTGTCTCCCCCATCCCCAACCACAGCTACAATACAAGGTTAACCTGCTTAACTTCCTATATCATCCACGTTTGACCAGCTACTGCAGCCTATCAAGGCTGTGACTGCATTTGGACAATAATTAAGCTGGTTTAATATGATGAGGATGAGTCACCTTGAGCTTTGGGCATAGGCCTCATCTCTCTCCTTGTTTTAAAATAACTGCAACTTGTGTGGTCTGAATCCCAAATTATGGTTCATTTTAATTTCATGAACTCTGCTGAGAAATTGGTCTATTTTGACAAAACTATAATTAAGGCAATTTAATTCATAGGATTATTACTTGTTGAAACCTGATTAGATTATAGCAAGCGATAAGGTTACTCTGAATAATGAAGGGAGAAGGTTCAGAAATCATACCTGGCCAGGATGAAACCATAGTGGAAATCATGCAGTTAGCTAAGCAATCTTGATGAGAGACAATCCTTGAGCAGATATTTTGGTTCTTGGACCACTGTACATTTCTCCTGTAGGAACGCAAGATGGTTATTCTGCACTCCTTTCCCCTGCTTTCCTCTTTCTGCAGATCTTTCCCCTCCTGTAGAAGGCAAACATTTCATAGTTTGAAGAGAAACCAAAGTGTTCCCCCCCTGATGCACTCGGGCATCTTATTCTACCTTTGATTTTTCAGGAGCAACCATAAAGCAACCATAAGCTGCATTGCCCAAGTGGTGTCTCACTTGTGTTTTTTTCGGATTTGATACAATCAGTTGAAGATACAAACTCTGTGTATCTTGGAATATAATGGCATGGGAATGATGTTAAAATTTACACTAGAATAATTCCCCCCCCCCTCAATTACCTTATGATGGAAATACATGACAAGAGGGAGACAACTGAAAAAGTCTTGAATAGTAGCTGTTTTCAGAAATGGGTGTACTGGAGAGAGTTTTAGCAAATCTGAACTATTGAGAAAACGTAGGATTTGCTGCTTGTTACAGACTAGTTTTGCCTTTGCCTTTCCTTGGTGTGCAGTGTGTGCCAATTCCTGAGCCACTGTCAGAGCCCGAACGGAGGTTTTGGAGGAGGACCAGGCCAACACCCACATCTTGCTCCAACGTATGCAGCTGTGAATGCTCTCTGTATTATTGGCACTGAAGAAGCATACAATGTTATCAACAGGTAAAATCATAGCTCAGAAGGGGATCCAAGGGATTGTTAGTTCCATTCGTGAAACAAGATATCTAGAACATCCCTACTAGTCTCCCAGGCTTCCATATTTCACTTAGTGCAGAGGAAATGACAACTGATAAGCAAGCAATAAACTATTTTCTCTTACAGACTTTGCCAACAGATGCTCTTTGGCAAGCAGGGCCCATTCTGTTGCTTTCATTCCTTCCCGCCCTTTTTTTTTTGTATTAGAGTAGTCGTAGCCCAAATCTTGAGACTTATAGGTTATGATGAACAGTGGGAAACAAACAGAAAGCAGCACCTTTCCACATTATTTAGAATTATGTGTGTGTAGTCCCTACTGCAGGCAGATGCAGCGCATTCAATAGCCTGGCCTGCTATAGATGTTGTAATGGTTATAAGTATAAAAAATGGTCATAAGTCATTTTTTATGTGCTGTTGTAATTTCAATCAGTACATGAGGGATTGTAAGTTGAGAACTACCTGTAACCATTGCTATTATCACAGTTGGGCCATAAAATAAATTAGCCTGAGAGTTGCAAGGTGAGAAAATATGTATGGAGTTAAATATGTAACCAGGGTTCTGAGATCATCCTCCAGGAATTCTGCAGGGGTTGGGTACAGCATCTCCCTTATTGCACTGGCCAGTTGCTTTGAATTCCAGGAGTAGGAGTTGATTGAGTGTTATGTGGCTTGATTTGGCCTCATGATGCTTCATATGACGTCTGACCTGATTCAGTGCTCAGAATTGGTCTTTGTTGATATGTGATATAACAAAGAGTATATGCAAAGGTATAGTATTACAGCACATGGGGTGGGGGTGGTAAGAAGGCAGCTGTCGTGAAGGATCCAGGTGTTTTTGTGGAAGTGAAAACTCTGCCTTTGGCAGTGATGATGAGGGCCCAGGATTCTGCAGAGCATGTTGTGGGGTGGTTGCCGTCAACAAAGTGAAAAAGAGTCAGTGTGTAGAGATTCTGAACCATTCTTGCTACTTTGATTTTCTCCTAATTGGGATACATATTCCTGAAGTTCTTCATCTTACCAGTTCTTCATTTTCAGAGAGAAGCTTCTGGAATACCTATATTCCCTGAAGCAGCCTGATGGCTCCTTCATCATGCACCTAGGGGGAGAAGTTGATGTCCGGTACGTCAAAAACTTTCCATGTATTGCTCTCTCAAAAAGCAAATGAGGAACTATTAATTACTAGGAGATTTCTCCTGAAGTGCATTTAACATTCTGCATAGATTGGTAATGACATGGCTAGACGTAAATTAAGAGGTTGAGGCCTTGGCTACTGCTCTATGGAAATACCCTGAATAAGGGTCAACAAGGCTGTCTTGCAGTGATTATAATTCAGAGGAGCTCCATGCTACTGTGAACAAAAACACACACGCTCAGGTTTTGCTTTGGTACAGCAAATTGAAGAAAGAAAACACTTTTAAAACAGAATCGCAGTTTACACTATCTAGTGTGGGAAACCATTAAATGATTGCACGTTTGTGTAAGACTGCAACTTCTTTGGAACTTCCCCTCTCCTCCATGAGATTTTAAGGAAAAGATATAAGAAAGGTCTCTCTGTCTTAATATCAATAGCCACACAGTATATTTGGTAATTATAAATGTAAATTAAATTACCAGTTGGTTAACTGAAGGGTGAATGTAAAGTCCAAATTTAGCTTTTTGGTATAATTTCCATTCTGTTGTGTTTTAAAAAATGTGCCCATTGATGTTGCTTTGCTGACAGAAGCCTTTTTCATTCAGCTGTTAGCAGTGTAGGAAGGAAGCCAATTGTTAATGATGCTCTCCCTTCAACACCCCCCAGCTCTCTATTCTGAAAATTGGGGAACTTTTTCAATTTAGAGTGGGAGGTTGCCCGTGACACAGATGGGAACCTGCCAGCAATTGTCTCCTTCCTTGTGTTGGTGATGTAAATCCTCTGTCAGCAGAGAGTTGCCATCTTTATCTACATCTCTCTCCTCCCCTCTACACAAAGCTGTTTCATTGGAAATAGGCTTTTTTGGGAGTGGCGGAATTACTCCAAGTTAATATCCCCCTTCTTTTTATGATGCATGTTCTTTTTCAATAGCGTCCTGAGCGTGTCACAGATAGTACAGTGTAATATAGGATTTCTTACTTAGAGCTATGTATATTCTTTCTCCATCTAAAGCTTTTAAATATTCTTTTATTTAAATCTTAGGAGTGCCTATTGTGCTGCATCTGTAGCTTCCCTTAGCAACATTATTACACAGTCTCTCTTTGAAAAAACTGCAGAATGGATCGCAAGGTAAGAAACTCTTAGCTGGCAATTTACCAAACTATTCTAAGCTACCCAGAACAGGAAAAGCAGGAAAAAAAACCCTGCTAATCTTATTTTCGATATTGAAACAAGAATACAGCCCCTGCTTTTGTGTTTTAATTTTGAATTAGATGTCAGAACTGGGAGGGCGGGATCGGTGGCGTCCCCGGCATGGAAGCCCATGGAGGATACACGTTTTGTGGACTGGCAGCCTTGGTCATTCTCAAAAATGAAGAAGTTTTGAATTTGAAAAGTTTATTAGTAAGTAACCATTTGTCCGATTCGCTTATTTATTTCATGCTATTCAAAGAACAGAAATCAAATGCATCTGAATGACAGTTTCATGATTTTTATTCAAACGTTCTCAGATATAAAACCAAGTGTTATAAATGTCTGTGGAGATTCTCAGTCATCCAGGTCCTTATATAGAAAAAGTTTTATTGGTTACAAATATAGAAATACATCGCTTACAATATGTTGAATTTTCATATATCTTATCAA
>JAOYMU010000001.1:57490788-57501950 GCA_025802295.1 Psammodynastes pulverulentus
TTGGTTTGTACCCCGCCCCGAGTCCCTATGGGGAGAGGGAGCGGGTTATAAGTATGAATAAATCAAATCAAATCAAATCAAATAAGGTTACAGGAATCAGAGTTTTAGGGGATTTGGATTGTTTTTGAATTTGATTTTAATTGTTTTGAAGCATAACACCTGATTCTATGAAGCCTGGAAGGCATTGGGCTGAAGAACATTGCATTGAAATAACAATGCACTTCTTTGAGACAAAAAAATACATTATTTATATTTATTAGTGACTAGAAGCTTCTTATGGACTTTTGTGTAAATATGAAAAAAAATAAATTTGTGATGTATAGTATTGATGATTAGACAGGATAGATTACAGATGAATTAAGATTTATTTATTTAGTTAGTTTTTATCCTGCTTTATTATTTTATAAATAATTCAAGCTGGTGAAAATACTTAATGCTCCTTCCTCCTCCCATCTTCCCTGTAACAACAACTCAGTGAGGTGGCTTCGGCTGAGAGAATGCGCTGGGCCCAAAGTTACCCAGCTGGCTTTCATGCCTAAAGTGGGACTACAACTCACAATCTCATGGTTTCTAAGCTAACACTTTAACCTTTACACTAATCTGGCTTATATAATATGACGTAACCTTATAGAGAGAGGTCAAAACATAGGAACCATTGTGAAATATTGGAAACCATTTCTTTGTATTTTCTTTTCTATTCTATTTTTCTTCAACATTTTTTTAAAATTATACTTTTTTTTACACTTTTGGTACACTTCTTTGTTTTTTCTTTGTTTTCTGCCTTTTTTCTTCCTTACTTTCTGTATACTGTCTATCAGCTTTTCTTTTTTGTGGTTGTCTACATTTTTAAATAAAAATTATATATACCACAAAAACCGTATTAAAATGATGATGCAGCATTTTCAGCTACCTCCCAATGGAAACATATTGTTTACTGTTTTCTTAGCACTGTTTCAAAACATTTTGTCACACCTGTTCAAACGGAGCAAATTAGGCAACACTAAATTTTACTAATGATAGAGTCTGTTTGGCCTGCTTCTGATTCATATCTATCATGTTCATTTGTTTTTATTAAAGCTGATTCCATTCATAAAGTACCTTGCTTCATTATAGTAAAAGTTGTCAAACTGTGGAGTCAGCAACAACTTACCAGTGGTGTTTAGCATAGTTCTTTCTCTGTGCTGAGGCTAGGCTTTTGGCATACTTCACCTTCAAAGCACAGAAGACTCAATTTTAAAGCACAGCCAAAATGCCAATGTTCCAAACTCAAGAATATAATTGCTGTCAGTTTTAGCATTAGAGACATGACCTATATAAATATCGTACAGAGCAAAATCAAAATCCAGCTACTACCTGAATTAAGCCAGAAGGTTGTTATCATACATGCTGTAAAAGGGTAAGTGAAATATACAGACTTATTTATATATTGTTGCTCTAGCACCTTTTCTGCATAATTGACTAGACAGAAAATTTCTCATTTTATGTTAACAGCCTTCAGAATTATTTTTGAAAGAACCTGTTTTCATTTATTTTAAAGAAGAAATACAGTACAACATAATATTGTATGTGTGATATTACTAAATGGTTAGGCTGGAGGAAGCTGGGGTTAATCTGTGGTCATTATTTCCATATAATGGGACTCTCTGGGTATGTTGACACCAATTTTCTAGATAAGCCTGTAGAAACCTGTGCTGGCAACTAATCCTTACCTACCATGGCACATTTTGTAGGTAGTGCTTACCAGGCAGCAGCCAAGCAAAATTACATTTTTCCTATGTTTGTAATGGTTACGTCTTCAGGGTTTTGACATGCTTCTCACCACTGTTCTGTATAAAAAGATGGACCCAGCTTTTTCCCTTACAACATTTGGCAGTTCTGTTGCTCATTCCATACTCATCTTTCAACACAGCAAATAAAGGTGCTGTTCATTTTGGATTGCACTTGAAAAGATTCCAGTTTTTCCAGCGATGCAAAACAGAAAGTCTAGCGCATCATATATATACCTTCTTAAAATCCATACAAGGATCCAGTTAATGGACTTGATAGCTGAATTGGATAACCTCTAGTAGTCTTCAATGAACCCAAATCTAGCTTGCTATGCTTTATCTACAGACCTCAATGAGACCCAACAAGCGTCATTCAGACTGGATTTCGTTAAGTTGTTTAATACTATTGTGAATTATGTATTATATCTTAGTTTTAGTTTGATTTGTTTTTGTTATTGTTATAGAAGTATAATTGTGTCATATATTATTGCAGTAATTTGATTACAGTTCAGTATAAATACCGTAGTAATAGGGCTATTAGATCTAGACCAGGGGTCAGCAACCTTAAGCATTCAAAGAGCCACAAAGGTCCTAACTGGAAGTCCCCCGTTCAATCCTGGAGCCAACCGCAAGTCCGGTTCCCCCACCATAGTCCCCTCCTAGCACAGCATCTTTTTTCCTCTACCTGTCCTAACCAAAAGCCCTATCAATGGTGGAACCAACGAGCGAGAGGGAGTCGCAGCAGAGGCATGAAAGAGCCACATGTGGCTCCACAGCTGCGGGTTGCTGACCCCTGATCTAGACTATATAAATCCACTAGATGGCAGCAAAGAGGCAGAGAATAATTAAACACTTTGTCATTCTGCATAGATCTTGAAGCCTTGGTAGTAGATCTCACATATCCTCTTAATGCATTTTATCTGTCTAAATAAATTCAGATATTTCCTTCATGTTAAACTGCCAGATAATTTGAGATTTCCCCCTTTTACCTACTACACGAAGGAGAAAACAAGCTCTTGCTCTGCTATGTTATGCTATCAAGTGGGAGTCTGATTGAGTCCTTATGTTGAATATACAGTGCTTGGGTTGAATGTAGAGTCTATTTTAGGTACTTGTTATTGCCAGTTTGAGCCAGTTCATCAAAGAGGACAGCATCTTAGGCTTGATCATTTTTTTAATTGATTGATTTTTTTTTAGAACATGGGAAGTTTTTGTTTTGTACGCAAAGTGTAGTTAGTTGATGTTTGCAGGATTGGCAGATGACAAAAAGGTAGGCATTTTCTATGCCTAGACTAGATTAGATCCCGGTCCAACCCTGTTTGTTTGCCTGGGCTGTATTCAGGAAAAGGAACTGTCTTGGGCCACATCTAAAGCATCTAATATAGTTAGCGTATATTCCTTTATTTTTTATATTTTTTACAATCTTGTGGGACCACATTACTAGCTGTCCAGGGCTGCTTGCGGCTTTATGCCACAGGCTGGACACGCCTCCTCTAGAATGTTTCCAAGTGTGACTAAATGGGAAATTACACAGGAATTGGTTATCCAGTAATAGCCTTCATGAGAATTACGATGGATACGCAATATGCCTCAAATGATGGCATTGTGCTTAATTTGTTCCCGTATTTCTCCAAGAGGAAAACAAGTTTTTTTAAAACTTTTATCTTTGAAATTGAGAAGAGGGCCTTTTGTTTTTTTATCATGCTTTGCCCTTTTGGGTACACACACATATAGTCAGTCGTGTGTCACATAGACAAATTAATGGGAAGGAAAGACTCTCCAGGACCAGTTTCATCTGGAGCTGGAAAACCGTCGATTGGCAAAGGGGCACGGCTAGACATTGTATCTAGGAGATCGACTTCAACAAGTCTTAGACTTAGAGGGTATGGTACCATTTTCAGCCAAGATTTAAGCCTGATGAATTGAGGTGACCTTTAACCAGCTTCATCTGGTATGCCATTTTTAGCTTTGCCCAGACCAGGATGCTTCGGCAACAGTAACTCATGCCTTGATCTCTACAAGGATGGGCTTCTGTAATGCACTGCATGAGGGAAGCTTTGGAGATAACCCTAAAGCTACAGCTGGGTACAAGCGATAGTAACTAGAAGATCAATGATTCTCAACTGTGGCAATTTCACAAAGTGCGGACTTCAATTCCCAGAATTCCCCAGTCAGCATGCAGGCTGGGGGATTCTGGGAGTCGAAGTCCACATATTTTAAAGTTGCCAAGGTTGAGAAACACTGAACTGGATTGTTTGTGGGATATCTCCACACTCTTCTTTTAAAGTTATTGCATCAGTTACTAATGGGCTTCAAGGAACAATTCAAGGTTCAGATTTATTAATTTTGAAGCCTTCCACGAAGCAGCATTGAAATACATCAGGTAGTGCCTTGCCCGAACTGATTTAGTCACTAAGAGAGGCCCGGTTGAGAATCTCCCTTCTTTGAAAGATACATGGAATGTCAATAAAACAGACATTCTCTAGGCCAGGGGTCAGCAACCTGCGGCTCTGAAGCTGCATGTGGCTCTTTCATCTCTCTGCTGCGGCTCCCTGTTGCTAGTCAACTCCATAATTGATAGGGCTTTTGGTTAGGGCAGGTAGAGGAAAAAGTATACCGTGCTAGGAGGAGACTCTATGGTAGGGAAACCATACTTCTGGTCAGCTTCAGAATTGAATGGGGGACTTCCGGTTAGGACCTTTGTGGCTCTTTGAGTGTTTAAGGTTGCTGACCCCTATTCTAAGCAGTCCTGTTTATGGAATTCTCTCCCTTTGGAGGCATAGGTGGCCAAAACCTCCTTTATTTTGGAAAGCAAATGGGGACCATCAATGCTATTCCGTGGCCAAACTTCGACAGCATCAAGGAATTGGAAAGGAATATGATTCAATTAGTTTTGTTGTATTTTTATGTAACTTTTTCTGTTGTCCAAAAGCCAGAACAGGATTAAATTTAAGTTTTGATTAAAGATGAATAAAAATAGTAATAATAAACACCTATAATTGTTTTTTCCCTCTTTGCCTTTGGGGGAGGCTATATTCATATATTACGAGACAGCAGCTACTACCCAGTAGTGTTATGTCTTTCCTATGCAACATTTTGTTGCTAGTCAACTCCATAAAATCAACATTTTATGTATTTCTGATGTATTTGTGCCGTCAGTAGATGATGAAACCAAATCAATTTTATTTTAATAGTCACCAATGGACAAAGAAGAACCAGGGGATAAATATCACATTTATGAAGATGAAAGAAATAACACATAATGAAAAAAAAATAAAACTATTAAGGCTTGGTCTTAACTCATTAAATTAAATTAAAATAAGCTTCCCTAAGAATTTGTATAAATAAATGTGTATTATGCCATCCTTGTGGGGTAAAACTAGATAGGGATCACAAGCAGACGAGCTAATTCTACTTTATTTGTGATGCTGTGTTGACAGAATCTTGTAAGCTTGAAAATGCAATTCTCTTCCCCCCTCCCCATCTCTTTTACTGACAGAAAGCAGGCAGGGTTTCTTCTGAATCTATTGCAAGGCCCACTAACAGAATAACAGAGTTGGAAGGGACCCTAAAGATCCTCTAGCCCAACCCCCTGCTCAAGCAGGAAACCCTATGCCATTTCAGACAAATTGTCGTCCAATCTCTTCTTAAAAACCTCCAGTGCTGGGAGCACCCACAACTTCTAGAGGCAAGTTGTTCCACTGATTAATTGTTCTATCCAGCTGTGAGCTATGCGGTCTTTTATCTGATTATTTTCTCTCTCTGACCAATCTCTCAAGGTCTTTCCTATATTTCACTACAGTTGTGGAGATTAGTGAAAAATTCATAAAGAATATTCCTTGTGATATTTTCAGCATCAAATGGATACATTTTGAGGAAGGGAATGGGATGTGGAAAAATGACATTTGTGGCTTATTTATTCTATGTGGTAGTGGGCAGAGGTGGCATTCTACCGGTTTCCACTGGTTCAAGCGAACCGGTGGCAAAAAAGGCTGCTGTTTGGGCGAACCGGTAGCAGAAAAATAGTTACCAGTTTGGGTGCACCAGTAACAAAAAAATTAGTTACTGGTTCAGCCGAACCAATAGTTTAAAAAGCTAATGGTTCAGCCCAAAAAACTGACGATCAGCTGAGAAGATCAAAGAGTTCCTTTCAGCTGATTGGCGCGTGCATGCGTGGTAGGTATGTGTGCATGTGCAGAAGGGGGTGCGTGTATGCATGCGGGGGGGAGCACGCACTCACTCAGTGAACCAATGGTAGCACCGGTAGCAACCCACCACTAGTAGTGGGTGATGATCAATTCCTTTGAGGAGATCTTGTTCAGGAATTGTGCATGCTTTCAACCTATCTCTAACTCTGGCCTGGACAGTTGATCCTCCCTTCCCCTCTGACATTGGTAGGCAGTTGCAATATAAATATACTAAAATAGAATGCAAAATAGAAAAGTAGAAAAAAAATCAAACCAGGAACATGAGTAATTTTTATTTATGTGACATTTTCATTATATAAGTAGAGCGTGAGAATATTAGGGAATAGTTTTTCTGTGTATGAATACGTATGTTGGATTAGAACTGTTCTGTACTTTAATTATACCAAATAGTAGGGCAGAAACAGTCAGGAAGATAGGAAACCAGCTATAATACTTCGTAAATTATGGTGTATGTCTACACGTGACCAACTACTTAATGTTCTTATTCATTTTGTAGCGTTACATCCTGCATTTTTTCCCCTTGGAACTCAAGACAATGTACTTATTATCCTGTCTTCCAATTTTACCTCAACAATAACAATTCTGTGAGGTAGGCTGGGGTATGAGACAGAATTTTCTTGAAAAATCATCCCATGGTTTTCCATGGTTGTATTCCAGGGTTTGAATCTGGGTGCCTCCAGCCTCATCTGAATGAATCACATTGCACCATGGCTTTGCTAACAAACCATAATGAAGTACATCGTGCTCTCACCACGAAGCAGGGTAAAGCAGCCAGGTTATGCAGCAAAGTGGCTTGTGGGATGAGCACCTGAGATGACCTCAGCTGGTTTTTAAAAAGCTAAGCAGGTCAGATCCAATGGAAGTCTGGATGAGAGATCCTCAGGAAATCCCAGGAGTCTTGGCTAGATTGGAAAATGTTAAAAACGCTGAAAAAAGCAATGACAAACTACTTTTTACAGTTAAGGAAAGCAACACGGCTATCACCACAATTGGTCTTCAGGAGTCAGAACAGATTTGGCTTTTCTTCCATCGTCTTCCATCCCAACCTGCCCAGAAGAGGGGGTTCTCTGTACTTCAAGCATAGCTCTTTGGCCCAGTTTGCAGTCCTAACTGCATTGTATTGTTCTGGGAGGTCTTCTGAGTAATGTCTTGATATTGTCAGACAGCTGCTGTGGTCACTTATAAGTCCTTCAGCATCAGCTTTTTGGAAGGGTGGTCAAGACTTAGCGGTGTTCTTGTGCTGAGTTCATTGGGAGGCTGTGTGCAAAAAGTGATGAGCCCCATTCTGCCTGTCTGTCTGTCTGTCTGTCTGTCTGTCTGTCTGTCTCCCCCCCCCTCCATTCTTTCATATCCCTCTGACTTAATAAAGGCAGTGCCAACTCACAACTCACAATATAATAGCTTCTGGAGAGTGATTCAGGGTGCTGATCATCAGCTACCATATTGGCAACTAGCTCAGCTCATGAAGCATAGGTATCACATAGGCCTATCAAGATGTGCCCATCGTGAGTCCTTATGAGTCTTGTAGTCCAGGGGTCACCAACCTTTTAGACCTCAGGGACCACCAAATTCATAATTTTAAATCCCGCGGACCACTAATAGGAATCCAGTGCGCTGCTCGCTGAAGTGCCTGGACTCTCAGTGCCAGGATGGGGTCCTTCAGGCACTTAGCTTGGCCACCTGTTTCTGCAACCTTAAACACTAAAAGAGCCATTTGGACCCATTTTCCACAGAAAACAAAACACCGGGATCTGTCATTTCTCTCTCTCTCTCATATTTCTCTCTCTTTCTCTCTTTCTCTCTCATCTGTCTGTCTCTCTGTATCTCTCTCTCATCTATCTTTTTCTGTCTCATATATCTCTCTGTATCTCTCTCTCATCTCTCTCTGTATCTCTCTGTCTCATGTCTCTCTTTCACTCTCATCTCTATATCTCTCATCTCTCTTTTTCTCTCTCTCATCTCTCTCCCCCTTCTCTGTCTGTCTGTCTCTCTCTCCTCTCTCTTTTTCTCTCACTCTCTGTCTCCCACTCTCATCTCCCAGCTTTAGTAACAGGACTGGCCCATTGGTCATCCTGGAGCAGCTCCTCCATCTGGGTATGCTGCGGACCACCAAAATTTTCTCACAGACCACCAGTGGTCTCCGGACCACTGGTTGGAGATCTCTGATCTGGTTGATCTCAAAACCTATGGAAGTTGTTTGGAGGAGGGGTGAGCTAGTGATGACTTTGAGGATACAAAGGGAGCTTCCATCACTGTTTGTGGAACAGATGTTAGGTTCCTTTGACGTCTTCTAGTACTGCAATCTAGGAATTCTCTGGGACTCCCATAGTGATAAGTAATTTGTGAAAATCGCATCCCATAAAACTAAAGAAAAATAAGCAAACATTGCCATAATCCGTGAACGTACCATTCTTTTAAGCTTTTCTCAAAACTAGTTTAGGCTTGACCAAACAAATCAAGACCATGTTTTGATGGCCCATTTCCTGCACAAGTCCAATAGGATTTGCACTTTTTTTATATGACACACCTCCAAGTTGCTCATGATACCTCAGAGGGGGGCCATAATCCATGATTTGCAAACCCCATTAAATATTCTTTAAAAAATATGTATATGGACTACATTTATATCCAATACTTCCTCAAAACAATCCATAGCTGGATCTTTATCCATTTTGCTTTCACAATAGCCATGTCTTGAAGTAAGAAGACTGAACAAGTCTGGTGGTGTTTGGATTTTTTTACCCCTTAGTGGCTCAAGAGGAAAGAGTAATATTTGAATCTTACCTCAAAAAATTCTGGCAGCCAGTGTATATCCGTTATTATAGATTTATGGCCGTATTCTATAGATGAGACTGCACAGTACCTCGCCACATGTGGCTCCTTCCCCATTTGTTGTTCCAACATGAAACTGGGCTAAAAATTGAACATAACCTGTTTACACTTAAGAAGAAACCATCTATCACTCTTTTAAAAATCAAAATTAAGCTTATAAGCAAGATGGACGGCATATAAATTTAATAAACAAACATGTAAATAAATCCTTTATTTAAAGTAGAAGGATCTTCGAGTATTCACAGAAATGGATGATGTATATGCCGTCATCAGTGGGAAGAAATAAGGAAAATATATTTACTGAAGGGGGGGAAGAGGGCTGAGCCATTCAAACGTAACAAAGTCATTATTTCTAGTAATATGGGCATCAGATTTTCCTTCTCTCTTTCCTGTCCTGTCCAAGAGAAAATAAGGTTTGAAACATTCAGTTTTAAATAAACCACACTTTTCTGTTGTGTCAAACTGAGATTTGTTTAAACAATAGTACCATAGACCCAGCCTTTGATTTTCTGGCTTATTCTGAAACCACGGTTGAAACAAAGCTTTCAGTCAATTTTGGGCTGAACGTGAAATTTACGTTTGTTTAAAAGTGTAGGTGAAAACTCAAAATCTCTTCTTAGCCCTACTGGAGGAGGTGTAGGAGGCCACACACCTTAGACCAGTGTTTCTCAACCTTAGCAGCTTTAAGATGATTAGACTGCAACTCCCAGAATTCTCCAGCTAGCCTTGCTGGCTAGGGAATTATGGAAGTTGAAGTCCATACATCATAAAGCTGCTAAGGTTGAGAAACACTGGCTTAGACCCTTCCAACTTATTTGCATACAGGTATTTATTTATCTAGGAGTAACTAAGGAGTAATTGACAGGAAAGAAGAATAAATATGGAATACTCACCACATTAACTGTTGTGCCAGCAGTGGTGCCTGACCTGGCACTTCTTAACCTTTCTTCATATTGTGAAATGTCCCACAACACAACCTGGCATTGGAGCAGAACAACACATTTGACAAATCTAGTGCAGGAGAGATGTTCAAAACATATCTCTTCTACATAATATTCTTTCCACGATGAATGTTCCCCTCCAATTGTTCTGAGTCTATTCCATTTCCCAAATTCTAGCGAGATTAAGAAAGAGCTTTTCCTGACTCTGAGAAATTACAATGCTAGGATTATATGTGTAGGCATAGAAAGAATGGATTTTTTTTGTTTCAATATCAGAAAAGTAGAAGTTATAAAAATTGAAAAGTAGCAGACTGAATTCCAGATGTGGAACTATAGTAGTGACATTCATAGTTCTATTATCTGGACCATGTGTTTTGAAAATTTGAGAGCAGAATTGGTTATCTAAAGCCCAGATTCTCTCAATCTTTTTTAGGTGCCATTAAACATTATTAGGACAAATTGGGGCGGGGGGGAGCGTAACTTATTACACAATGCAGAGAAGATACACGATGCATACAAAGATGTAGCTCACTGCTTACTTTAAAGGCGAGAGAGAGAGGGAGGGAGAGAGGGAGGGAGAGAAAAGTGTGCAAATCCAATTGCTAACCTGTCCATTCAGACAGCCTCCAACAATGATGTTGGGATCACTTGGAGAAAACTCAAAGCAATAAACATCTTCAGGGCACTCCAGCATCAGCTAGAAATAACATTGGGAGAGAGGGAGAACTCCATCAATTTTGAACACCATTTTCACAAAGTAAAGGGATTGCGTCTTTGTTGGTTAAACAATGTTCAGAAATAGTCAAGTCGTTAAAAACAGAGAATACCTGAGGATGAATCGGGTCAGCAAAACTCCAGAACAGAATTGGGGCTTTCCATAAGAGCAATTTCCCAGACTGGGCTACTCGTTCCTCATAAGAGAGCCGCTCCGTCACTGCTATGACAATTATTCCTGAATGAAGATAATATATACCATGTTTCCCCAAAGTAAGACCCAGTCTTATTTTCTTTTGACCCTCCCCCCAAAAAGCTACGGCTTCTTTTCAGGGGTGTCTTAATTTTTTTGAGGTGCAGGAGGCTGAGAGCGCAGTAACCTCATGGCCACTCGGCCCCTTAATTGTGGCTCGCTGATCTATGGGCCGTGATTAAGGGGCCAAGCAGCCATGAGGTGACCGGGGAAGGGAAGGACTGCCTCCTGTGCTGGCCACACCCACCCCCTTCTCTAGGGCTTATTTTTGGGGCAGGGCTTATATTAGGCCCACCCCAAAAAATCAGTCTAGGACTTATTTGGGGGGTAGGTCTTCTTTTTGGGGAAATATATATATATATTTAGGCAGGGCTTTTTTTCGGCGCCGAAAGGTGCCGGAACGCGCCCCCCCATCGCGCTCAAAAACCCCGGAAGTGGTCGCGCGCGA
>JAOYMU010000001.1:57528801-57539098 GCA_025802295.1 Psammodynastes pulverulentus
TTATTATTATCGAAAATCGGGACTTTTTGACCACGTCCCGGGATGCGGGACAAATTCCCGAAAAGCGGGACTGTCCCGCGAAAATCGGGACGTCTGGTCTCCTTAACCTAGGAACACCCAATACTGTGCATGCCACTGTGTTCTGGATCAGTTGTTAATTTCAAGTGGTCTTTAAAGACAATCTCCTGAAAACTCTACTACAGTAATTTGAACAGGAAGGGACTTAGGCAAAAGTGTCCATATATATAAATGAGCAGAAAGCATAAATAGGCCAAATCTTTTCTTCCAGGTTCAGCATCTCTTGGCAATTAAAAAAGAATATCGTGCAAACGTGGAATTGGATGAACGGAGAACTATATCCAATTATAGCATGCCTCGCCAACCCTGCCCAAAAATTTAAAACATAGAAAATATTGACATCTTATTAAAATAGCAGAAACTAAAATTAAAATCTGGATAAAGCATCCTTTTCTTATCCCATCCTGTTTGTCCCATTTGGTTCAACACATTTCTTCTCCAGGCAAATTATTCAGTTTTTGTGGCAATGGTGATCAGGATCTGGGAGCCCAAGCTCACACTGAACACCTGAAAAATGGCAAGCTGAGATGAATTATTTGAAGTAATATCCAAGAATGTAAGGACTGAAGGAGATTATGGAGAACATCTAGTTTCAATCCCAATAATCTAAATGCTAGGGTCAGAATCTATTGCTACATGAAAGAAAAAACTTTGATTATCTGGATATCGCCAAGTGAATTTAAAAAAAAACTATGAGAAAAGTATGGCCCAAGATAATGACATTCTTTAGAAAAAGAATGACAGAAGTGTGGGACAAAAGGAAAAATATTATTTTGAGTTTTGTCTGAAGTAGAAGTCTTTCGGGAAGCCAAAAATGGTATTGAGTCATGGCAGAAATTCCCAGACTCTGTTAGTAAAGTAGAGAAAGACAACATGATTATCCATCCAGTTCTTACAGGGCATCCTGCCTTGCGGGATCAGGATTAACATAAATGATAAAAAGAGTGGGACTCTTCCATAACTCTTGTGCTTTTATGAGTGTTTGTTGTCTCCTAGTGTAAACGCCTACGCTGGCCTAGTGGATTGCTTACGTGCTACCTGGATGTCAGGAAAGACGCGTCCAAAGGAGTATCGGGTCTCACAGCTGGAAGCCCTGTGTCACTTTCTGGAGGAAAGGCAGGCCGATATCCAGCATGCCCTGTGTGAGGACCTACACAAGGTGAGTGGGCCATCCATTTAGAGCACCTGACAGCACAGCAGGGGCTTGCAGATGAAGAGCTTGCTTGCCAGTCAATAAACATGAGACAGCTATTCTATTTTTCTTTGTCAGATTTTCCATGAAACAATTATGAAAAGGAAGCAATGTTTTCTGTATGTGCCACATGAGCTGAATTTAGCTGGCTCTCAGATTACGGAAAAACATTATGTAAACAAAGTTGAACAGTCAACAAATGATTAAGAGTACAGCCAAGTACTTTATCTCAGAAAAGTGGGATGAAAAAGTTTAACCTTATCAGGATTTCTTTGTACAGTCAGTCATCTAACTATATATGGTTTTTATTTGTAGTTGAGTTTGTCTGCGAGTCTCTTGCCTGATTAAGGTTTAAGAATCTAGAGTACTAAGCTTAGTGTCATATCCTGGTGTAAACTCCAAATATCACATTTCAAGAATCAATTGAGATGATGGCACGATAAAACTTTACCATGAACGAGAGACAAGTTTGCTCAATGAAGAACTGCTACATTGTTCACTTCTGAACTCAATATGGACATTTCTGATGCACCTCATTTTGTCTTTCTTCTCCCCAGCCCTGCTTTGAAACTGAGCTCACGGAGATTTTGTTGGTCAGAAATGAACTGTCCTACGCTCTTAACAACTTAAACGGCTGGATGAAGGATGAATGTGTGAACAAGAACCTAGTAAGGAGAGAAGCCGAGTGGTGGGAGAACAAATGAAAAGGAATGTTTCTAAGTTGGATGGGGATGAAAGTCAAAAGGATATATTATCTCATCAAACTGAAGGTGAGCTTTCTATCTGAAAAATTGTTCTGGTTTCTCTGTAGATGACACAGCTGGATTGTGCCTTCATTCGCAAGGAGCCGTATGGTGTAGTGTTGATCATTGGAGCCTTTAACTTCCCCATCCAGCTTACTTTGTTGCCCCTTGTGGGAGCCATTGCAGCTGGTGAGTGAAAAGCTATTTCCTAATTCATTTTAGACATTAGATCCTATGGATGTTCTTTCAGGAGATCCAGGTATTGGTGGATATTGATCTGTTGCAACCTCGGTAAAGTGGTTCTCTCCCCATTCTAGGGAATTGTGTGATTCTCAAGCCCTCGGAGGTGAGCAGCTGCACTGAAAGGCTCCTTGCAGAAGCGTTGCCTTGTTATCTGGATCCGGTGAGTTCCTCAGCTGCCAGTTTATCTTGTTAAAAAATCAGAATGAAGCTGAGGGTTTTTTTATTTGTCTTTTCTTCTGCCTTTGTCTTAATAAATCATGAGAAGGCAATTCCTTGGGCCTATTGAGGAAAAACTCTGGATCTGAAGTAATCTCCCAATTTTTAATCTGATTTTGGAAGCTGGGTGAGTTTATTTCTTCCCCAGTTCGTTCCAAAAAAATGCATATTTCTTTAGACTGTGGTGGTGGTGGTGGTGATGACCTTCTGAGGATTACAATTGAAGCATCAAAGTACACTATACTTTTTCTAGCCTCTTGATTTCAGTGAAAATGAAGAAGGCTGTCTGTTCTCTGTCAGCCAGTCACAACAAAAGGTGATGTACAGTTAACAGTTGAATATGCAGTGTCGGTTTATTTGGGATGTAGGTTATGTGCTTTCTGTTTTTCTTAAAATCCAAGTGCAGTGTAGGGGACTAAGTATATATTGTTACTTTAATAAAAGACTTTTTCAGGTAGATATAGAAAGAATGAATTTAGGAGATTACTATGAAGGCAGAACAATTCCATTCCCAAGGTTAGATAGGAAAAAACCATAGATCCCTATTACCATATTTTCACTAAATAAAAAAAATATTCATCCCTTTTAATATTAAAATCTTTTAAGGAAAATCTTATTTTCCTTTCAATTTAATGTATCAGTTCCTTGTTCCAAATTGCTCCCAAGAGGCTTTTTGCCTTGCAAAGTTTCAGGAGCATAAAAATGTGATGTGAAAGCTATTTTGATTGGATGTGAACGTCCTTTTCTATTTTATAGCAAACCTTTGCTGTGGTGACAGCTGGTCCTGAAGAAACAGGAAAGTTACTGGAAAATAAGTTTGATTATATCTTCTATACAGGTGATTTTCCCTTCTTGAATATTCTTTTCAGGTTATTCTTTTTAATACTACTTAAAAATATTATTAATGATTATACAAATATCTATGTGGTAAACCAATGTTCAACTATTGAAACTTTTAAGGCTCTGTTTATCTAAGATCATTATTTATGACCCCTCCGCTCAGTAGAATTTATTTCTGTAACTAATTACGACACCTCTAGACCAAAGTGTGTACAGTGCTGCAATTTGCCATATATCTTGGTTAAGAAGCTTTACTATGTTTATACAGCTGAATCAGTGGCAAGTTAGACCCAGGACAGTGGGACAAGCTTTGTGGGGCTGACGTGTCAAAAATTCAGAAAATGCCTAACTTAAACACTGCCTGTATGTCATACACACATACCTCCCCATCAAACATCAGAGAAACATTATCTCCCTCCCATCCAGACCACCATGAATAGCAGGCATAGACTTGAACTGGGAATTTTTAGTCCTAAAGAAAGAAAAGACATGGGGTTGAGGGGGGGAAAAATAACACTCTTAAACACTTGCAAACATGTAGAAAACAAAGATTTCTTAATCATCCTAGAAGTTAGGACATGAAATAATAGCTTTAATAGTAAACATGGACACCACCTGTTGTAAGTGCTTCTCTTTGGAACTCTGCACTTAATGGGTTGGACTAAATGGATTATTTAGCCTGTCTTTCTCTATGATTTTATGAAATGATTGTAATAGAAATTGAGTGTGTCTCTAAACCTGTGGAGGAAGTTTTTCTCAACTGAAAAGCTGCCATGGATTACTTCATGTCTGTGCTTAGGGGTATTGGATCTGATGATGTGATTATAACATAAGATGACAAATAATGTGCTTTTGACAAAAATAAGTAAAATCAACATTTATTCATTTTTGATTATTTACAACATTGTTTTTTCCTTCCCTTTTTAAAACAATCATAAAACCTTTGAAAGAAAATCAAGACCAGATTTTTTTTTTGCAATGTCGAAAACAAATACCTAGATGGTAGCTGTAATTTGATCTAGAAGATAATCCCAGTACTTTTATAAATTTACATAATTATTCCATGATACTTCTTTCAATTAGTTCCTTTTAATGTAGTACTGAATTTTATTTTATTTTTTTACCAAGAATGATAGGAACGTTTGTAGATTTCAAGTTTATACAATACAAATTCTTGCATTGTCGATATATTAAACACTGGTAAATCACTGATTGGCCAATTATTATTCAGAACATTATCATTATAGCATATCACAGGCTGCCATATTTTGACCATTTTAAAAATATAAATATTTTCCAACTTCTTACTAAATCAGAAAATAATTTTTGCATTACATAAAACTGCTTAAGCAGAGTTGCCTTGCTGATTATTATTAACATTTCATGGAGTTTTTAAAACATCCAGCATGGAGTTTTGCTTATCTGTATGGAAGAGTATTAGAGAAAAAACTATAAAGGTGGTTTTTGAAGACAGAACTGAGCTCCCAGTGCTGTATGGGAGTTGTGCTGTGTGTCTCTTTTGATCCAAATCTTGCCATTTTCTTATAGGGAGTGTCCGTGTAGGAAAGATCATCATGACTGCTGCAGCAAAACATGTGACACCATTGACTCTGGAGCTGGGGGGGAAAAGTCCCTGTTACGTGGATAAATGCTGCCATTTCCAGAATGCAGCCAACCGAATTGTATGGGGAAAATTCCTCAATGCCGGACAGACATGCATTGCACCAGATTATGTGATCTGTACAGTTGAAACACAGGAGAGGTTGATGCCTTGCTTGCGCCAAGCTATCTGTGAATTCTTTGGAAATGAACCCAAGCAGTCAGCTGATTTTGGCCGCATGGTCAATGACAGGCATTTTCAGCGTGCCCGAGCTTTGCTGGAATGTGGCCGGGTGGCCATTGGTGGAGAGACCGATGAGTGTGAGCGTTATATTGGTGAGTATACAGCTTAGGACTGGAGGAAAAGGATAGATTTGGAGTTTGGGAAAGACATTTCCTGAACAGTATCTAATAAGTTTTTAGATAAATCAATGTGTTCACTAGGAGTCGAAAATGACTTATGGTACATAATCAGTCATTATTTTTAACCAATTAGTCATATCCGACTCTTGGTGACTTTATAGGCAAGTGGTCTCCATGTAACCTTGTCAAACACCATTTCATTCAATTGTTGTATGCTCAACTTTGCATCAGATTTGATGTTATCTGTCCAGCATATTCTTAGCTTGCCCCTTCCTCTTTGTCCACTAACCATTCCTAGAACCACTGCCTTCTCCAATGAATTTGCACGCATAACATGGCCAAAGTAAATCAGATATAGTCTTCTTATGATTTTAGCTTCCAGGGATGTGTCTGCTTTTATACAATTTAATCAATCAATTAATCCATTTTATTAAGAATGCATGGTGTAGTTTTGATTTAGATCAACCTCCCAAGTTGATGCTTACCAAATGTGTTGGACTGTCACTGGCCACACAGGCTTGGCATTTTGAAAGTTGAAGTCCAAGAAAGCTACTTTCAACAAACTAACGAACTCTGAAAAATGAGATTATTAAAGTCCAAACAAACACAATGCTACAAAGAAAGACAGAAAAAAAAGGCCCCGACAAAACTAGTGTGTTCTCTGATAAACTAAGGGATGAAAAGGACAAGTATAAAAAATGGAAAGATGAGCAGCAGGGAGAAAGTGAAACTACTTAATTCCTTCTTTGTAACGTCTTCATGAAAAGGGAAAGAATAGCACTGTGGAAGACAAAACAGGAAAGCAGGTCAAAATAGGCAAAAAAATTAGTAAAAGCACACCTTTCCACTTTAGCTGAGTTCAAATCGCAGAGCATTTATGAGCACAAAGAAATGAGCAAAGCAATTAAGAGAAGCCAGCATGGAAAGCTAAAGCCCTCCAAACAAAATTATGGTATATAAATAAAACAAGTCTTGATGTAATCTTTTGCCCATTACAGCTCCAACAGTGTTGGCAGATGTGAAGGAATGGGAGCCAATCATGCAAGAGGAAGTTCTTGGGCCCATCCTACCAATATTCACTGTGAACGATATGGAGGAGGCCATACACTTCATCAACTGCAAAGATCGCCCACTAGCTGTGTATGCCTTTTCCTGCGATTCCAAGGTATATTGTTTAAGCTTCCAAGGTATATTGTTTTAAGCTGTACCTGGGAGAATCTGGATTATTTCCCATAATCCCATCCATGATGGTCAAAAGAAAGGAGATGTGCACTGTTTTCAAAATATGTTTGGTGGTAAGCTATGATGGTAGCAGTCCTTGCCCAGTGGTAATATAATTTGGAGGGTCTCTAGGACAATTCGCTGTGGCCAACTCACTACTGCCATCTCATCATGGCTATCTTGCTACAGCCAACTCTTTACAGCCATTTTGCTATGGCCAACTTGCGTAGCCAACTCCCCATGGGACAATCCATGTGGGATAGCTCAATGTGATTGTTATCCACCATTGTTTCTTCTACTTTATTTCCATTTTTGTCAATGGAAATGTCGAACGAACAGTGGCGGGTAATATTTATTGTGTTTAGTTATTCTATTACATGGAATGTCCTGTGGTGAGTTGTCCCACAGCAAGTTGGCTGATGTGAGTTGCTCTCTGTGAGTTGGCTGTGGTGAGATAGCAGTAGCGTGATGAATGTGCTGGGATGACTGCAGAGTTGGCCACAAGATGGCCGCAGGGAGTTGTTCCATTCCGTAGTTTGGATAATAGAGGAAAAGCCCAATTCTCCTCTTGATTATTCTACCAATAAGCCGATGTTAAAAACAATCGGTCATCCCTACGTTCATAATGCAAAGAAAACTACATTACAGTACTATGTTACGATTATGTCATAAAAAGCATAGCCTCCTTCACATCACCAGTCCACTGCTGAGGAGGTGGCTCTAAGTTGTTCTGGTATGGATAGTAATGATTTCCCTTCTATTGTACCACAAGAATGTCCTATGTAGACATTCTGGGGCACATGGAACCTCTGGAGGTAGTCTCCTGGATTCCAATTGGCCCAGGAGTCCCTTTCCTGTGTAACTGCTGACTTCTGTGCCTTGATGAAGATCAATATTCCCATTGGCACCCCAAAATCAAGACTTTGTACAACGTGCATGGCAGCCTCTTCCCTGCACTGTGCACAAGTGCTTACTTTCACTAAGGCACTTCTCTTCTTTGAAATCATGTGATGTTTTAAAAAGTTTGATACATAGAATTATTGAGAGGTCACTTTTCTTCTGACCAGTACTTTTCTACATATGTTATGTGATTCCCAACTCCCAGAAGAAGAGATGAGGCTAAATTAAAATGCAACCACGTAACTACACTGAAAATCCAGTCCCAAGGATGATAAAATTAAGCAAATAATAAAATGAGAGTTTGAACTCTGACTTCATCCCACTACATGTTCAGGAGTTACTGTGTGAGGGTAGCTATATTACTGGACTTGCTTTTGAGGTGTTGTACAGGTTATAGATTATGGAAAGACATATTGTATGTCCTCCTCCCAGTGGTGAGATTCAAATTTTTTTATTACCGGTTCTGTGGGCTTGGCTTGGCGAGTGTGGCTTAGCTTGGCAGGCGTGGCAGGGGAAGGATACTGTAAAATCTCCATTCCCTCCCCACTCCTGGGGGAAGGTTACCACCGGTTCTCTGAACTTCTCAAAATTTCCACTACCAGTTCTCCAGAACTGCTCAGAACCTGCTGAATACCACCTCTGGTCCTCCTCCCATTTCAAATGTCCTCTCCCAGAAGCCTGCTAGGTTTAGACATTCTGCCATTCCTTCTGGGATTGCAGCTGTTTGATAATTACTTGTGTCCTTGCTATTTTCCAAGGAGTTTCACTCCATCCTTGTCTGGGAAAGAGAGGCTCCCACAACCTTTGGGCAAATAAATAGCGGGGGGAAATGAAATAATTTCTGTAATATGCCATCCTTGTGGCATAAAGTTATGTGGCTAATTATTTCAGCCTATTCTTTTTCATTTGGAGACAAATTAATTTTGCAAGTGATAATCAAACTTTATTTTTCAAAAAGCTAGGATATATAACATCCAATTTACAAAATGCACACTATGCTCTTGACAGACCACAAGATTGTGGTTGTCTTTGGTAATTCGTAAGCTTGGGGGAGGACAGTTTTCAAGTTCTGTATCAGGTCCCCAAAAATTAGCAAAGAGAAGAATAAATATTCAACTCACTCCCAAATTATACAGAATGCCCTAACTTTCCAGAGAAATAGGAATAAGAAAGAACAAGTTTTCTAATACACAGAGAAAAAAAAAAAGTAACACAATCTGTAACCATAGCTATTCCTAGTAATCTGAATCCTGAAGTAAAGTCCTCTGTTTCTCTATCCCTGAGCCTCCTGCAACTTCTTGAAGTTTCAGCTATTAGTAATTCAGCTATTCAGTAATTTCAGCTATTTATCAGAGGTGGTGGGGAGATGGCATCCTCCATTTCCCCCCCAAATTCAGGCACTGACATTTCTTGCTCTGTAACCCAGAATTCTGCCTTTGCACTTTAAAAATACAACTTTTCCCTTTATCTGGGAAGAGAAGTTGAAACAAACGCCTGAGTGTACAAGTACTGATGGACTTACGACTAAAATACAGCCCAAAATTTGTGTTGCTAAGCAAAGCAGTTTTAAGTGGGTTTTGCCGTATTTTATGACCTTGTTTGCCAGTTGTTAAGCAAAGCACTGCAGTTGTTAAGTGAATCATGCATTCATTAAGTGAATCTGGCTTTGCCCATTGATGTTGCTAGTTGGAACCCAGCTGGGAAGGTTACAAGCGGTGATCACATGACCTTGGGACACTGGAAATTTCATAAATAGCAATAGCAATAACATTTAGACTTATAGACAGCTTCACAGCCCTCTCTAAGCAGTTTACAAAGTCAGCATACTGCCCCCAACAATCTGGGTCCTCATTTTACCAACCTCAGGATGGAAAACTAAATCAACCTTGAGCCTGGTGGGAATCGAACTCCAGGCAGTGAGCTGAATTAGCCTGCAATATTACATTCTAACCAATGCGCCACCACTACTCTTGCATGCCACTTGCCTGGGTTTTGATACATAACCATAGGAGTGAAAACTAATCATGTTACTTTTTTCAGTGTGATTGTAACTTTGGTCACTAAATTAATAGTTGTAATCAAGGAATATCTGTACGATATAAAGCTCTTGCTTGCGAGGGCATTGATTATATTAACCAAACTTGTCGTTTTTATATCCATTCATTGCTCTTGGCTCTGCATGAAGAACATGGCAGTAGGAAACAGGATGTGTGAGTCCAAAAAGGGTCATTTGCATTTTCAATCTCTCAACTATTTTACTCAGATTCATATACAATCTTTATTTTGCCTTCCAATTTCTAATTGACTACATCTACAATGTTAGCCATTTTGTGAGTGTGTCTGTGGCACATTTTCAACATTCCAAATGTTCGTAGTGGCCCAAAGGTTAAAGACCCTTGTTTGTATCGTGACCCTTATTATTATAGTGCTGGGACCTGATCAGAGTTGTGTTTGGAAGATTAAGGATGGGACTCCTAATACTCTTCTATTCTTTTTCTCTTTATAGATTGTGAACGAGGTACTCAATCGTACTGTCAGTGGTGGCTTTTGCGGTAATGATACCTTGTTGCAAGTATCATTGATCACCCTACCATTTGGCGGCATTGGTATGATTAGTTTTCTGTGTTATCTTCCTTTCTTACCTCTATCCTTACCCTTCCCTCTCTACAGACAAGTTCTCCCTCTTGATGTTTTTCATCAGACTGAAGACAAAAAAAATGTTAAAAGTTAATTTTAAACCATTTGCAGGTTAAAACAGATTGCTCAAATAGTAAATTTCCCTCTGTGCTAAAAGCTAGGAGGTTGTCTATATACTATTAAAACTTGACTCATGTAACCGTAGGACACACTTTTTGAGGTGCCTCAAACGGGTTAATTTACAGAATGCGTTCATAATCTGGAC
>JAOYMU010000001.1:57597876-57609185 GCA_025802295.1 Psammodynastes pulverulentus
AGACCAAAAATATATATAGAATACTACCAGTCACTTAGCAGCTGTCATCCCAGGACTATTTACAAGCCAGATTTGAAGTTCTGATGGCCAGGCATCCCTTCTTCTTCCTTCCATGCAGAGATTATATAATTGCATTTTTGGGTACTCCACAATTGGCCTGCATTTACAGTTGTTTGCAGCATCCTGCAGTTGCATGATAGCAATTTATGATGTTTTTTGCTGAAAACCAGTGTTTTCTGACAAAAAACACCCATTCTAGACAATGGGTTCACTTAACAACCACTGCATTTGCTTAATGGCTTCTGTAAATAAAGGTCATAAAATCAGACATAATTATGTGGGGATCTACTTAACAACCAGCACAATTTACAACTGTAATTCCAGGCTCAATAACAGTCATAAGTTGAGGACTACCTGTATTACCATATGCTCACTACATCAAAAGCAGACATCTCATTTTGAAATTAAAATGTTTAAGAAAAATCCTAGTTACTTTCAATTTACGGCATCATTTCTACGTTCCAAATGGCCTCCAAGAGGCTTTTTGTCCTGCAGTGTTTCAGGGACAGAAAACACCACCTGTGTGATGTGGAGGCTAGTTTGATTGGATACGAACTTGCTTTTCTATTTTATAGCATACGTTTGCTGTGGTAACAGCTGGTCCTGAGGAAACAGGAAAATTATTGGAAAATAAGTTTGATTATATCTTCTATACAGGTAATTTCTCTTCTTAAATATACTTTTCATGTTATTCTTTTAATAGTATTTTAAAATATTCATCATTTATGTCTGCACAAAACAGTGTGGTAAGCAATATTCATTGCTGTTTTGGGGCACTCCACAACTGCCTTGCATTTACAGTTGTTTGCAGCATTCTTGAAACTGAAAACTTCAGATAATTTACCTAAAATCATGCTTTAGGACCCTGCTCCCACCTCCCACCGGCAATAAAATTTATCTCTGCAGTTAATGCATTGCCTTTCCAAAAGGCATTGCATATTGAGCAATTTGCTCTGTATCTTGGTTAAGTAGCTTTATCGTGTTTATCCTAGTTAACGGCCGATTAGGCCAGGGAAACTGTTACACGTGGCATTTGTAACTTTGCCTGTCAACGGCTTCCAGATTGTAGATCTTGCCCACAAGTGGTAGAAAAGATGAGTAAGCCTATACTTGATGCAGAACTTCAGCTGCTGGAAATAATGAAAAGGATCAGTTTCAGGCTTTTTCTCCTCACAACGAAGGTATTTTATTTCAACCCAAATAAATTTTGTCAATTTGCTTTTCTCTTTCGTTGCCATAACAGCTCAGGGTTCCCTTAACAACACTTAACAGGAATTTGACAGCAGTTTGACATGGGATTTTAATAGCTAATAGCTAATAGCTCTAAATTGATACTTTTTAATAACTTGAATGAGGAGGTAGAAAGAATAGTTATCAATTCTGCAGACGAAACAAGATTGGATGAAATTAAAACTGTAGGAAACACTGAAAACAGTTGCTTTGCCAACTATTAGTAGATTTTTTACAAAAACAATCTGTGTGGAGTTTTGCAGATCTGTCTGGAAGAATGTTAGAGGAGAAAAAAAACAACACTGATGGTTTTTGAGCCCAGAATTGAGAGCTGTGACACTGGATGGGAGTTATGCTGTATATCTCTCTTGACCCAAATTTTACCATATCTCTATAGGGAATAACCGTGTAGGAAGGATCATCATGACCGCTGCAGCAAAACATCTGACCCCCTTGACTCTGGAGCTGGGAGGGAAATGTCCCTGTTATGTGGATAGGTGCTGCAATTTCCAAAATGCAGCCAACCGAATTGTATGGGGAAAATTCCTCAATGCTGGACAGACATGCATTGCACCAGATTATGTGATCTGTACAGTTGAAGCACAAGAGAAGTTGTTGCCTTGCCTGCGCCAAGCTATCTGTGAATTCTTTGGCAACGAACCCAAGGAATCACCTGATCTTGCCCGCATGATCAATGACAAGCATTTCCAGCGTGCCAAAGCTTTGCTGGAATGCGCCCATGTGGCCATTGGTGGAGAGACTGATGAGTGTGAGCGTTATATTGGTGAGTATACAACTTAGGACTGGAGGAAGACTAAAGAAGATTTGGAGTTTGGGAAAGACAGGAAGACACGTTGTGATTATAAGAAGTCCTTATTTATCAACCATTCGAAATTACAAGGGACCCCCCCCCCAAATACTTACAACCTGTAGTGACATGATTGCCTTTTGAGCATCTGACAACCAGCCTGCATTTATAGATGTTTGCAGTACCCTGTGTTGATGTGATCACTATGATGTCCCCCCGCCCCCAGAAACCGGCATTTACTTCTGGCAAAAACACAACTGCAAACAATGCGTTGTGTTTTCTTAACAACTGCTAAACAATCTCTATGTTCACTTAATCATCCTTGCAAAAAAAAGTAGTCTGTAAAATGGAGTCAGTCAATTTATGACTTGCTTAATGATGGGCACAATTTACGACTATAACTCTGGGATCAATTTCTATCATAAGTCAAGGATTAGCTTTACTACCTATCTATGTACAATGTAGAAAACCTGGGTGGTCTCTAAGAGTTGAAAAGGATGGTGGCGCATAATCAATCAAGCTTATTAAAAAGTGCATTATCAATAGATATAGGGCCTGCCATTCCTGTCCTAATGTCCCCTTTTATTCTTACCCATTTCATGTACTCATAATCATGTTTCTAATTATATCTGTTATCTAATACATGCTTGACAAATAAATACATAAAGTAAATAAATAAATTGGACAATAAAGTCATAATATATAAATGGAACAGATCTTGATGTGATTTTTTGCCCATTACAGCTCCCACAGTGTTGGTGGATGTGAAAGAATGGGATCCAGTCATGGAAGATGAAATTTTTGCGCCCATCTTGCCGATATTCATTGTGAGAGATGTGGACGAAGCCATAGATTACATCAATTGCAGAGAACGTCCACTAGCTGTGTATGCCTTCTCCACTGACTCCAAGGTATACTGTTTAGATTCAGCATACTGTATGTGGGAGAATCTGGATTACGTATTTCCCATAATCCCATCCATGGTGGCCAAAAAAAGGAAGACTTTGCACTATTTTCAAAATATGTTTATGTGGTAAACTGTGATGAACCAACATGGTTGCAGTTCTTTGCCTACTGGTAATACAGTCTGGATGATAGAGGGTAAGACCAATTCTACCCTTGATTATTTACCAATAAGCCGAAGTTAAAAAATAATTGGCTTATCTACACATCCATAATGCAAAGAAAACTACATCACAGCACCATTTTTAAGATTATGTTGTCAAAACATAGCCGCCCTCTCACCACCAGCCCATTGCTGAAGAGGTAGCAATTGCTCTGTGCTGTTCTGGTATGGATAGTAATGCTTTCCCTTCGACTGTACCATAAGAGCTCCTGTGCAGACATTCTGGGGCACATGGAATCAGTGGTGGGATTCAAATAATTTAATAACCGGTTCTCTGCCCTAATGACCAGCTGGGTAGGCATGGCTAGATGATCATGTGACTGGGTGGAGTTCAGGCACCAATAAGTCTGGGCGTACTGCCAAGAACCTTTAGCTGTTATAAGCGTTAACCGAGAGGCAGTTTCTGTAAGCAGAGCAATAAAGATTAGGCTAGAAACAACCCTAGAATATTTCTTTCCTGCCTTCCTTACAAGATTAGCCTTGTAAAGTGGAAAAAAACCAAAATGAGATTTCTTCTAACAACCAGTTCTCCGAACTGCTTAGAAAGTTTACAAACGGTTCTCGCGAATAGGCGCGAACCTGTTGAATCCCACCACTGCATGGAATCCTTTGGAGGTTTGCAATCTCCTAGATTCCAATTGTACTGGATTCCTGAAGAAAAGTCCTTTCTTTCTCTGTCCCTGGATACCCCCAAACTTTTTGGAGATAATTTCAACTATTTATGCTAATGGACAGATTCCCCCCCATTCTCCTCTCCCCACAATTAGGCACTGACATTTTTGCTCTATACCTCAGAGGTCTCCTATGCATTTTAAAAGAACAGTCTTTCTCTTTATCTGGGAACGGAGAAGTTGAGAGAAACTCCTGAGTTTATGAGGTAAAAGCCCTTGGTTGAGAGTAGAATGGGATGATTCACAGTGGCCAGGTTGGCGCATGATAGATGGGTATGGATGGGTGGTCATGGCCAGATCAGAGTGGTTGACTTGGCACAGGTGGGTGGGTGCGACCCACTTGGGGTGGAACAAGGCAGGTTGGCACAAATGAATTGGCATGGCCAGGTTGGCATGGATGACTTGGTGAGGATGACTCATCAGGCTTAAGTGGGTGCAGATGGATGGCATGACCTGGTTGGCACAAAACAAGTTGTCCCAGCGAACTGGATGTGGAGACAATTCGGTGTCCCACCAGAAGAAACATCAGCCCCTAACATGCACTGGAATTTGGCAGTGGTCAATCCACTGCCCCCAAGAACAACTTTCCCATTTGCCCTCTTCCTTCTCCTCCTCATCCTCTGGCCAGGCCTGGCCTGGCCTACTTTGCCTCACCTGCCTGGCTGCTCCTGAGGGATGGGTCGAGGAAGTCTCCCCACCCCCCAGCTGTCTAGAGGTCCCTTGTTGGCTCAAGCCCTCAGCAACCACTTGCCTACTTGCCCAGAGTTCTTCTCCATTTGGCAGCTCGCCATGCCATAGTTCTTTCTGCAACTCTCCAAGGAAAAGAGGAGAGAACCCCATGCCAATCCCACTCTGTTTCTTATCGGCAAGCAGGCAGGTGGTTGTTGGGGGCTTGAGACAATGCAGAAACACTAGCTGGCTGTGGTGGGGGGCAGCCTTATATGATGCATTCCTTCAGGAGTAGCCAGGTTGGCAAGGCAGGCAAGGCCCATCCAGAGAAGGAAGAGGATGATGGGGAAATTGTTCTCAAGGGCGGCAGATTGACCACTGCAGGCTCTAGTGCACATTATGGGTTGATGTTTCTTCTGGTGGGGCACCAAGTTGTCCTCTTATCCAGTTGGCTGGGGAAACTTGTTCTATGCCAACCGGGTTGTGCCCACCCATCTATGCCCACCCGGCCATGCCCATCCATTTGTGTCCACCTGGCCATGATGAATCATCTGCACTAAGTCATCCATGCCAACCTGAACATGCCCACTGCGCTGACCCGCCATGCCCACCCATCTGCGCCCACCCACCCATGCCAATCTGGCTGTGGTGAGTTGTCCTAGACTCGCTTGAGAGCATTGTTAACTGAACTTATGGTTTTTATTTCCATGCCTCACTCTTGGCTCTGTATGATTAGAGCATGGAAGTAGAAATCAGGGTGGATGAGTCTAAAAAGGATCATGTGCATTTTCAATCTCTCCATTTTTTTTTAAACTAAGATTCATAAAGATTATTTTTGCCTTCCAATTTACTTTTAGGAAGTGGCTAATTGACTACTTCTACAAAGTTAGCCATTTTGTGAGTGTGTCTGTGGCACATTTTCAACATTCCAAATGTTCGTAGTGGCCCAAAGGTTAAAGACCCTTGTTTGTATTGTGACCCTTATTATTACAGAATTGGGACCTGATCAAACTTGTGTTTGAAAGATGAAGGATGGGACTCCTAATACTCTTCTATTCTTTTTCTCTTTATAGGTTGTGAACCATGTACTGGATCACACTAGTAGTGGTGGCTTTTGCGGTAATGACACCATGTTGCATGCATTATCGGTTGTCCTACCATTTGGTGGCATTGGTAAGATTAGCCTTTTATCTTTTAAACTGTCTCCATTTCTTTCCCCATCCTTATCCTTACCTTCCAACATGAAAAGTTCTCCCGCTTGATGTTTTTCATTCAGACAAAGACATCAAGAGTCCTTTTTTTTTACTATGTCCAGCATATTTGCAGATTAAATCAAATGTGATCAAATAATAAACATTCCACTGTGCTATAAGCTATGTGGATGTTTATAAATAAAGGAGAGGGCTGGAAATGTGGTCTACATTATACTGGTAAATGGGAATAAAAGGCTTAATATTTTTGATTTTGTAAGTGGTACTAACAAGATCAAAAATATTCAACAGGATTAAGAAGCTCTGGTTCAATAGGCCTGGTCACACACTATACTAAGTACAGGTTAACATTCTGTGTAACATGGTTGAACTGCTGTGCATCTTTAATTTCTCTTTAATTTTTAGATATCATGATAACAAAAAAAAGCAATAGTTTCATTTTATTGTGGATTAAGGCAGCTGTAATTCAATGATCATGAAACCTAGCAGGCTACCAAATTATTATCTGACGAAGCTTTGCTTGTCTCTACTGAATTCTCTTCTTTAGTCTCTTCTTTAAAAATATCCATTTGAACATTAAACCTTTTATAGTTAAGTACTATGGGGAAAAACCTTTTGAAGGGCAGGTATTGTCCAGCCTGATGAAAAAGAATAAATAGATTTGATCTGAATTTTTCCTTTTTAATTTTGCAGGACTCAGTGGCTTTGGCAAATACCATGGCAAGTTTACTTTCGATACATTTACTCACTTCCGTGGCTGTCTTTTGCGCTGCATGGGCCTGGAGATGATGAACAAAATGCGCTACCCACCGTACAACAATAGGAAATTGAGAGCAATGGTTTGTGCTTCGGAGATCAGGCGCAATTGGCTGTGTAATTAGGCCTTGAATCACATCGCCTGCATTCTTAAGGAACTTCAATCAAGAATTTTGGTATAGTTGAGAGATTCCACACACACCCTTTTATTAGGTTGTCCTGGAATTTTGCCTCATCATATTCAAAGATCCTTGAAAAGCACTCTCTGTTTGGCAAACCTTATTTTCACCATCTTTGCATCTTATAACTTTTCTTTATCCTGTATCAGCTTCTATAAATTCAACATTTAGTAGTGGTTAGAAAACTTAGGGACTCTCCAATTCTCTTTTCACTGTTTTGGGTATAGAACATATCTTCATTTCCAGCAAGGACTAATTATACAATTAATTAATGTTTCTGTGTAAACTTTCATCTTGAATTTAACCCATAAAGCCAATTCTGCTTCAAAATGTATAAGCATTAGATTCTTTGCTAAAAATGGACAAGTACAGTTCCTCTTTACAGTGGAGCAATCATTCTGATTAATATATTTGTACAATAAGGGTAGCAACATAAATGGTCTTTGTGAAATAATCAAATTATTTCTTTGTGAATATTTAAGTAAGAGCCTCGGTGGCGCAGTGGTGAGAGTGCTGTACTGCAGGCCACTTCTGCTGACTATCAGCTGCCTGCAATTTGGCAGTTCAAATCCCACCAGGCTCAAGGTTGACTCAGCCTTCCATCCTTCCTAGGCAGGTTAAATGAGGACCCAGATTGTTGGGGGCAATATGCTGACTCTGCAAAACTGCTTAGAGAGGATTATAAAGCACTATAAAGTGGTATATAAGTCTAAGTGTTATTGCTATTGCTAAAATTCACTTAACAAATGTCTCACTTAACAAAAGAAATTTTGGGCTCAATTGTGGTCATAAGTCGAGGACTACCTGTATGCAAATAATGTTTCTACATTGTAAACTGCCCAGATACTGCTAGAAAATGCTATGGGGAGGTATATAAGACTAAAATGCTATTCCTATTATATGGAATCAAACAGAATTTGAAATCCTAGATAGGATTATATTTGCCATGCTAATTTCCCAATATATCTATATACAGGTTTATACTAATGGTTTACTTCATTTATGTACAATGATGTTTCATAACTGTCAACAAATGAAAGGCTGACTTCCATCTGATGCCTTTTTGAATCATCAGGCCCAATGAAATATAAGACTTTTGTAGAGAAGGAACTGTTTCTCTGAAATATTTGGCTTGTGAAGGTTGTATTGCTCAAGTCAAGGAGTTGATGGTTATAGAGGCTCCTAGCTGACAAGAGTACAATTCAATATTTCTGAGATGAGAGGATTGCAATTGGAGTCCTTCATTACTATAGCTGTGTCAGGTTTCTCTTGGCCAATGCAACTAAAAAATTGCAAGCAATGAAATGTGACAATTGCCAATCGTCAGATACAAGCCCTATTTATAGTAAAAACAAGGTTATACTGCTCCTGCCCTTGTGGTATAATGGGCTGAGAACATCACACTTCTAGTTGGAGGAGCTGATGACATCTGTGCATTGTTATCATAACAAAAGTGTCTGGTCTCAATTGGTGTGCTTCTGACCTTGCCAGAATTAGACCTCACGATCTTGATGTTCAAAATGCCTAAAAATTGTTGGTTGACTTATAAGACTCCTCATTTCATTTGAGACTTACCAACAAAATTAATTCTGACTTTAACTTTAGAGTAGCAATTCTTTCCTTCTCCCTTACCTCCTCCACAACTCCATCGGTGGCTTTTATTTCTAAACTGTCACATCATATCATATCACTTTCTCCCTGAAAAACCCTGTATTACATTATAGTTCCTTTCTTTCTTGGAAAGCTAGTTTAAACAATTCTCTGCCTAGTTAAATACTTGTGTTTAACAGCGTGAGCTACTTGACAAGTTTCAAGTCTAAAAAGTTGAATTTCATCTAAATGAATCTGTCATTCTTCCCACTGCCAAAATGCCAGCAGGAATGAAATAAGGGAGCTACCAGAAAACCACATGAATGTGCACACAAACATTCACATAGTCCACATACCGGAAAATATTCATCGTATAGATTCTATTTGAATCATTCCTATTTTCAAAGAAACAAAAAATCATAGCATTTTATTTTTCCAGTCATTTCCTCTGTTAGGGTGCAGTGTCTCTAGTATTCTTGTCAATGCTATGTAAAACATGAGGAAAACAATTTGTTTTAAAAACTTGACATATCACATTAGTAATATTTTAGCCACTGCTTCCTATTTTTGATTGCTAGTATATTGCAACATTCTCTGAGCAAATTTTATGTTTCAATGAAACCATAAGTGAAAAGAAGCTGACACAAGTTCTGTATGAAACAAAGTTAAACATGACATCTTTCTGCATATTTGAATGTAGGCTTATTATTTATGTACAGCTGTTTACAGATTCAGAGAAAGAATACAATGACTATGACAAATGAAAAGTCCAGATATGCTAGTAGTTGATTCAGTGCTATTTTTTAAACAAACAAAAACTTTGACTTGTTAGACCTACAATTAACCTTGGAGAGAATAAATATTCTGATCCTTCTAATTTCTCTGGATAAGTGTATGATTTCAATGAATATGGGCTCCTCTAAGAAACTGTCCAAACATTTGAAAATGAAGCTATTTCACTTTTGAGGAAGCAGGGGAACTTTATATGAAAAATCTAAAAAAGCTTCTAGCTTACAATTTCAATTGTGAGAAATAAGAAATTACACAATACTGTTGATGTCAGGGCCTGATCTGGAAGACCAAGAAAAATATCTCTGCTGGAAAATTTCGCAAAAACTTTGCAAAAATTTAGCAGATACTGGAGTAGTTGCCCACACTGTTGATTATTGCCAGTTCCGTTAGGTAGATTAGGCCAGGAAATCAACTCCAGAGAAAGACTGGGAACTATCTTTACTGAAACTGGCTATAATACAGAATCTTGCAAGTCTGAGTGTGCTGTACATGCCCCCACCCTTTCCTTGAATCCTGCTGAATCAGGGAGGTATCTGATGAGCTGCTTCTAAATATTATCTTGTTTCCTAGAGCTTAAGAAATGTTTCAGCCCCCTTTGTCTATATAACAGTTTTTGCATATTTCTATCAAAGTCATCTTTCTTACTCTCTACATATATCCAACAAAGATCTGCATGAGACAGTTGTCACGAGGAAGCCTTTTTGTCTGATCTCGTCTCATCACCAAATATTATTGTATAAAGTATGCAAAACTGATAAACCTGGAAAAATTTGAAATACAGGGTTTTGGAGTGATGAAATATACACTGTAGTGTTCTGCCAGAACCACACAAGGAATATTTGGAGAAAAAAGCATGGAGAGTCTGAAGATAAGGATACTTTGCCAACCATTAAATGTGGAGGTAATTCTTTTATGTTTTTGATTGTGTGGGAACCAGTGGCATGGGAAATATTATGCAAATGGAAGAAAGAATTAATTAAACTAAATGCCAAAATATCTAAGATGCCGATGTCCCTCAGTCAGTAACAGAAACTGAAGTTGAAAGGAGGTTTTGCATTGTTGTCTTGCTGATATATCCTTTCAGCAAAACAAGGCAAAACATACTTTCAAGTCAACTATGAATACTTATAAAAAAGAAAGCTAAAAGTTTTGGAATGCCTTACACTGTCCCTAATGATTATTGCACATCTGGTCTTAAATATGGACTGCATATCAAGAAACCAAAAAAAAAAAAAATTAAAAGAATTCTGCAAGGAAGAGTGGCGCACACACATACACACACACAAAATCAGAAAGATTAAGCAGCAAGTTGTTACAAAATACTGAATAAAAGAATGTCCAAACTTCTAAAACTATCACATTTACTGTTTCTTTATTTTAAATCTGTAAACCATTGTATTTAATTTTATGTATACTTAAATAGTAAGCCTACATTCAATTTTACAAAAATATGCCATTTATAACTTTTTAAAACTATTTAAAGTTATTTCAGCCTCTGTTCACTTCAGATTTCATTGATTGGTGCCAATCATAATTTGCATCTGTAGGCATGCATGGGCAATTTATGAGCAGTTAAATAGATTTGGGTAGGAAGATGCATCAAATTAGACTTCCTATCACAACCACATCTTGAAGACTATTGTAGCCTGGTTTCTTACTTGCTTTCTCAAAGATATACTTATCTTCCCTTACCTTATAGCAGAAAATTCATCAGACAGATATGGAATAAAAATTTGGGATAATTATGTACCTCAAAAGAATAATATATTAACAGAAAATAAACCTCTTATATGTACCATTCTACCTTAAAATTGCCCTTTCTTGGTTTAGCTCATGAAGATTGAGGCATTCTAGATATTAAAAAAAGAAATTCTCAGAAATAAAATGTAAAAGTTCTCCATAGTGATGATTATAAGAATACAGGGAAAAAAATAGCAATTCTCATGAAAGCTTTGTTTAGTGCAATATTCTGTTCCGATATTGGTTAGACAAAAACTCTAGCTCTAATTTTTCTCTTTCATGACAGAGGTCAACAAAATATCAAACACTATTAACTGAGCATTCTCATATCAGAAACTTTGGTTACGTATTAGCTGCTGCAACCTGGTCTCTGATTTGACCTACTGAAATTTTGGAAACAGAAGCAAGGTTATATTTTGTCCTCTGAGGATGTATTTTGTATTCCATCTTCATTTTAATTAGAAGGAACTTCACTTT
>JAOYMU010000001.1:57698475-57711422 GCA_025802295.1 Psammodynastes pulverulentus
GGGAATTCTGGGAGTTGAAGTCCACAAGTCTTAAAGTTGACAAGTTTGGACATCCCTGTCTTAATGGAACCACCTTTTATAGACAGTTGGGGGTGGAAGAAAGGGATTATTGGAGAGGCTTGATATGGGAAAAGATTGAGACAGAGAAGGGGACTCCAGGTTGAAACAAGATTGTGAGAGACCTGAACTGTATGTCAACCCTTGTCTCCTTTATTTCCCCCCAGACAGGGCGCATTGATAAGTCTTACCCTACCGTGTGTGGGCACACTGGACCAGTTTTAGACATTGATTGGTGTCCACATAATGATCAGATCATTGCCAGCGGTTCTGAGGATTGCACTGTTATGGTGAGATGGAAATGGGGAAAGTGTGTATCTAGGTGTGTATGGGGGGGGGGAGGTAAAGTGGTCTCTTCAGTAGTTACGCCTCCATGTGTATCAATTGCAATCAATCTTGCAGGTGAGAAGTTTTCCTCACAGCTGAGGGGAGGTATGGGCAACCTGAAAGATAGAAGAACAGGATTTCTAGTAGTGGGGAGGAAGGGAGAATCCAGCATTCTTTATTTCTGCAAAGGCAGAATAAATTATGCAAAATAAAGCATATGTGAATATTTCTCTTAGATAAAACAGGACTGACAGTCTTTTTCTGGCACGAGCTACAGTTCTTCATTTGACGGAGATTGAAAGCTGCAGTGTGGGTGGAGCCATATTATACCCAGAGCAGGGTTTAATTTAGGGGAGGTTTTTCTTTTGCTTTTAAGAGGTGAGGTGCTGTTCTTAGGCTTTACGTAATAGGAGGTGGATAATACTATGCAGGGCATGATGATAAGGATAGGGTTTTCCAAAATGAATTCCCACTCATGTTGGATGCTGTTAGGGAGAAGGGAAGGTTGTACTTGAGGTGTAATATTGATGGGAGAGAATGAAGCACACCTGAGCCCCCTGCCATTGTATTGCTCTATTTGTTCCCTTCAGGTATGGCAGATCCCAGAGGGTGGCCTCACAGTGCCTCTGACCGAACCTGTGGTGGTTCTAGAAGGACACTCAAAACGCGTGGGCATCATCACGTGGCATCCGACTGCACGCAATATCCTTCTGAGTGCAGGTACCACCGGCGAAGGGGACAGCGAAGTTGAGAAGTTTCTGCTGCAAGCAGGATGACGTTGAACAATGTAGGCTTGTGGGCTGTCTGAAAAAGGACATAACAAACCATTTAGTTGTTCCTTTCTATTCCAGGCTGTGATAATGTGATTATTGTGTGGAATGTGGGCACCGCAGAAGAGCTTTACTACCTTGACAATCTGCATCCTGACATCATTTATAATGTCAGCTGGAACCGGGATGGCAGTCTCTTCTGTTCAGCTTGTAAGGACAAAAGTGTGCGCATCATTGATCCACGTCGTGGACAAGTTATAGCTGTAAGTCTGACACTCTTTGAGTTCTTGGTTACATTGGCCCATTCATGAAGTGGTGCCTGATTGTGAGAGTTCCATCAGTGTCACAATTAGTTTTGTGGCATTGTGACAAGCCATTCTGATCTTGGCAATTCAAAGGGACTGTTTTTAGATTTCCCATTTTTTTTCTTATCTGCACTGCCTTTTCTGTGTTTTATTACTTCAAGTTCCATTTTCTAGCTTGGTTATTAAGTCATATCTGTGAACTAACTTGTACTGTTCTTGGTTTGCAGTAAGATAACTGCAGATCTGCTGAATTTACAAAATATGCCATGTTTATTGGTATAAAATGACACATTGGTGGGTATTCAGAGTAGTATACTATAATGTTCATTTTGATGCATGACAGGATTCACCTTGTTTTTAGTTTTCCTTAGAGGTCTGTGCTTGCAGAACTATAATCCTACCACGGGAACTGAAAGAATGTAATGTGGAATGTGCTTGAGGCAGAGGTGCTCTCTTAAGGCAAATGGAAATTTTGCAACTGGTACAGTCTGATTTTGTAACTTTGTTTTCAACAGAATAAATGATGCCTGCGTGCAAAATTTTTTTAAATAAAACTGTCAGCAAGAAATCTGGACAGTGTCACCAGTCCTGTGCTGAATACATGTTACAACAGTAGTAGCAAAACACATAGATGGCAGAAAGGTACGGGGACTGTACACTGAAGTAAGCTGGAGAACAGAAATGGAGCCCTCTAGGGACTTAGGATCAAGGCCAAGGGCTGGATGACTCCAGTGCCTCTCTCACCAGCTAGACGGGGGGATAGGAGGTACGAATATCTTCCAGTTCAGAAAAACAGTTTTTTCTTCATGCCAAGAGGTCCTTAAAGGGAGTCTTCCCTAGGAATTGATGCTCTCTAGCAGGGTGTGCCTTTAAGCTAACATTTTTTAGCCAGTCTTGCCTACCTGTCTTTTGGGAAAGTTTAATCTGGGGTTTGACAGCAAAACCAAAGTTGCTTTTGCTTGAATTTCTGTTGAAGTATCTATGTGCAACTCCTGTTGCTAGTGATAAGAGATGACAAACTTTGGGGAGGAGGAAGGGCCTTTCTTTACACACACACCCCAATGAAGCAAATGGGTTGAAGTCCCCCTTTCACTATAATGAACTCAGGCTTCTTATGAGCATTTAGTAATGTGGGGGAAGGGGGTGGTTTTAAATGAGATGGGGATGATGGTGTTGGGAAGCTATCAGTGATGATGGCATAAATATTGTCTTGCCAGTTCAGGACCTGTGTAGAGATATAATTATCTCTATAATTATCTCTATGTAGAATTATAATATCTTGGCTCCAGAAAATTGTTGAAGAATAATGCATTATCTTATTACTGCAAATGCTGGGATACAAAATGGCTTAGTTAGTCTTGAATCTAGGTTCCCTTGTTTTACTTTCGTATCGGCCCTATCCAAATGCTTTAGCTCCTAAAGAGAGAGATATTTTTTAAAAGAAAATTACAGCCGAGCAGCTGAGGTTTGCAAAAGAGTGGAATAGAAAAAAATCATATAAAGTATTTTGTTCTTTAGATCTATAGACAGTTCATCAAAACTAGGAAAGGCAAAGAATTTGAAAATGTTTTGATTGCCACCCAATGATTGCATTTTTTCTTTTTTCTGTCTACCTGCATATTTAATTATACTTTCTAAATTTCTGCTAACCCTTAAAACTGAAAATATAATAAAACCTTATTGTAGAAAATATAAAGATATTTTCTCAGTGCAGTAATATGACTACTCATATTTATGGTGGAAATTGAATTTTTAATTAGTATATAAAAACTACCTCCAGAGCAGATAATTCAATAAATAGGGTTTTACATTTTTATTAACAGCTAATATAGATCTGAGCTACTTGGCCTTACTTTCTGCATTAACAGTCCCTCTTCGTAGGTTGTTGTTTTTGTTCCGCAATTTTTAGAAATTGTGGTTATGCTAAAAAACTTAACAATTAAATATATCTGTAAAACAGCAAGTTAAATTGTTCCTCAGCCCAAAACTATGTTCATAAAAGTGGCACAATTAAAGAGAACAAAGACAGTAACAATAACCAAGTTTCACTTATGTATCCGTTTGATGCTTCTTGTTAGAAATTATGTACACTCTTTTCTGAGTGTACATAATTAAGTGTACATAATTAAATTAAGTTGTGGGAGTATACATCAATGTCAAAAATAATCTTTTATTTGAAAAACAAATTTAATATAGAATTCAACATGAAAAAGATCCCTGGATTATAATACCACATATGATCTTGTAACACGTCTGAAATGTGAATTTCTTCTAACAAGGTTTCAACATCTAAGGATAGTATTTTTTTAAATTAGGGAGAAATTATTGTACAGTAATCTCTCATCCTGATATATAATAATTGTCAATAATTGCATATTATTTAGGTTGTCCTTAACTGATATATTTTAATATTTTGAACTAAATGTTACCTTGAAATTGTGATTTAATTTTATAATTCTTGTAACTCTCTATTTCCTCTTTCAATTGTGTTTCTGTTTTTCTTCTGGATTGTGTTTCTAAATATTTAGAGAGCAAGAAAGAGATTTTTAAAAATATCGGTGGAGTCAAATTATATTTCTTAGATGTCAGCAAGGGAGTTTAGTAATTGCTGGCCTGATTAATTTTGAAGCGAGAAGAGTGGCAGAAGAAGCTTCTTTTTCCTGTAGAGTGCCGAGGTTTTAACATCTTGGGTTCTTTGCTGAGAAGCAAATTAAAAAGGAGGCCTTTGCTGTTCTTAACTTCTCATCACAAAAACCTTACTGGCCTCCCAGCTTAATCTAGCTAGCCTGTTCCTAGGCAACCTTCGGAGGAAACACTTGGATTTGGCTATATGTTTGAGTTTCCTTAGAATGGGGACAAAATGGAAAGGTAGAGCAGAGCTGAAGAAATTATGCTTAAATACCTGCAACAATGTTAAGTCTTCTTCAGGTTGAATTTCAATCTTGATGACTGGTAGTCTGGATTCAGTTTAAGAGATATCTGAGCAGAGCTGGCAGGGAGCAAGAATTTCTATTGTCTATTGTGGAACCTGCCTGCTTTCTCCTGACCCTTTCCCTTTTACCCACCAGGAAAGGGAGAAAGCCCACGAGGGAGCACGCCCAATGCGAGCCATTTTCCTGGCTGATGGGAAGATCTTTACAACAGGTTTCAGCCGTATGAGCGAAAGGCAGCTGGCTCTCTGGGACCCAGTGAGTGGGAAAGCGAATGGAGGGGGGGGCACAACTAGGTGGGGAGGAAGAGTCCAATAGAAGAGAAACCCCCATCAGTTTCAAGAGCCTGAGCAACAGGCTTCTCTCCCCTTCCCATTCTGAAGGTGGCTTTGTTCTCAAATGGGTATTGCTTTAAGTTTGGGTCCGCAAGAAAACCCCTCATGATTATATCTTGAAGGAAATGAACAGAATCCTGGCCCATCTTCTACAATTATATTACTGCCCTGCACCATGCCCACAATGTGAAGATAGTATATGAATAAGGATGGAGATTCTGCTACAATTCAAAACCCTGATTCTCCCTCTCAAGCAGTTCTCTGATATAGAGTAATCTTCCCAAACCAGTCTAGAGCAGAGGTCTCCAACTTTTCAGACCTCAGGGACCACCAAATTCATACTTTTAAATCCTGCGGACCACTAATAGGAATCCAGCACGCTGCTCATTGCTTTGACCCACCTGTGTCACCCACCCACCCCTTGCCGTAACAGCACCATTACCTCATTCCGGCTGGTGAGGGCTGAGCTACTCCTAGCACATTACACCTCCTGCAAAGCTGCAAGTTGAACATGCCTCCCTCTATGGTGGAGATTCCCGGCTCCACCACAAGCTGCCTGGCCGGTCCCATATTCCAGAGCTCTAGTCACAGGACAGGCCCATTGGTCATCCTGGAGCAGCTCCTCCAACCGGGTGCACTGAGGACCCTCAAAATTTTCTTGTGGACCACCAGTGATCCCTGGACCACTGGTTGGAGACCTCTGGTCTAGAGTACATCTCTCTTATTCCCAACCAGCAAGGCAGTAGGCAGCAACTAAGTCAAACCTTAGACAAAAGGGGCTGACATGGAGGTAACCATCTGAAAGAGGTTATAATGTGCCTTTGTGCTTCCTTGTTTCTGTCGATTTCAGGAAAATCTTGAAGAACCTATGGCATTGCAGGAACTGGACTCAAGCAATGGGGCCCTTCTGCCCTTCTATGATCCTGACACCAACGTTATCTACGTCTGTGGCAAAGTAGGCTTGCTTTCTTTGTTTGTATACGTAGGTATAGGCATGATGGTGCCTGATTGAGGTAGAATATCCCTTCCACTGTATTTTATGTGTTATTTTCACAGATAACACGATTTCTAAATGAATTGGTATAGACCAGTGGTGGCGAACCTATGGCATGTGTGCCACAGGTGGCACGCAGAGCCCTCTCAGGGGGCACACGCACCATTGCTCCAGCTGAAATCTACTGCACATGCGCGCGCCTCCCACTGGCCAGCTGGTCTTCGGGTCTCTACTGCGCATGCAGGGGGCACATGTGCATGCTCAGGGATAAACAGGCACATGCGCAGGGTGCATGCATGGTGGCACACCTTGCATTTTGGGTATGCGCCTTTTCGGTGCCCAAAAGATTCATCATCACTGCTTTTCTATCATAGTACATGGGAGTCTTCTGGGGATCTAATACAGAGGTATCAAACTGGCGGCCTGCGGGCCAGATGCATCACGTGCAGGTCATACCCACCCCAGCGCCGTGAAGGGAAAAAAGTCGCAAAATATCACATAATGGAAACATGATGCCACGAGTTTGACACCTGTAATCTAATAATTTCCCTTCCTATTTTAGCTTGTCTTGTAATTCAGTATTAATATTGCAAAGTAATAAGATTCTCCAGCTGTTACTAAATAAAATTAGGCCTATGTTTTTGTGTTCTACGTCTCTGACACCTGGGAATTCTGGGTGTAACTCTTGTCAGTTGAATTACATCAGCAATTGACCACATTGTCTAGGAATGAGAGGAAGTGACCCTTGTATCTGGAGGGTAACCCTTATGTTGAAGACATCCAGTCAAAGCGTACAGGCAAAAACAGGCCATATTTTGGTGTTTTCAAATAATCGGGTCAGATCTACCTCTTTTCCCTTAAGGATATTATCTATTGATCAAACTCTTTCATATTTTGCTAGGCACAGTGCAGCCATGTAACTGCAGACTATTAAACAGTGTAATAATAATGGGTGACATATATGGGACTTCATCTCAGATATGTTATGAGTCAGGGCTAACTTTCTGGCTGATGATTTAGAATTCTGGTTTTCTAATGTATTTTTCTGCCATCCAAAGAGTGGCAAATCTGTCATGGTGTATCTTGCTGTCTTTTCTTGCCTTTCTAGGGAGATTCTAGCATCCGATATTTTGAGATCACAGCAGAACCACCATACATCCACTTCCTGAACACATTTACTAGCAAAGAACCACAACGGGGCATGGGCTGGATGCCCAAGCCGGGTCTGGATGTCAACAAGTGTGAGATTGCCAGGTAATCCGATTAAATTGTTAATAGGAAGGTATAGAGGTGAATAGCAGATGGAAAGCAAAGTGTGGCATGAATTATTCTCATAGTTTTTAAAGCTCCAGGCTGGTTAACTCAGTTGTCCTTTCTTTCTGTTTCTATAGATTTTACAAACTCCATGAGCGCAAGTGTGAACCCATTATTATGACAGTGCCAAGGAAGGTGGGTATTTCATAAGGAGACATTAGCCTGCTTTTCATTACAAGGGATTCCTGGTTCATCTTCCTTCCCTGCTCTTCATCAGTAGGCAGGCAAGCAGTTGCAGTTTAGCATCTGACCTATTTGCCTAAAGTTATAATTAAAATCCAATACTAAAATTAAAATACAGTACCAGAATCCTAATCTGGAAGAAAGAAGATCCTGCCACTTCAGTGTTCTATTAGCATCTTGCAAGGAAGTGAACTGTATATCTCCCCTATTAAATAAGCAGAGAATTCTCTTTCGATGGATAATCCCTGAAGGTATGCTCCTCACTTGGCAGGGGAAAAAAATTAAAGTAGATAGCTTGGAAAAGGCCCAAGAAATATATGAACAATTCATAGGGATTGGAAGAACTCTAGTAGCAGGGAGAAATTAAGAGACACCAAGCCAAGAAGAACAGAGACACGAAACAGAAAGTGAAGAACTGGAAGAAGAAAATAAAGAATCAAAAGATCCTCAAGAAGAGGAAGAAGGCATCCAAACAAGGGCAGCAAAAGAGAACAGAAACTAAACCTGGAAGTAGTAAAATGGAAAGAGAAGTTAAGTTTTTATCCATAAACATAAATGGGATAAACGCCCCCGGAAAAAGACAGAAAATAATGAGGAAATTGTGGAGTCAGAAGGCCAATATTGTATGCCTACAAGAAGTCCATATAAAAAGATCAGACCAAAAGTAGTTACAATATAAAAAATTGGGGGAGCTCCATACATCATTAGCAGAAAAAAAAGAGGAGTGGCGATATATATAAAGAAATAAATAAAAGCAAAGCAAATATATGCAGATACTAGGGGAAGAATGTTAATGGAGGAAGTGTACTGTATCCCCACCTATGTTGTTAAAAGACAAAGCAGGCTACAAATTCCTAGATACTGACAGCAGTGCTTTCCTTAAGGCAAGTTGGACAACTTATAAAACGTCATTAATACTGCCACTTTTTTCCTCAGATCTTGATTTCTGTCGCTCTGCATTAATTTGTAATTGTGCTGATTTAATAATACTAGCCAGTGATTTAGTATGTTAATGAATGTGCTTCAGTTCTCATATCTGTCATTTTTAAAAAGCTCGGTAAGGTAGGCCAGTTCCAATCTTATTTCAACCATGAGTCTCTTAAGACATCTTGCAAATTAAGATCACAGTTGTGCTAAGATTTAAACTAGGGTCTTTGAATTGACAGTTTAGAACAACTATATAGTATCCTACTACTCCTTGACAGGATTTGTCTCAATTGTTGTATTGTATTGCTGTTTGATACTCTCTGTTTAAAACATTCCTGGCAGTTCAGCGTGAGGTTTGTTTTTTTTCAACGCACACATCTGTTTTCATTCATATTTTTCATCTCTCTGGAGTGATATGATTCTGAGAAACATATCTAAACTTTCCTGGCTGCCTTTGACCTGAGTGTGACCATTTCTTTTCTTTTCAGTCACACACCTCCTTCACCATGAAATGCAACATTCTGTTCTGAATGTGATTTCCAAAAGTAGAATTGATCTTTAGTCGGAAATGTAAAGGAAAATGTTCAAACATAATCATAATGGATCAGTTCAAAGCTTATTTTCCTTGACTACCTAGAATCACTTTGGTGAAGGGATTGATTCTAGAGACCTTTGCCTCTATTATTGTGTAGGCCAGGGGTATCAAACTCGATTTCATTGAGGGCCATATCAGGGTTGTGTTTGACCTCAGGGGGCCTGGGTGATTGTGGCCAGCTCAGTGTCACTCATGTCAGGGGCATCTGTGATGGCCCAAGGGCTCTTCCAGTGAAAACGGGCTCCTGAACTCGGTAGCAACCCTTTGCTACCGAAAACGGAACTCGGGAGGGCCGCATGCGGCCCTCTCGAGCTCCATTTTCGCTGGCAGAGGCACCGTAGGCCTGTCCTTTGCTGTTTCCATGGCGGCCCCTCGGGCCAGATTTAAGCACTTGAGTTTGACACCCCTGGTGTAGGTTGAGCAACAATACACCATGTGTATTGAAGAGAAATGGTTTTTATTTAGAAGCAGATCCATAAACACTGAGGAATTAAGACGTTCCTTTCTCAGTTCTGTGCCAATTATCTCTCAGATTGGCTTTTTGTGTTTTCTCAGGCAGAATGGACATTCTCAGCATTACCACATGAACAGTGTTCACACTTTGGGCTGCATATGTGTGTGAATCATTTAGTATGTGTCAGCCACAGTCTCCTTCTCCCTGTTCAGTCTCAGCTAAATATACCCTGGTAACTCAACTTAGGACTCTGTTCCAGTGCTCCCTATCAATGTCATGAAAGCTAATGTTGTCCTCTCCTTACAGTCAGATCTGTTCCAAGATGACTTGTACCCAGACACAGCTGGGCCAGAAGCTGCCATGGAAGCCGAGGAATGGGTGGCAGGGAAGACAGCACCCCCCATCCTAATCTCACTGCGTGAAGCCTATGTGCCCACTAAACAGCGGGATCTCAAGGTCAGCCGAAGAAGCTTGTTGCCTGAGGGTCGCCCAACGACTCACTCCAACACTGGGCTGAGTGCCACCCCCTCCAGTGCCATGACTCCAACTGCTGCCACACCTGCTCTTAGTGTTACTCCTGCTAGTGGGGTAGGTATTATGCTGTTGCTTGTGGCAGATGGAGATTCTGAGGGGGAGGGGCTGGATGGGTGGACTGGAGTTTCCCACACAACATTGCATGGAGTTGAGCTGGAGAGAATAGGAGTTGTTGGAGGAAGGACCAAGTGATGGATGGATGGATGGATGGATAGATACTTTGTTATAATCATAGACCAAAACCAATCATAAGGAGGGCAGAGTAAACTTGTAAGGTGCTGTAGGGTAGCACTGAGTATCTCCTTCATCTTGGGACTTTTTGCCCTCCCTACATGCACAGAAGCAAACTTCGAGCTCTTCACAGCTTTGAGAAGTATCAGCAGTTTAAGAAAGGCTGAATAGTGTTCTCGGGTTAGAATATGAGCCTGCACAGATCTCCTTGCTGCTCAAAATAATAGCACTTTAATTTTTTGCAACCAACCGTGTAAACCAGACTCTTGGAAACATTGATGCAGCCAAATATGTTGAACATTCTGGCTGGAGAATTCTGGGAGTTAAAGTCCATACATCTTAAAACCACCAAAGTTGAGAAACACTGCCGTAGAAGATTTCTTTATTTTGAACTGTAATATTGTGACTCCCATATGATGAAGGTAAGGGTTGTACAAATGTGTTGATCAGGCTTGGAAATGTGGGTCAGACTTGCTTTCCTCACCTTTTCCTGCATCAGATTGTGTCCTATATTTGTTGTCTGGGGATCTTATGGGCAAAAAAAGATGGATGATATGATGATATAATGAATGGACAACTTTTTCCCATTTGCAGGAAGGGAGGCAGCTTACTGAAGAGGTGTTGCGTGAAGTGGCATCCCTGCGGGCGCTTGTGGCTGCACAGGGAGAGCGCATTGCACGGCTAGAGTTACAGCTGAGCCGCATTGAGAATGGTGATGTCTAGTGGGCCTTGCCTCCCCTCCCCCCAAGAGAACCAGACCAACATGGAGGATCTCACTTTCTTCCCCTTCCTTTGATCTGCCAGTAATCCCTTCACATTGCCTCCTCCTGCCCTGTGGGGTGAGACAGGGGCTTGTCCTCTCTTGCTGCTACTGGGAATGTTTCTTGGGCTTTGTCTCGGACCAAAACTCCTCTTCCTCTCACTTCTGCACCCCATATTATCCAAGGGGCCATATGCTAGTGCCCTAACCATTGCTCCTTTGCCTTATTCTGGTCAGGGGCCTATTTCCTGTCCCATTCCCATGGAAGGGGCCGGCCTAGATATCACCCAGGGAGATTGGGGCTGTCTGACAGCTTGGCCTGGCCTGCCTGTACCCTCCCATTGAGAATAAGGCTGAGGTCCCCTAACGAGTCTCTCATGGCAAGTGTGTATGTGCAGCGGGGCGGGGGGAGGGAGCTTATTGGAAGCCTGGGCCACCTATGAGTCAGTGCCGAGGGTGGGATGCCTTTTCTCAGATAGGACCATTGAAATCCCATCGAGGAGTTTTCTGCTTCCTTGTCTGAACTTTTTGCAATGAGAACATGGAGAGACGTCCAGTAGGGCCAGGCGGTGAAAGAAGCCTGCCTTCTGGTCACGGTCCTCAGCCTACTGTCTCTGGAACCGCTCCTCTTTCTGTCTTCCAAAATACAGTGAGGATGGAATAGGGGAAATAAACTGTTCGGGGTTGATATCTATATTTTCATTCCAAATAAAAGTCTTTATAGAACCAGAGTTCTGTGCAGCTTATTATTGTGGGCGTCTCTGACTTGGAGTGACTTCAAGGTAAGTGCAAACTCTTCTCCAGAATGTCAGCTGGCCTTCTTCGGACTACTGATGAAAATTTCCTCCACCCTCCAATAACTTGGGAAAACAATTGTATCTTGCAGTAATCCCTGTTTTAAGCTTGGCTAGAAATTCCTAAAGTAACCAGAGTGCCTTCTCCCAAAAGGAGATGGACCTGCTTCCTTCAGTCATATAATATTCTGCTTGGAACCTTTATGGATGGGTCATGTATGTGCCCCACGTTGAAAGCACGAGGAATTCAAACGGGAGAATGTAATAAATAATTGCCTTTTGACCTAAATTTTTAACATTCACTTTGTACATACCAAAATTATTTAGTCATCTTTGTACCGAAGGTGGTTTTTGAAACTGCATTTTTAGAACATCCCTAAACATTTAAACCTTTTCCATTAGCTGCAGTTTTGAGGGTGGGGAATGATCTATGCAAGCTTATATTCTTGTTTATTTAAACAGGTTTAATAAGTGTGCAACTCCTTTTCAATGAAATTTGAGAACACTTCCTGTGGGTGTATTCCTGGCAGAAGGACAAAAATCTCTCTTTAACCTGTTAAAATACTGAGTCAATACTACCATCCACCCCATTTTCAAATAATTTCCAGTGCACATGAATGCCACTGTGGGCTCTAATTATTACTTTCTCATTATGTGTATTTTAAGACATTTAGGGCTTCTCTCTAGGGCTGGCCAAGAACTAGCTTTTCATGTAGAATTATTGTTCCCTAGCACTGTTTTGCAGCTTTTATCCCATGGTTGTCAGAGATGTATGCTAAGTACTTTAGAGATATAATGTAATCCTTGTTTAGTAGAACTTTCTGTTCCCTTTTAAGGGAAAGCTAGCTTCCAAAAGAGCGAGGTAGGTGGTTATGCATTGAGGAAGACTTGATTAAAGTACAGGTAGTCCTCAACTTACATCAGTTCATTTAGTGACAAGTTAACAACCGCATTGAAAAAAGTAACATTTTTCATATGAACGTTACAGCATCCCCACGGTCATGTGATCAAAATTCAGATACTTGGCAACTGTCTCATTGATGGTGGTTGTGATCATGTGATCACCTCTTGCAACTTTCTGACAAGCAGAGTCAATGGGAAAGCCAGATTCACTTAACAGCCATGTTACTAATTTAACAACTGGCAAAACATGTTGTAAAATGGGGCAAAACTCACAATTGTCTGGCTTTGCAGCAGAAGTTTTGAGCTCAATTATGGTTGTAAGTTGAGGACTACCAGTAAAAGACAATGGACCTTGGGTAAATTGAGAAATCTTTCCAAATATTTGTGTAATTTATACATCAAAATGATGCTCAAAATGATGTAGATAATTTACAAAATAGATCAAATTGACACAATACTAAATACCGTATATACTCGAGTATAAGCCGACTTTTTCAGCACATTTTTTGTGCTGAAAAAGCACCCCCTCGGCTT
>JAOYMU010000001.1:57766668-57777324 GCA_025802295.1 Psammodynastes pulverulentus
CAGGGAGCCGCGGCGCACAGATTGGGAACCACTGGTTTAAAGTGTGCCTCGTTTTTGATTCTTTTCAATTTACCTTCAATAGATAAACTTCAATTCTCTGTATGTTCTACTCCATATATGATACTTCTTTCATATTCTTTTTTTTTTAATTGGTCCCCAAACACTGATCTTTCTTTGTAAAGAGCCTACTCTAGTATCCTAATCAGTTTTCTCATTCCTTTGTGGTGATTAAATATTTTGGAATACAACTAAATTTAGTAACACTGAAAGGAGCAATTTAGAAATTTGTACAGGAATAATATTGATAAGTTGGAAAAAAAATGAAATACAGGTTATTTTATTTGGTTGACCAATTGTATTTGACCCTTTACCACTGTCTCAACAATATTCTTCAAAAGGGATAGGTTGAAGACAAAGCAATAAGAACACATAAATGCCATATTATGCAGGAAACCTACAAATTGTTCTGCTACATATACTTCAATGCTATCAGTACACCACCAACTCTCTTGTCTTTAGCGAAACTCCTAAACTACAATCACATTTGTTCAGACCCATTTCACAGACATGTGCGATTGAAATTAAATCAGGCATTCAGGAGGCTGAACTGCATGAGATAAACAATCAAATTAGTACAGGTCTCAGTTAACAATAGTAATTGAATTGGAATTTTTGTTGCTAAGGAATGTAGTTCTAAAGTTCAGTGTCACATGGTCATGCTGCATAGCGACAATGGTTCTGGCAATCCCTGATGAATACAGATAGTCCTCAACTTACAACTACAATTGAGCCCAGAATTTATGTTGCAAAGTGAGAAATTTGTGAAGCAAGTTTTGCTCCCATTTTATGACTTGACTTGCCACGTTGTAAAGTGAATCATTGCAGTTGTTAAATTAGTAACACGGTTGTTAAGTAAATCTGGCTTCCCCATTGACTTTGCTTGTCAGAATGTGGCATAAGATGGTCACATGACCCCAGGACACTGCAACCTTGATAAATGTGAGTCAGTCGTCAAGCATCTGAATGTAAATCACGTGACCATGCTGCAATGGTCATAACTGTGAAAAATGGTCCTAAGTCACTTTTTTCAGTGCCATTGTAACTTCGAATGGTCACTAGGTGAACTGTTGTTAAGTTGAGGACTACCTGTACGTTGCAGGCACTGAGCTGGAGGATAGTTAGCTTTGTGACATAATGGGAAGTAATCAAAAGCGATTCCTTACCTGAGGAGTTGTTTGTAACTAAGGACCCAGCTTGGATGATGCGAGCAGTAGGAATGAAAGGCTCCAGCAAAATGCTCTCATCTTCCTCTAGAGTCTCCAGTAAGGTAAGGACCACCTGCAGGACGCGTCCATGTTCTGACTTGTCATGAAATGATACAGCTTGGGCTCCATTGCAGCGCCAGCCTGAGGGCTTCACCACCACCTAGGAAAGTATGATACCTGTAGCAGCAAGGCTTAAACATCCAGCTCTTTCCCCAAAACTCTGTATTTCCAATGCTCGTGCTGCGTTATTATCTGAACAGAAGGAACTGCAGTGCCCTTGTCTTCACCTCTTATCTGTCTTGCTTTCTAATAATAGAGTTGGAAGGGACCTTGGAGGTCTTCTACTCCAACCCCAGTGCAGGAGACCCTATACCATTTCAGAAAAATGACTCTCCAATCTCTTCTTAAAAGCCTCCAATGATGGAGCACCCATCACTTCTGAAGGCAAGTTGTTCCATTGGTTAATTGTTCTCAAGAAATGTATCTTGAGTTCTAGGTTGGTTCTCTCCTTGGCTACTTTCTATCCATTGCTTCTTGTCCTGCCTTCTGGTGCTTTGGAAAATAGGTTGACCCCCCTCAGTTCAGTTCAGGACCTCTTACCTGTTTGTAGGACTCCATTGCACCACCTTGCAAGAAAGCTGTAATTTCCTCCTGCAGAAGGTTGTCTTGTCCTTCCCGGCCACTCAGTTCAACTACGTGGATGCGTTGCTCTTCTGTCACATTGCGCAGGAGCGTTGGGCGCTTGAAGGTGAAGGCCAGGGTGGAGGGCACAGCTACTTCTCCCTTCTGATCCATGAGCTGCCGGGTCAGCAACTTGTCCTCTAGCAGGCGAGTCAACTCTCCCGAACCTCCGGTGGGGCAATCAAGATCTCGGGCCAATTCTGTGGCTGACTGGCCCTGCAACTTGCAGGATCCAAAGCTCCCTGTGAAGTAGCTGACCCGATGTGGGGGAGAAAATTCTTCCAGCACTGTGCGGCCACCAAGCTCAAATGTCACAGCCTTCAGTACGTATAAAGATGACTCACCAGGATGAGTTTCTGAGGGAACCTTGGAGAGCCAGGCTGGTGACAAGCACAGCAGCATGTTACCTAGGAGAGGAGAGAAGATGGGAAATCCAGCCTGTGAATATATCTGAGAAAGGAAGGGGGTTGCGAAAAATTAAATAAACCAAAACGTATAGAATTGCCTATACATTTGCATCATAATAACCAATAACAGAACCAAAAACAGCAAGGCAATTTGCCGGTTCCCAGGCCATTCAACATAGTGAAAAATGTATTCTGTACCACCAGCACTCTGATTACTGGCTTTGACAATGGCTCTGGAACCAGCAAATTGCCTTCCTGTTTCTGTAATGTGCTATCCTGACATATTTCCCACATCACACCACTGAACCTAGTGAGATTGAACAAGGAAAATAAAATAATCTCTCAGGATATCATTAGCCCATCGTCATTATGTGTTTTTATTATTATTATTATGCATTAGCCAGTCATTCTATTATAATGGGTTATTCACAGTTTGAGTGACAGACTCTAAAGGTTTATGAAAGGAAAAACATTGTAGGAAAATGTCCTCCTACACTTTGGAGGAGAGTTACCACAAGCCCTGACTTAATAATGTTATATCCAACCCCTACTGCTACATGCAGAACGCATTCTGAAAGCTAAACATGCCAGTTTTTTAAGCTGCCAACATTAATTCCCCAAAGGTACAAGCAACACCTTTATAATTAAAGGTGTACAGATAGGTCTTTGTGTAGATAGCTTCCTACTTTGTGTCTGCTTGCTTCATTTTTGCATTTTATTTGTTGGAAAGGATGTGCTTGTTTGTTTTTGAAAGGATGTTGGGATAAGACAACAGAAAAAAAACCAACAAGCAAAAAAAAATGGCTTGTGAGTTGCCAGCTCATTTCTCTCTGCCTGGAAAGCAGCTCAGCTCCCTTGTTGGGAGTCTTTGGTTTGCCTCCCAACTCAAAAAGACAGTCTCCTTACTCAAATGAAGGGGAAAGTTGGTTGTTTGACAACACAGAGATAAAAGTCACTGCATAGGCAAAGAATGGGAAATTGTAGCTCTCGTTCCTATTGGACTACAGCTCTCATTAACACTGATCATTAGTTATGCTGCTTGGACTAACATGGAAGGAGAAGACAAACTGGTTTTTCCAAATTGATGGACCCCAAAAGTGTTGAAGGGGAAATGGAGGGAGGAGAAAGAGCTGGTTCTTCATGTTATCCATGCAGCTGGGAATCACTCAGATGCCTTGGCCTTCCTTACAAAACACATTTTAACTCTCTAAGTTGGAACACTAACAACTGTTCCAGTTTATACAACTTTGAATTCCTTAAACATTCAAAATGGTCACCAACTCTGATTTAGCCTCCTCTCGTGAAACAAAGAAACAGTAAAATGATCTAAGCGGGAACAAATTAAGACAGAGAGGATTCACAAATAGTATCTCCAATATCTAGTTTAATTGTCACTGATGTTCAAAAACTCTTCCACTTAATCCCTCTTTTCAGGCAGTCTCCAAGGATCTGACATGATTGAACAGAAAAAGAAGAAAAGGATTAGCATCTTCAGAATTGGAATTATCATTTGATAACGATGCTACTGTTTATCACCTTAGAAGATCACAGCTGATTTTCAAAGGCATCCTTGGCAAGGAAGTGGCATATATCTTCTGGCACTTCTGGCATATGGGAAGGCACTAGCTTGAAGAGCACTGAACATAGCTCATTTCTGACAATATGTTTGGGGTGAAACAAAATTTTGAGAATTAATTGATGGTAGTGAGTTTTCACATTTATTATAATTTATCAAGTGGAAGAGCATACAGGTCAGTTCTTCAGTTCAGCACTTCTGAGCAAACCTTAAGAATAGGCTACGGTCAAGCAAAATACCTAATCTAAGAACTTACCAGGACACTGGTTGCCACCTTCCAGAAGCACTGACAGATAGGTAGCAGGGCAACCCAAGACACAGATGGTTATAGCTGAGGGTCCAAATCCTAATTAAGACAAGAAAAAAAATCAATGGTTTATTTACATCGAAACCTCTGTTTTTTCCCCCTTTCTTTGCATTCTAGTCATCTCCTAGGTTCTAAATCTCTGGAAATGTCTTTTTTACAGGTATAGAGGCAGATGAAGTGCTCAAATACAAGGATTATTCCATCATGGGATAACAGAGTATCCTATATATTTCCTCTGATTCCATTCATTCCATCAGCTTCCAGGCATGAAAGCTCTGTATTTTTCTTCAGTAGGTGGCAAGACTTAGCCCCTCAGAGTTGAACTTAAAAAAGCTAAACACATTGGACCTGGTTATTACTTGGACAGAGGATCATCAGGCAATTTTACAGACTAAACTGGTAAATGATTTTCTTTTAATCCCCTATCATTGTCCAGAAAGGTACCTTCATGAGTCATCAGTTTCATTCAAGAAGTCTTTTTATCTTTTGTAGGTTTGTATTTTACATCCTGATTCCAAACATAAGGATAAGCCATTATGGTTTAAACATATGCGCAAATCAGGGGACAGGAAATATAATTATTCCAACAATCATGGTTAAAATGTATCTTACATGTGACCAATACAATGTGACACCCACCTGATCGGGGCTCCTTGGTGAGATCAATGGTTTCTGGGAGCCCTTGTTGCTGTAAGCTGCACTGCAACAAGTCATAGTAATAGGCTGTCCAGGCCCTGGCCTGTGCATCCTCAGGGCTAATTTTGCTGTCCAGGAGTGTATCTCGGTGCCGGGCACTGCGCAGCGGACTCAGTGGTGGTAGAAAGCTCTGTTCTGCCCAATCGAATTCCTTGGGTGTTTGGGGTGCTTCAGTGTGGATCTGGTCCAGAGACAGCTGCAGTCGAAGTATTGAGAAATATGCCAATAAAAAGGCAAAGAGATGCACTTTAGATTCCATCCAAAGAACAGAGGGAGACTTATTTTGAGAGCTTTCCCCTGTTTCAGCTGCTGGTCCATAGAGGACTCAAGAGGAGAAAGATCGTCAGTGTAGAAAGGAAGGTGATACCAGCCACCACCTATTAGAAATCAAGTTTCTACTTGTTAACAAATCTTCATTTCAGTTTTCTATCCCCTCTAGAAATAATCTCAAACGGGATATTGGGGGTTCTTAAAAATATGCACACACACACACTGTCTTTAAGAATATATGTCTCTGTGTGTTCATGCATGAAATACAACACACACACACACACAGCCAGGAAAGGCAGGAAAAGAAGAGATGCGATGAAAACAACTTACCATTGTTCAAGATGAAGATACTGCAAAGGAAAAAAGAAATACATTAAATTTCTTTATACTTCCCGTGACCCAAATATTTAGCCTGTCCCTAAATCCAGACACAAATCTCTTTAAAATGATTGAGGATGTTGATCCATAACCTTACACAATTAAATGTAAGGGACATTGAAGCTGCTTAGGCAGAACAGTTGTCCTCATCAAACTCTCGGATAAAAGCCTATCTGGCTTTCTGGGGCTTTCTGTGCTTCTGTCATGGCTACCCTCTGGAACAGCGTTTTCCCCGAGAGCTATAGGACTCTGACCTTTATTGGTTGATTGATTGATTCAATTTCTATAGCCACCCATAATGATGTTCAGTGAGTTTCAGTGAAAACTTGGTTGTTCCCATAGGCCTTGGTGCTTGGATTCCTGAGGAATGCTTTGTTATTTTGTCCTCTGTATGCTTATGATCTGCCTTTCTTTTATTGTATTTTGGCTGTTCAGAATCATTTGGAGTGAGGTAGCCAGAAAATATAAATAACCTATTTTTCTTCTGTTATCTTGAAATCATGCCCAATTATTCTATTTGAAAACAATGACATGTTTGATCTTCTGCTTCTTTAAAACAATTGTTATTATGCTGCATGCATTCTGTTGCTCATTTTGCACCTCTCTCCAGATTCTACCAAGGGCAACCTACAGGCTGAAATAGATCTGACAGGCTAACAGGCTGAAATAGATCTTATGGAAAAGGGTTTGCCATGTGTATGAACAAGTGACAAATATTCCATCACACTTCATCCTTATTGTGGTGTTCAAAATAGTAGCCTACAAGCACTGGCAGAAATTAAATTAAGCAACATTCAAGAGCTTTAAACCTCCATCTACCCATTCCCAAAAAAACAATGCAAAGTTTGAGAATTTTCAGATGTCTTCAGCAACAAAATATTACAAAAAAAAAAAGCAAAAATGATGAGACCAAATAGGGAAAAAAAACCTGATTTGATATGGATTGCAATAATATTGCATTGGGGAAGTATATGTCTACTCTCATTACATATGGAAAGGTGGTTGAGGATACTTAGAAAAAATTCCAACATATGTGTGCATTTAGCACTCTGTGCTAGCTTAGACTTTTAGTGACAGGTGAATAACCTGCTATGTGTATTCAGACAGAGATGTTTTGCTAGACAGTTCTCTGGGAATTCACAGATTGAAATTATACTATAAGAATAAATCAGAATAAAAGGTGAAAGATTTATATGATCTGAAGAGAAACCAACAAGAATGAATTTTACCCAACATTGGAAGAAAGATATATTTCCAACAATATGAAGATTTAAGCAAGAATGTTCTCATATATACAGTACATCATGAGCATCACTTACAGCCTGGCTTGTAAGGGCGTACATTTCTACAATGTAAATTAGCAGATGTATTAAAAGAGAGGTTAGAAACTCCAAACCCCACTTTTTCCTTTTTGGCATTTTAAGGCTTGTTAATTTTGTTTTGCTTAAATCCTTTTGTTGGCATGCTTTACTCATAGACACATAGACACAGGCATACACACATTCCCCTGATGGTATATTCAATTCTGGATGAAAAAAAAATCAAATAAACTTATGCTTGTAATATTGACATCCTAAATTATAATGCATATTGATAAAATACTTCTCTTTATTTCCAATAGTCTAAGTTATCTAAACAATAATGTATCAATAATCTTCAATTAATACTGTATAAATCTCATGGTATCAAAACAATACACTGTATTAAAAAGAAAGTGAATAATAAAACAAAGCAAGTGTTAGAATTAAACTTAGATAATTCAGCATACTCTCAGTTTCTTTGGCAAGCTCTGAAGAATCATGCAAGGCTCTCATTGACTGACTCAGTGGGGCTAGCTGGCCTCACCAGATTAATAGTTCTACTGAAAGGAATTGGTGGACAGATGCACCAATTACTGTATTATTGTTTATAGTAACAATAGTGTAACAAAATGTCAATACTGAAGTACCTGGAACTCCAAAACATTTAAAAGTTATTTGGTAAAGTTATTGATGTAAGCATCGATCTTGTGGCATTTTGAATTCTTGTAGCCTTTTGCAAATCAAAATGCTAGAGATGGCATTAATCATGTTTCTGCCCCCCCCCCCGCCACAAACATCAAGAAATTGGATGTCTTTTGTCTGAAGATTTGTATCTACTTGTATCTTCCTGCATGCTTCCAAATAGAGAAGCTGGGAAATGCTGATTATGACCATCCAACAGTGCAGCTTTCCGTGCAACAAAGCTGTCAGCAGTTACTGAGAAGGTCCGAGTAGGACCCCACCAGTAAAGGAAATGTGCTTCTTTATGTAGCAAGAATCTGATGGCTCCTCAGAGCACGTATTTCTATATACTGTTGTGCATGAATGTTTTCTAAATTCCAGCATTCCTTTCTTTGTGTTAAAAAATTCAGTTCTGCTTAACTGCTCCAAACTTCCAACTGCGTATCCCTAATGAAATTCACAACATAACATCTATTTACAAAACACAATCCATTTACACAATCCAAATTTGGAATTAATTACTATAAACAGGATTGCAGACTTCAACTCTGTCTTTACCTGCCATCTTCTCCAGTTCTAGCAATATGCCATTCTGCAATATTATGTCATACTAGTCTCTCCAGAGCTTTCCATGGGACAAACAAAATCCTCTTACTCTTTTCAATTGGTAATGTATACCCCTAGCACCTAGACTGAGGTAATGCATACAATACATTTCAATCAATAATTGAATAGCAGCCTTTGTATCCTAGCAGCCTGTGTATCCTACATTTTCTGTTTAGGAAACTAAGAAATAGAGTAGTTCAACTGCTAGAGGTTAGGCTCATTAGACACTTGAGCTGCCAAATGTCAGTTCACTGAGTTTATTTACAATTAAAAAGTTGATGTATTTCAGTCTAATAGTAACTATCCCATCAATCTAATATTTGGTTATACAGGTAATCCTCATTTAGTGATCACCACTGGGACTGGCAGTGTTGTTATTAAGAAAGCAGCCACTAAGCGAGAAATCATGTGACCATGACTATGTTTTCCTTTTCCCACACTCCCTCAACCCTTTGAAATGGTCTCTTTGGTGCTGGGATAATTAGCAAGAAGGGAATTAATGTTTGTATTTACATCCATTGGAGAGGCAGAGGTTTCAAGAGAATAAGAAGGTACACAATTAGGAATATACATTGAAAGCAGTGCACTGGCACTCAAGGCTAGGATTGCGAGCAAGCTATGCAAACAGCCCGGTGTATTCTCCGTTCTCTTGTAATCTGTGCCTATTTATTCTCTTGTAATCCCTTCCATTCCTCCACTCTGCAGAGGGGAAGAAACAAGTGATTTCTACTGACAATCTCTTCTGTGCCTGATCTGTTTCCTCCCTCACAGAGGGTCCCAATTGCTGTCATAACGTAAGGACTAGCTGTAATAGCCACATGGATAATTAAAATTAAAGTAGCCACCTGCGCATAATTTGGACACAAGGGCATCACAATCATTTAAATAAAGCTTGGGCGGGTCTATTTGAGATACGAATTGCAGGAGTTGCTCTCACTTCTGTCCCGGAATAAAATATCTGAATTCCAGTCTAATCTGTTCTGATAGCCTCCTTTCCTTTTTGAGGACAAAGGGCAGTTGAACCAGCATGCAAGAAAAAGTGCTACCACCCCAAGCCACTGCATTTTCTTTCAACCTGGAATGCTTAACTTTTATCTTTTCATTCAATTTTTGTTCCATATATCTGGATGGAACTAAATTAAATAGTTTCGTTTTCCATAATCAAATATCCGGAAAAATGGATTTTGAAATAATGTCATCAATCACCAAGGGCCTCTTTACTGGTATAAAATCACCTCTGGTTAGAGAGGGACTTGACATGGAGGGAGGCTGCCATTACAGGAAGCGGAAGTATGGTGGAACAGCACTTTTTTTTTTACCTCCTTGGATAGAATGGGGACAAATCTAATCAGCCAATTGTAGTTCAAGAGTTCAGCATCGATCCACTAGCAGTTCTCTCGATTCTTTGATCCTTCCAGCTGCACTGTCATTTATCCCAAGATGGAACCTAGAAAGGGCATAGAAGTTCAATTTAAAGTCCTTGTTTTTTGATCTAGTCAAACAAAGTATTCATACTTGGGTAGCACTTCTAACAAAGTGTTCCCTGCACTCGATATAAAAGATTTGGCACACGTATTTTCTAGCTTCTGTTCCTAGATCCCATCTTCACAAAACTTTCAACCAGGAGTGCTATTATTGAAATCCTTAGGTAATATTGTCATGACTTTTTAAAAAAAAATATTCTTTCATAACGATCAGAGTTTATAAGCATGAAATCTGAGACAATTAAAGCAGGGTTTTGATTGAGTAACCCAGCAACTTTAATATTTATAACATACTTTATATTAGTTAAGTGGCCACCTGCTCAATTCTTCTCTTTTTTCCCCCGGTCATGTTTTCTAAAGGGCAGCTGAAACCAGAGTGAAGTGGAAATCCATTGGGGGAGTTTCTAACTTAGACTGCAGCAGAAGAGTGATAACCGATGAGTCCCTATAATGGTATGTGGGAATGACCTTGGCAGGGGCGGGGGTGGGGGGGTTTAGGAGGAAGAGACACAATCTAGACAACTGTCATGGAAAAGATACCTCTGTCCACAGAAGCTGAGTTAGAACAGGGAGTGTTTGAGCAGTGACCCTCCCTAGTTTTCTCAAAAATAAAGAGAAAGTGGGGAGAGAAATACTTTTAAGGCGTGCAAGATTCTGTTAGTGTAACGTTACAATAAAGATAAAGCTAGTACTCCTGGTAGGGTTTCTTGTTTGGACAACCTTGAAGGGTTAGCAGTCCTTACCTCTTCAATGCCAAAAATGCATTTCCCCTTGTGACTGTTACTGTGTCCTAACACGCACCAGAGAGAGGCAGATTGATTTTAAAAGGTCAAAACCAAACCACATTCCTGGAAATGTATCTCTTTTATACTACAGACTAATGTTTGTGCGTACAGGTAGTCCTCAACTTATGACCACAATTGTGCCCAAAATTTATGTTAATTGAGTTTTGCTCCGTTTTACAACTTTTTTGCCACATTTGTTAAATGAATCACTGCAGTTAT
>JAOYMU010000001.1:57800517-57812378 GCA_025802295.1 Psammodynastes pulverulentus
TCACCCAGCCACGCCTACCCAGCTGGTCATTAGGGCAGAGAACCGGTTGTTAAATTATTTGAATCCCACCACTGGTTCAGCCCATATTGATGTGTGGATGGGAACAGTATCTCCCAAAGGTGCAGGGACACAGTGTACGATGGCTGTAAAAAAAACCCTACACTTTTATGCTATGCATTTCTCTGGTCTCATGCTGCAGCCCTTATCTGAAAACAGCATACCTAGCAACCTGCCAGTCCTCCATTCATGTCAATGCAGCCTAGCATAGCCTTAAATTCTGTACATAAAACAGCCAATGTTTTTTCGTGTGTGTTTATCGCCTGGTGTTTTGATACCAAACAGGAGCATTCCAGCTGGTGTTTCTGCTTGGGTTAATCGTTAATCATCAAATCAGGAAGCAAAAGAAAGACCAGAAAATAGTTTTAACTATAAGCCACCATCTGATTCCAGCAGATTTAAAGAAAAATGAAGAAAGGCTTCAAAACCTAAATTTCAAATCCCCCACAATAACAGCGTATTTGTTTCTGCAAAGACAAAAGATTCGGCAACACAGGACTTGAATAAGGGAATGCAAGAACCTTACACAAGGAAACAGCTGGGCCGCTGAAGGATAAAGGGGATATCTTTATCAGAGACCAAGCTGGTTATGAAACACATTTCTACTTGGATTGTTATGAGAGGAGGGACAACGGTCTTGGCCAAGCCAACTGTTGATTCAGCTTAGAAGAAAGCCCTGTTGTGAAAATTTGCTGTAGATGACTTCCCATTTGAGTGGTCTCAGAAGTTCAACTACACTGGGGGCTTTTAGAGAACCTCCATTATAAATAATTTTATGATGCTAGAAGGTATTCGTTGGTAAAAGCCAGCATCCTAACAAATATTGTAATGTGAAAGGTAAGAATTTGAAGGACCCTATTAGTGTGAGAGTATGATCTAGAGCATGACAATCCCTCCCTACAGAGATCCAAGCTATCTCTTCCCACCTAAGTTTCCCAAGTCTAGAAAACACTTTGGTCTAGTCAAGGAGTATGAGAATCTGGAGAAGTACCAGGGTCTGGAGGAAAACTAGAGAGGATGCGGAAAATGAAGACCAAAGTGGAGAACTCGGACTGTAGTTCCTAAGCTGGAAGAGTGGCTTCAACAGATCCCTGGAACAACATCAGTGAAGTGCTAAGGTATTGGTGAGAACCTTCAACTCCCAGGCTTCAAAAGACACACACTACCCATAGAGGAGAGAAGTGTGTGTGCGTGTGTGTTGAGAGAGAGAGATACAGAGAGGGAGGGAGGGAGGGAGGGGGAGAGAGAGAGAGAGAGAGAGAGAGAGAGAGAGAGAGAGAGAGAGAGAAGGTCATTGCAGGCATTCTTCACAAATTACTTTTTCAGCATTGTTGTAACTGCAAATAGTCGCGGTCTGGGACAGTCACTAAATGAGGGCTACCTGTAAAGACCAGTGTAAGCTATGCTTTAGGGGAAAAAGCCTAAATGTAATCAAGGCAGATTTCAATATTTAGCTACAGAGGTCGTTATGGAGCTCCTGGACTCCTACAGCATTTAGTAAGCAGACACATTTTGGCACCTGATTTCAGCAGAGCACTGAAAAGGCACCTGCGTATCCAGTTCTGCTCTGGATATCACTCTTAATGGATAATGAGTGCAGGTTTGGCAAGAAGCAACGCCACCAGGAATGAGTGTGACAATCAAGATCCATCCATCATACTAAAGAACATCACCTGGCATCATAGGGCTTTCCTAACTGAGTTGTGGTATTGTAGTATCACATCCAGAATGTTCATAGGAAAATAACAATACTACTTTTTGAATACCTAGCTTTGTGCTAGGTGTTATAATGAGGGGAGTGAATGGGAAATGCTTTTTTCCTTATCATTGATGCTTACTGATAAGATTAGAGGTATGGTTACCATACATTGCCAGGTGACTTTGAGGTGTAGGTTGCTTATTATATAAGAAACTTGGGAAATAGCGTTGTTTGAAAAATGAGCACACCAGCAAAGTGTCCTGAAGAATTGCTCAATTAAGATTTTTTTTTCAAAAACCCTCTAGTTTTTTTGTCATAGCAATAGCAACGCCTAATAGATTGCTTCCATCTATTTTGGAATAAAAAACATTGAATATATGTATTTAAAATTATAGCCTCTTAAGATTAGAAATGTATAATATATGCAGTTTCTGTCTTTTTTAAAAAAAGGTTCTTTTACTACTCTGTTGTATATCACGTCTCAACTTGGTAAATTGTAGAAATATATATTGGATAAAAAGCCTTCCCCATTTTTTTTAAAATCTGTATTTGGAAATTTCCTTCTTCATGCAGCAATATTGATCAATGTGCCACAGTCTGAAAACCATTTTATGGATTTCCTGTTTCCAACTGACTACATTTGATTAGTGACTCATGATAAGCTCCGTGAGGGAAGGGGGAAGAGGTTCAGGGTAGCCATACCATAGAATCTCAGGAGAGCTTAGAAGTAGCTTCGAAGTTATAGCTTTAGTTTGGCAAGATTCTGTCCATTAGGTGTAAGCTAATAAAGAACTGGACATGACTAGATTTTTGCTCTGTCGGTTCTGGGCTTGGGCCTGGCACCTCACTTACTTTGCGTGCCAGTTGATGAATTTTCCAACTTCCCTTCCAACTCTGTCCCTCTTTTCTCTCTTGCGTTGATGTTCGTGGAATCTAATTGATGCAAGAGTTATGGCAGAAGTTGCCCCTCACTGAGGCAAAAATAACATGCCAACCATGCCATTTGCCTTTTAGTCCTCTTCAGCGCATGTCTCAATCCTATTCTTTGAATGAAATGTAAAGGGAAGGCGGAATTGATCAGTCTGTTAATGAAGACCCCTTACATTTCAGTATAATTAGTTGTTTAGAAACCATGTTCAATACTCGCCTCACAATCAGGAGGCTGGGAGTTCGATCCTAGATAGAAGGTAATATTTGGAATAACCTCTCCTGCTCGAACAGGGGGTTGGACTAGATGACCTCCAAGGTCCCTTCCAACTCTGTTATTCTATGTGATAATCTCATCCTTCCTTTCTTTGAATTATTGCTGTTGGAACTCTCCTTGTCATTTCTTATAGCCCAGTGGAAAGAACAGGTGATAAAAATCCTCCCTCTCTCTTCATTGGTTTTCAGCTAAAACAATGAAATATACTAGGACCTTTCCCCATTACCAAATTTATAGCGCTTTCTACTCATCCTGATGTTAACATGAAAATTTACTGGCGTGAAAATTATTGTCCCATTGCTGATACCCATCCTGTCTCTACTGCCTCCCTTCCTCGCTATCACAGCTCTCTGATTTCCTTCTGATGTACGGCAATGGGTAACCAGCTTAGTAATAGATTGTATACACCTTGTCCCTGCCCTTGGAGGGAATTGGCATAAGAAGAAAAACTCCTTTAACACCAGTACAGCTACTAATGACTAAGCCTGCCTCATTCACGGGCTCAGAAGGTCATGGGGAGAGAGAATCAAGGAAATATATTGGTGCCTTTAAGGGCAGAGAAAAAGTCCAGGCCTGCATTCATATATTCCCAGTGTCTACCCAGTTTCTCCTTCTGCTGGAGAGATTATTATTCTGGGAAAACAAAAAGGGAACAGCCTAGATATGGGAATATGTTTCCTATAAGTCATATATGAGAAAGAGGTGATCCATGAAGGTGACACAGCTTAGTTTTATGGTGCGTTCTCATTAGATTTACAAACACTTTATTTGGGTTGTAACTTTATCAACTGGGCAGGTGAATTGACATTTTATAGCCTTTGGCTTCCAGTGAGTTCCTTGTCCTGGCTTCTTCCCCTTTTGAAACCTAATTCTGCTGGCCTCCCCAAAATTAGAAGGCCATTTCCCCCACCCCCCACCTCAACCCTTCCATCATCACCCTAGCCCTGGGCATATTTTCCCAACTCAGCTGATCGCACAAGCATTTCAGGGTTTGGAATGCATAAATGTCATTTCTAAATACACATTTTCATTTTGGAAATGTTAAGCATGCCCCCAGGTTCAGCTTACAGTTATTCACTCACACACAGTCCTAGTCAACCACCATCCTCAAATCACTTTCAACCCAATACTGAGGCACAACTGATTCTTTGGAATAAATGGAGAACCAGGGAATTTCAAGTAACAGTAAAACTTCACTGGTTTCAAGATACACTTTCTATTTCTCACATGGACTCATGCACTCATCTACACTTACCCACGCCCTTCTTAACTAGGGAGGCAGGCACTACTAACCAGAGGGACAGAAGGTGCCAACTCTGGATCCAAAGACGACTCAAAGAATGGGTAGGCTTCAGGATCCATTTATCTCTCCCCCCCAAGTCCTTGATTTGTTGATTCTCAAGACCGGCAGTAACTCTTGTTGATTTTCAAGTCTGGTAGTGGCTAATGGGTCTTGGGAAGGAGTTCCCATGTGTTATGGCCCAACTTCTTGTGTCTGATTCAGGTGACATTTTTCCTTTGTTTCCTTAAGAACCTGGTTCTTTCTTATCTACCTCCCTTCTTATCTATCTCTTGAAGGAATGTTTTAGAAAAGATTTCTGGCTCTTTGTCCAACCTACATATATTCCAGCTTCAAACCTTAGGAATGGCAACTTCCAAAAGTGGAATAAAACGTTTATGTTTTAATACTCCTACATATCAGATAAAAACTTCCTGAGCTCCCTATCATCTATCATAAAAGGGATATTGGCTCATAGCAAAGTATTTCCGTTAGTGTTAAAATCATTTCTCCGTTGAGAAGAACAGGCTGTTAGCAAGGAAGTTTGTGATACTTTGCCACACTGCTGTTGACTGCGGGACACCTGTGTTAGCTTCCAATTGATTTTTGCAGAGCTTGACATGGTCTTCAGTGGGCAGGTATTTTAATCGGGGAATGGGACCTTTTTTCCTTGCTGAAAAAGATGATTGGTTCCTTGCTTTACTGATCGAATAAATGAACTCTCTGCCCTTTATTTTCAGATATTTCTGAGATATTTATGTAAAACATACAATTACCGTAATAGGACTTATATATGCTTACATAATTGTGGAAGTACATATATTTTATTTATTTATTTATTTATTATTAAGCTTATATACCGCCCCATCTCCGAAGACTCGGGGCGGTTCATAGCATGGTCAAAGTAAAACAATATACAATTACAATTAAAATACCAACTCCACTAAATTCAACTCTAATTTACATTTACATTGTGTAAATGTACTTCTATAATTGAAGTCTCGATGATAAAATAAATTGAGGAAAGTTACTGAACCAGATCACAAGGGATCTAAGACCCTGTACTTGTTGTTGAAGATTTTTCAGTTCAAACGCAACTCAAAAATCAAATGATTGTGGAGATATAACTGCTCAATATTTGCCAGTTGAAGGTGATTTTTGGAGACGGATGATTCAAATCATCTGATGAAGGTATGCTGAGTAATGCCCATGAATATGAATGTAAACACAGTTCGGGGAACTGGTGGCATAATCAGAAAAAAGCATCTAGGTACAAGCGTTTCAGTCCACAGGAAAGCCATTTGACTTTTACTTTCAGAACGTGGATAAGTACCTTTTAGAAAATTGGGACGTCAAAAGAAAAGTATTTAATTTGTTTCACATAAAGACTATAAAATTGTATGTTCATCACCAATTTGATGCTGTGGTTTGAGTCAGCAATGGGATGTAACGGGCGCAGCTACCGGTTTGGGAATGTGTATGCGCACTGGGAAAACGCACACATGCCGCTTCCAAGCCCCCAGCTGGCGTTTGCAGTAATGAGCAGCTTCAGTGGATAAAGGACAGGTAAAAGTCAGGGTGGGAGGGAGGGAGGGTCCCAGCACAACCTTTTTGCTTCCTGTTCCTCTCAGAGGAACAGAGGCTTCGGTTAACAACCGGATTGCTCGATCCAGGCAGACCCAGCTAGATCCCACCCCTGGTTTGAGTGTTGGACTAGGATGTATGTGAAAGAGCCTGGTGCAAATCCTTCTTTTGGCTACAATTCTGAGGGACATAAAGCAGTCAGACTCATTATGCTCATCTGCCTCTTTGATTAGAGGGACAAGATGTCCCTCATCCCAAGTAAAGTCCCAAGTAAAGCCCCCTTTATCCCTGTGGGATAGCAACTCAGCTCAACATAATGTCGCACAACAAATACATGTAAACGTGACTCCCACATTTCAGAGTGAAGTAGCACCACAGGCATTCCAGATGTGTACTGTAAGTGCCTCTATCAGAACCTTGCAGATCCTGGCATGATATTTGGGTGGCACTATCTCCCCCAGACACTAGGCTAAGGGTTTAGGTGGCAGTAATAGATTAACATTTGTGTCAGGAGCATTGTGGGGAAACGTAAGTGAGGACTACTGAAGTGGGTGAAGCAGGAGGAGAAATGTCGCTTAAGCTTTAGAGCAGGGGTCTCCAACCTTGGCAAGTTTAAGACTTGTGGACTTCAACTCGCAGAGCAAAGCTGGCTGAGGAACTCTGGGAGTTGAAGTCCACAAGTTTTAAACTTGCCAAGGTTGGAGACCCCTGCTTTAGAGGGATCAGTAGTTTCCTTTCTCTGTTCATTTTGCTATCCTTCAAGTGCATTACAGTCCTGGCTCAGCTGGAGGGTGCAGCTGGGTTGTTTTTTTGACAAGCGGAGATTCCATAGGAGTTCCCAATACAGGAAGTCCTCGGTTTACAACAGTTCATTTCCTGACTTTTCAAAGCACTGAAAAAAGCAACTTATGACTGTTTTTCACACTTATGACTGTTACAGCATCCCCAAAGTCAGTGATCCAAAGTCAGAAACTTGGCTACTGACTCATATTTATGACAGTTGCAGTATCCTGAGGCCATGTGAGAACCTTTTGCGACCTTCCAGCAAGCAAAATCAATAGGGAAAGCCAGATTTACTGAACAACCGTGCCACTGCAGTGATTCACTTAACAACTGTGGCAAGAAAGATGGTAAAATGGAGTAAAATTCAATGTCTTGCTTTGCAACAGAAATGTTGGGCTTAATTGTGGTCATAAGTGGAGGACTACCTGCATACAGTTCAGAGAGAAAAAGAAAAATAGTTCTACCTCAGAGGAAGAATCTCCAACTTAGGTAGAACTATTGATAACCATTTGTGTTTATCACTGGAGCTGATAACTTAAGAGAGGAAGCATTTGAAGGAAATAGTGGATCCAAGGCATTTCAGACAGCAGGAAAACTGTTTACGATAAAAGGTAATTGTTCTGCAGGTCCCGAGAAGGATGTTTCATTTTTAAAAGATGAGAAATTTAGCTCTGTGCTGAACTAGATCTAAGGTATGGAGTAGTAGCACATACGGGATATTTGGAATGTAATATATTCTTGTATTGCAGCACAATATCATTACAACCTGGGATGAAGAAAAGGGGATTGAAGCCGCAGCAAAGTATTTTTTTTAAGGCTTTAGACAAGAAGGAACAGTCCTTCCCAGCCAAATTAAGCAATTTTACAGCACAGAGTCACCTGGTGGCTGGTTTATATATTGCAACATATATAAACATTTCCTCCAGAGTGGGGGTTTGGTTGCTCTCCATCCCGCTTTTGCTGCAGAAGATTACAGTAATAATTCCTTTTCGAATGGGTCCATTTGCTGAAAGCATCGACATATCTCCACTTCAGCTGTCCTTATGGCTATTGGTTCCAGCCACAAATTTCTGGCTTGAAGACTAGAATGAAACTGTAGTCATGAAGTCTTTCCCAGCATAGGGTCTCATGAGGTCTTGACAGATCCAGTTTCAAATCCCTCTTCAGACGCTGGGCTCTTGGATGCCTCTGACCCTGTTCCCGCAGTTTAACCTGTTCGCAGGATAGATGGGAGGGCAAATAGAAAGCAAAGGACTATTGAGCTGGGTTTTAAAAAAAAAACCAGGATATAAATAATCAACAAACAAAACTTTTTTTTTCTTTTACTGTGGCTCCTATGTGCCTCTGTTACCTAAGTACTTCTATGGTTAATTAAGCATTTTCTATTTGTTGCATCATCCAGCAGACAAGTGGATTCAGAGTTATATTTTTTATTCCTTTATTTTCATTTACACTAGCACAGTGAGGGCAACCCTTTTCCCTGTGGCATGCTGAAAGCGCGTGTGCGCGTGTGTTAGCACGTGCGTGCCGACACCCACAATGTGGGACACCCCCCCCATGTTCCCCATGTGCATGCACACTCACCCCCCTGCACTCCACCATGCATGTGCATGCGACCTCACGCATGTGCATGTGACCTCCCTGCCCCCTTGAGAGGGCATCTGGAGCCCAGGGGAGGCCATTTTTACCTTCCCAGAGGCTCCAGGGAAGCCCCAGGAGCCTGGGGAGGCCAAAAAAATGGGCCTTCTGGCAAAACCAGAGGTGCCGAAACGGGCCCATTTTCAGCCTCTGGAGGCTGCAGAGGCTTCCCTGGAGCCTTTGGGGAGGCGAAAACGACCTCCCCTGGGCTCCAGAGGCTCTCCGGAGGCTGAAAACAGGCACTTCTGGTTTTGCCGGAAGGCCCGTCTTTTTGGCCTCCAAAGGCTACAGAGGCTTCCCTGGAGCCTCTGGGAGGGCAAAAACGGCCTCCCCTGGCTCCAGAGGCCCTCTGGACAGCCAAAACCAGCTGGCCGGTGGGGAGGCTGCGCGTGCCACAGGTTCGTCATCACGGGACCTGCATATCTGTGCTGCAAAAATCTGGACAACCATCAAATGGCAATGTTTATTTGAATGTTCTCTGGTGTTGTCAAGATTGGGGTTTTTTTTTTTTGCAGCCCCAATATGGCAGCTTGATTTCTGTTTTTTAAAAAAACAGTTGTAGAAAGTTAGCACCCACTCCTCTCCTAGAAGAATGAAATGTTTTAGGAAAGATTAAAAAGGCGGAATATTAGTTTTCCCTGAAGGGAGAAATGGAGAAACATGCTCTTGGAGACAGAAAGCAGCCCCCACCTTTGTTAATAGCCCTCAGCAGATGTCAGGACTTAAAGAAGTTATTCAAAGAAGCCAAGTATCTAGGTAGCTCCATTCATAGGCAAAGCAAATACTGCAGGCAGAAATCCTTTCAAGATAGAATAGTTTGAAATTTCCTGCAGCAAGGTCTGAACAAAAGTAGTGTTAGCCCTAGCCACAGTAGGAATTGCCCAATGCCCCTTCATTGCATCACCCTCAGAAACTTCAACCAAACGTAGGTCAGACAAACACCTAGGATTTGTACTTTGCCTATAGAGCCAGCTATGACCCCTACATAACCCCTACATGGCCCCATGGGAGTCTGACAAAAGCCAATAGAATGCATGTTCTTGCATAAGAACAGAAAGCTCAAGTGCAAAACCCCCTCACTCTCAACTCCATTTTGTCAGCTGTCCAGAACCCATGTGGTTTTGCTTCATCATTAAACCATCTTTCCAATCAGCATCTTTGTTTCCAGTGTCTTTCTCCCGGCTTGGAACTGAACCAGATGGATATTTCTTCAAGTCATCATATGAAAGGCAGAAGTAATGGGAGGAAACTTTAGAGAGAGTTCTTTCTTTTCTGAAGCGGGGACCTTTAATGAAGTGGGAGAACATAGAGAAAGTGTTTCTTTCAGTCCCCAAGATCTTTAATGTAACAGGACCTCACAACTGAGAGTGGGAAAATTACCTCTGTTTCCTTGGAGACTCATTAGTCAGAACTGAGTTAAATAGCCCACTGGTTCAGACTATATCTTTCATATACAGTGATTTCATACACATAACAATTTCAAGCTTGGCACAGAACTATAAACAATTATTTCCTTGTTTTTTTCATCACCAACACAACAGCCAAAGCACTAGAAGCTACAAGGTTAAAAACAGGAACCTGAAATTATTGCTTCCACCCACTTGTATCTGGTTGCCAGTGATGTGCTGAAACAAAGTAGATGAAGAGCCACCATTCCTGGCCTCTTTCTCTCATTACAATGACAGCTGTAAACTGAATCCCAAGACCGATTACGAGAAACAGCAGAGATTCTGAAACGTAAATATCATTGTCATTTTAAATAAATGTATGGATTCCTAGGTAATCCTTCCTTGCACTAATGAATTTGGGTCCTACTTCGTTTCTGCCCATTTGGTATCCCTTAACACAGGGATTGGCAACCTTAAACACCCAAAGAGCCACGAAGGTCCTAACCAGAAGTCCCCATTCAATTCTGGAGCCTACCGGAAGTCCGGTTCCTCCACCATAGAGTCTCCTCCTCATGCAATGTCCTTTTTCCTCTATCTGTCCTAACTGAAAGCCCTATCAATTGTGGAGCCAACTGGCGACAGGGAGCCACAACAGGGGGATGAAAGAGCCACATGTGGCTCCAGAGCCTCAGGTTGCTGACCCCTGCCTTAACATCTCTGTCTTAAATAGTTCTTCCAAGTCTCCAATAGTTGTTCTGGATCTCTAATTTCCCTGAAACATACATCTATGGTTCCTAATTCTGGACACTACTATATTTCCACCTCAGTAGTCAGAATATTTATAAATATTTCATAACCGTGGTTTGATCAATGTCATGTGAAGCTGGGAATACAGACTAGCAATCATAATGTTTAGTCTACTTTATAAATATTATTTTTGGTTCAGTGTGCATGTTAATTCAGGTTAGAACATGAAAAGCATCACACTCAGCATCTGTTGAAAGAATTGTGATTAATATAAGCACTGCTAGATGATATACCATTTTCCTTTTCTTGTCCCGATTTATTTAGGGCTGCTGGAAATTTTTATGAGTTAATCTTAAAGAATTTCTGAAGTATGTTTTTCAAGATTTCCCAGAAAAAAGCCGTAAAAGCTTTCAAAAATTGCAGATAGTCACCAATAATGTTATCATGCACACTCCATATAAAAATAATATCTGTATTATCTGCCTTGGCAAGCAGATTAATTTCAAGTCATATAGTTTCATGAGATGTAAGGTTACAATTACCCTTTCTGTCTGTTGTTACATACTTATTATCTAGCTTCTAAGACTCCACATTTTAGGTGTACAGAATAACTTAACGAAGGTACTAATGAAGTTATTGAAAGCAAAAGAGCAAAAATAAGTCATCATTATCCTAAATTTTGTAGCTATTCAAAGAAAAAATATCAGTTTTTTCCTTTCCTTTCCACTTAGCTGACATATGCAGCATCCTTGTTCTCTTTTTCTAATTTTTAACACATCCTTTTATAGCTAAGATTTTGCTATCAGTTTTAGAAAGATGCATGAGAAACAATAGTAATTTTCTCCTTCTTTCCTTCCTCCCCTCCTTCCTTCTTCTAAAAACTCTTAGAGCAACCTACAATAAAAACATAAATAAAATCCATAGGTTGAATTAAAGGAATATAACAAAACAATTAAATAATAATTTAGGACAGTAATTAAAAACAACAGAGGCTATTAACTCTATTATTTTAGAAAATCTAAAAATATTTCAGATAAAACATAGTGAAGTGGTAGCTAAGTGAAAAATCATGGGGGCACAACTGGGCTTTCTGGCGGAAAAGAGACAAGGTTATACAGTTTCACATCTTTGGCTTTTGCTTGCCTCTTAACCACTCTCCCACCATTTAGAGTGCTTGAGTGTCTTGTACACATCAAAAGCAACGTTATTGTGCCCCAATCTGAGGCTAGAAACAGTAGACATGCTGCACAGTCTATTCTCTTAAAATCCATTTCTCTCCAATCTTTCTGCTATGTAAAATGGGGCGGGGAAAAAAAAGCAACCAACTTCTGTAAGAGGTTTCCTTTGCCTGACCCTTTCCTACGGCTGACATGATTGTATTGCCCTCAAAGTATAGAGGAGCAAACTTATTCTTTCTTCCTCTCCCATCTCTCACTTATAAAGAAAGCTTTTTTACTTACCACACAATGGACTTGCGGTTTG
>JAOYMU010000001.1:57847974-57860287 GCA_025802295.1 Psammodynastes pulverulentus
TCCTGTCCCTTCTTGCATGCTCAAATGCAAAAGGGGAAACATTTCTCCTTTTGTTTTGTTTTTAGTTTGTTCTCTTAGTCCTCTGCCAGTGAAAACGGAGTTCAGGAGGCCGTATGCTCCGTTTTTGCTGGCAGAGGCACCATGGGCCAATCCTTTGCGGTTTCCAGGCCGGCCCGCGGGCCAGATGTAAGCACCCTAAATGTTGTAAGTAGAGGACTACCTGTATTGCCTGTTTTCCTTGGGAGGAAAATTGGTTCCTATCATCCTCATCCAGCAAGTCCCGCAGGCCTTGAATTTGGCACCCCTGGTTTAGTGAATTGATCTAATTGCCTGTCTTTTATAAGATGAACTATAAACTAACCACTTTGATTGGACCTCCACACTAGGCACAAACTATTTGCTCACATAGCCTTGGCTTAGTCCACTGCACGGAGTCAGGGGATGTTGATGGCACTCGTCAACAGAGAGGGACAGCAAAGGGGCAAGGCATAGGGAAGGCAAAGGATCTATGCTTGCTTGAGGCAGAGAGAAAGGCAGGCAACAGAGAAGACGAAGTGTAGCAACAGTTTGGCCTGGGGAAGGGAAGGCAGGTCAAGCCTGGAATGGTGAGAGCAAGTGACCAGCTGCATGAAGGTTTACCTAAATACCTTGCCTTGTGACCCAAGGCAAGGTATTCCACAAGGTTGATATTCCTGATCCAAGAAAAGAAGACGAAAACTGCTTGCTGACCAGGGCTCTGGTCTCTCTGGCAGCCAAGGCAGAAATGGCCATGGGGGATACAAGCCCAGTGGCTGAACTGAGGGGGGCAGTCCCTGCAACAGGGCAATTGGACCTGCTGGTTGCTGACTTGGACTGTTCCTTCGGAAGGGCTTGCTCTGTTTGGGAAGATGAAATACCACTTTCCTGGCAGACGGAGTTACTCCGACATCAGCCTTCTGCAGCAGCAGGCTGGCATCAAGATGGAGCTTCGGCTACCAGGCTACCAGGCAAGAAGGCCATGAGGATGAGCACTTGGAGAGGAATGAGCACTTAAGAGTTGGTTTTTAAATTCAGCTTCCATAGGATTTTGCATTGGCTATCTTAAGACAAGTAGTCGTTTTTCTACTCTGTTTTCTCTCTCTTTCAGAGGCATATCATAGGTACCAATTTTCAAAGCGCTGTGGGTCTCCGTATTCGTCCGCCAGCTGCTTCTTCCGACTCTACTGGGACCAGTGTGAAGAAAACACCACAGTTCCCAGAAGCCTCTCTCCGCAGCCATCTCCTCCTCCTCCCTTCTTCTCCGCCTCCTGGGAGCTGCCAAAGCTCGCGCAATCGCAAGAGAAGCCTCGTGTTGATCCCTCCAGCCTGTAGGTGGTGGTGGCGGCAGCGGCGGCGGCAGAGGACGGGGCTTATTGGCTCTCACGGCTTCCTTTTCTGCGGCTTGCTTTCGGAGGAGGAGGAGGAGGAGACTCCTTGGCAAGAAATAGGAAAAGAAAGCCGGCCTTTCCCTTCCTCTTGCTTGCTTAGGACCACCGAGCGGGGCGGGAGGGGGGCGCACCAAGGGGAAGGAAGGAAGGAAGGAACCAGGCGATCTCAGCTTCATAGGACGCCATGTCGGACGGGGAGAAGCTCAATTTAGATTCCATCATCGGGCGCCTGCTGGAAGGTAAGCGGCTGGGGCTGGGCCGGGCCGGGCTTTGTGTGGCTGAAAGCGATTGGAGTTCCCGGGTGGCACAGAGTCCAGAGGAAGGGCGAGCGGCGGATCTTGCCCGCTTTCCGATCTCCCGCTTCCCCTCCTGGCGCTGGAATGTCCCACGCCGCCCCCGCGCCAGCGCCTCTTCTCCAGGCGGCAGGACGCTCTCGACCGGCGCAAGGGAGTTCCCAGGATTTCCAGCATCGGTTTTACTTCCCCGATCTGGGCCGGAGGAGAAAGGAACCGGATCGAGCTGTATTGCGCGATCTTAGCGCCTCGGCATTTTCTCCCACGCGTAAGAGGGATGAAATGGCTCAGAAGCGCGTTTTTCGTTTTCTGCGTCGTGCTCGCAGATCGAGATATCTCTATTGCCGCGGGCGAAGCGGCATTTATAATCCCCTTCAGTTTAGTTTACGATCGGGGAACCGAGGTCGGTTCAGGATTAAAATCTCCTGGGTGAGCTGCCCCCGCCCCGTCTGCGTCGATTTTCTCACCGCGGCTCGCCTTTTTGTAGCCGCTCAAAGCGCCCCTTTTGCCAAGCCTCTTTCCCGATCTTCTGGCTAAAAGAAAAGAGCCGGATGCCGGCGTCCGAAAGAGACATTCTGCAGGATGGAGGGAAAGCTTAGCGGAGGGTCGGGACTAGGGGCGGATGTGAGCCCTGCGCCTCGAGAAGGGTGTGCCGGTGGGCCGAGGGATTCTGCCAGCGCCGGCTGAGTCTTCTTGCAGATACGATCTTGAACATTACAGCGATCGAGCCGTACGAGTGTCCGGGGGCTCATCCTCTCCGATGAGCCCCTGACTTAGGCGGGGAGAGGAGTTTCCTAACGCTAACGGTGGAAACGAAGAACGGGAATGCCGAATCGTCAAGCGATTCTTGCAGTTGTTTGGTTTGGGTGCAAATGGAGGCGCAGGTGCCGGCCCACCCCTGGGGAAAGACCTTTTGGCGCTGGGCGAGGAGGGGAGAGGCTTAGGCTTGCAGAAGCCCTGACTGAACAGGCTGTTCTGGCCTTGATAGCGGGATCAGAAGCTGAAGCTCTTTTAAGGAGGCGATCTTCAAAAGCTGGCCCATCCATATATGAAAAGGTAGTTACCCTAATTCTTGGGATCTCCACACCCAACAAGAAAGGGGGATACATCAATGTTAACTAAGACCCTTTGCTATTTCAAAAGTAATTGCAGATCAACACAACCCCAACCTAGTCGGTATCTGTCTCATATAATTCCGCAGATATGGAGTCTGGTTTTCTGCTAACCAACTCAGTGGGAGTTGGCTTTCCCAGATTATCCAGTTGTGCCCTAGTTCCGATAAGCTTGGGATTTAATCTTGCTGAATTTAACTTGTGAGGTGGGTTAAATCTGTTCCCGTTGCAGGGGTGGGTGGAGTTTGAGAGAGAGATTGGCAGTCCAGAATAAGGCAGGATTTTAATATTAAATTTGCCCAAGCCTGTGGATTATGTAGATTTAGGTTGATGCAATGTTTTGATTTTGTTTTTGATTCAGAGCTGCTTATTTGCAACGCAGCAGTGCAAAAAAGAAACCCTTGATCACAAACTCTGACTCTGCTATAACTAGAAATTTGGAACATTACCATCACATTACAATTATTGTGTTAAGGAGTGCCAGTTTCTGCTAGATGAGAGAGGACTGCTTGTGGGACAGTGCTGTCACCCCAGAGTATTAGGTTTTTACCAGCACTGTTAACTGATCCACTTGCTTTAGAGCCTGGTTTTCATTTTTTTTAAAAATAGTCCCAAAGCAGAATAAATGTTATACTGAAGCAAATAATGCCGTTATGAAGCTCCTTTAAGACTGCTTACTGCATGGCAGTTCCCCAGTGGGTATCTCCTGAGGCAATAACGTCTTGGTAACCTGTGAGAAGCCACGCTAACGCATGGTCCTTCGGGCACAGACTTGGCTAACGGATTCTGCCTTCCTCAGTCGCAGAAGGAAATAATGCTTTCCATGTGGGGACAGGATAGGATTTGGTTATTAACACCAGGACTTCCTAGAAACAAGAAGAGCAACCTGCCAGGGATATCTCCGGGAAGCTGAACCAGCATGAAGGTGGGTGATGGGGAATGAGAGTTTCAGCTTTTTTTCTTCTTTCCTTTTGTTCCCCCAGTGCAAGGATCACGACCAGGCAAGAACGTTCAGCTCACAGAAAATGAGATTCGGGGCCTATGCTTGAAATCACGAGAGATCTTCCTGAGCCAGCCCATCTTGCTGGAACTAGAAGCCCCACTCAAAATTTGTGGTAAGTGGGATGCCATGGCTGTTTTTAAACTTCTCTTTCTCTAGAGCTCTCTCAAAATGGCTGCCTCCGTAGGCATGGTCAGCCCTTAAACATATGTTGAGCAGAAGATTCTGTCCTGGCACTTTCAAGATGAGCTGAAGCTGGTCTTTTTTATCTGGTCAGATTGACCCTCGTATCTTTTAGACAAAGCATTGAGCTGGATCACAGCGTTATTTTAATTTTCCAAGCATATCTGTGGAAACCGAGATACTAGAGGGCCATGCCTTGGGTTGCGTTGTATCGCCTTCCCATTTAATCAATTTTTAAAGTAGAAACCTGGCAGACATTAAAGAGGATGTCTACAAGCACATTGATGCCTATGAATGCCAGGCTGTCTGGGATAGTCATTTATTACCCATGCCGCTCTCACTTAGGAAGAAACAGCATATGTGTAAATTGTTGATCAGTTCTTCATTTCTCTTTTTCTTTCTTCTACCATCTCCCAGGTGATATTCATGGGCAATACTATGACTTGCTCCGGCTTTTTGAATATGGGGGTTTCCCCCCAGAGAGCAATTACCTCTTTCTGGGTGACTATGTGGACCGGGGGAAGCAGTCGTTAGAGACAATCTGTCTGCTGTTGGCCTACAAAATTAAATACCCTGAGAACTTCTTCCTTTTGCGTGGCAATCATGAGTGTGCGAGCATCAACCGTATCTATGGCTTCTATGATGAATGTGAGTGCATCACACCAATAGGATTACAGAGTGGGAAATGAAGCCTTGTCATTACCAAGCACATGTAGATAACGAGGGTAGCGGTTTGGGAAATGGGGTGTGGCATAGTGTGCTTATGCTGCATGCGTCCTTTCTCTCCAACTCCAAAGATATCCCCAAGATCCAATAAATCTTGCATGAATGTGGCTATTCAAAATTATTCGGCTTTTATTTTTTTCCACCTAATTTTTGCCCCATTTCCTGCTTTCCATAGGTAAACGGCGGTACAACATAAAATTGTGGAAGACCTTCACTGATTGCTTCAACTGCCTACCTATTGCTGCCATCGTTGATGAGAAAATCTTCTGCTGTCATGGAGGTAGGCAATCTTATCATGTTGGGGTTGAGGAAGCTGATGGTACTCCTGAAGCCACCAATGCTGCAGGCAAGAGATTGAAGTAATGCAGAATTTCTCCAGATGGTTTGCAATCTGTGTCAGCCGGAAAAGAAGTCAAGTAATAGTGTCAATAGCACAGTGGGGAATGTGGTGTCCTTTGCATGTTGTGTAGGCGTGTTTCCTTTGGGAGGTGGAACAAAGCCTGGGAAAAAGTGAAAGACCATATTGGTTTCCTACAAAGGGCTTCTTCCTCTTCGATGCAGCATTTTAGATGAAAAATTTATTCAGGGTAATTTTGATCCCGGCATGGAGGGATAAGAATTGGCTTAAAAGATTGAGCACGGAAAGCCTGGTCAGATGAATTTTTTCAGTTAATACCCCTAAAACAAGAGTGTGTTGTGAAATAGTGATTCCTGGTACAGCCAGTTACACGTTACCTCTAATGAGAGCCACACGTTGAAATAATCTGCAAATTCTGTCTTCCAGGACTCTCTCCCGACCTCCAGTCTATGGAACAGATTCGGCGGATCATGAGGCCCACGGATGTGCCTGACCAGGGTCTGCTTTGTGACTTGCTCTGGTCGGATCCTGACAAGGATGTGCAGGGCTGGGGTGAAAATGACCGTGGGGTCTCCTTTACATTCGGTTCAGAAGTGGTTGCCAAATTTCTTCACAAGCATGACCTTGACTTGATCTGCAGAGCGCATCAGGTCAGAGCATGAAGCATGAAGTAGGAAAGGGCACACCTGGCTGGAGGGGGAGGAAGGTGTCTCCGTGAACTGGGAAGTTACCCAGTTTTAAATAGAGAAGGTAGAAGCAGTGGGAGACATAGCTGCAAAAGATGACCATGAGGGAGGATAGAAGCATATGGTTGGCAAGGGGACATTAAACTGGGTTGAGCAAGTGCGTATATTTGATTGATGGATTCTCCCATCCTGGTTAGGTGGTAGAAGATGGATATGAATTTTTTGCCAAACGGCAGCTGGTGACACTCTTTTCTGCTCCCAACTACTGTGGCGAGTTTGACAATGCGGGCGCAATGATGAGCGTTGATGAGACCCTCATGTGCTCCTTCCAGGTAAGGACTTTTGAAGATGCTACTTTTACAGCTGTTAACTTTTTACACACAGGGCAAGCAATAAAAGGGTGTGCTGTTTTTGTGACAAAAGAGGATTCTTGAATACAATGCTGTATTTTAAAGGGATTTTTGTATCCATTTAAATTCCTCCTACTGTAGCAAGATTGTGTCTCTGGTTTATAGTAAAAACTGGGATACTTGGGAAACCAACTTTCCCAGCCGCAATAACTTTATATTTATTTATGTTATGTCCCCTGCATTGGATCCATTTTCTGGCATTATGTTCCAAATTAGTTGTTGCCTTCATTTATCTCACTTGCAGTGCCACATCAGTGTGGCCACTGCATGGATGGAAATTCAAAAGCGACAGAAATTAGAGTGATTGTGGGGTGGGCTTTTTTTTGGGAACTAACCAAAGGCAAAGTCATGAGGTTTTAGAATTGTAGCAAAAATACTTTGTCAGGTTGAATGAATACGCATGTGCGCACGTATTATTAGTGATCTTAAATGATAGAAATGTGATAAAGGGCCTCAGAAGTTATTTGCTAAAAGCAATTCCCATATTTAAAAGGAATTGGAACATTATTCCTTTTTTTTTTTTTTTGCATTTTTGTTGGTCTTTTTTTATATGGTACATGAAGCAGATTAGATGTCTTATGAGTATACAAATTCTGTCCCATAGTTTTCAAAAATGAGAAAAATAATTGAATGTAGAGGGGGTTTTTGTGCTATACTATTCCATTTATATAATTTCAGAAACAGAATGTACAGCCCCAATGGGACTTTGTAGCTTAAAGACCACGAAAAGAGAGAGAGAAAAGTATGGTGAGAAGGAATTTGAAGTGCAATTCCATGTCCTTAAGCTTGTTTTATTCTAAGGCATGAAGTTAGAGAATTTATGGCTGTTTTACATTTACCAGTTACAAAGAACTGTGTCTGGAATTGCATTTTCCTCATAAGAATTTTACTACTCAAATGCTCAAATTTCAGGTGGTTTGGTGCTTAGTTTTTTCACCCTGAAACATTTCCAATTATTAGATGAAATTAGTAAGATTTTTTCCACCAGGGATTAAGGACAGAAAAAAAAAACCTGTTAATTTCCACCTCTCATCTTAACTTTTTCTTTTCTGCAGATCTTGAAACCGGCAGACAAGAACAAGGGCAAATATGGTCAGTTCAGTGGCTTGAATCCTGGTGGACGCCCAGTCACTCCACCACGCAACTCAGCCAAAGCCAAGAAGTAAGGTGTCCTGCCTGCCCTCCGTCAGCAGACAAGGGGCCTGGGCTATCTTGCATAGCGGTTACACTGTACAGCGGCTGCTTACCTAGGATGTTAGGATCCAGCCATTTTTTTAAAGAAACAAATGTCTGAATGAGATTGAATACCAAAAAAAAAAAAAAAAAAAAAAATCTCATTCTCTAGGAAGGGAATGTCATTATTTTTGGGGGTATTTTTGATTGACTTTTTTGCCAACTGTGTCCTGAGGTGTGCACCCCTTTCCCCCCTGGGGGTACCACATCTCTTTTTGAATAAACATGTAATATTCTTAATGTAGTTGCTTCTCTTTATAGTTTTGGGAAAATAAAATGAAATGGGCTGGGAGAAAAATGCTTCTTGTTTTCAGACACACACACACACACCCCGCCCTTCCCTTTCTCCTTTAAAGCTGGGGAAGCACCAAGTTTCAGGAGGACAGTGCTTGTCCCTGTACAATTAGATGTATATTCTGAATAGACTTATTTTGGAAAATGTACAGACAACTGAACAAGTTGTACCAATGAAGTCAGAATCTGGATGTAGCAACAGCTCTGGTCTTGGACCTCAATCACTTACGGGAGAAGTAAAAAAAACAACAGGCTTCCTCTTAGTTAGAAGGGGAGAGAATCCACTCAAATTCAAGTTATCTAACATTTGATTTGCTGAGGCCTCCTCTGGGAAAGTATCTGATGAACTCTGGACCGCATTCCCTGTTAAGGCCTCTCTAGAGGCAATCCTTTGATTGGAACTGTTGCTTCTATCATTTCACTGCCTAAAAGAAAATCCTAGAGGGTTGTTTTTCCCCCCCACAATACACCTGCTCCTTAGAAGCACTGTACAAGACCTTTAATTAAGAGCAGTTTTAACTTTTTAACTTCAAAGCTGGATGGAACTAGAGAAAGCACCAAGAAGTAACAAGGGATCAGGCCCAGTCCTTTTGTCACCTTCCATATTTACTGAATAATGGCGGCTTAGAAGCCTCCTAGTTTCTCCCCCCCCTCTTCCTTATTTCCCTTTCCATTCCCAGAAACCTTCCAACTAATGAGAGCTTTGGCAGTAAAACTTGTTAATTACAGGGAATGAAAGGAAAGCTGGCTCCAAACATTGGAAGGCTCCAACAGGAAACTTACAAGGTTGATCTATATTACAGCAGCAATAAGCCTCGGCATCAAAACACCGAGAAGCATATATACATTTTTGATAAAATGCTTTTCAAAAAAAACAAAAAAAATAGGAGTGAGAAGATGGTTGTTATGATTCTACACTGGAAATACTAGTTCCATGACACTGTTCATTTAATTTAAAAATGCCAACGAAGAGCTGTCTCCGGTCAGAAAGTATTTTACTGGGGCAGGTTGGATTAGAATCCTAACTGGATAAAGACTCCTTGGGATTCAGAGGTGTGTTGCATGCACAGCAATCCAGATGAGCTCACGAATCTCCCTCACTGTCCTCTGCTAATACGTCCTGGCTGGAAAAGGAATGAGTTCTCGTCTGGGACTCACTTAAAACTGATCCAAAGAATAAGGAACGAAACTGCAAAAGAAAATAACAGTTCGGAAGGAAAGAAAGCTGAAAAAGTCAAGCGTTCTTGAAAGTTTCCACATCGCAAATTGATTTAATGGGAACAAGTTTAAAAAGCACACAAAAACAACCTTCTTTATAAATGTAGAAGAAAAGATATAGATGATATTCAGAATAAAGTTTACCATACCTAGAGGATGACTGTTTGCCTCCTTTCCCTGTTCCTCCCAACTGCTCCAAAGCTGCTCCCAAATGTACTTTTCACCACACCTCTCTCTACCACACCACCTTTTTTCAAGTGACTTTAAAAACCAACAACCTGGTTTTGCAATAGAATGATTAACAAAAGTCTGGCTGCTGCCATTAAAAGTCAGTAAATAATGGCTCAGCTCCAACCGAAGTTAGTCATAAACCTAGGACCAACTGCAAGAGATGGACAGGATTGTAAGTATTTTAACTAGGTACACAGATCACACTAAATTACAGTCAACTTTCCCACACATTGAATGACTCAATAGTCATTCCATGCATATGTAAACCTAGACCAATGTTTTACAAACGGCGATGGCTGGATGTAGAGAATTTTTAAGTGCCAGGGAGTTATGGTAGGCAGTGCCTAGTGGTACAGGTGCCCACGTGATCATGAATGCAGAGGTCATAGGCACTTGGTCCCAGTGTGTTAAATGGATCCTGCTGTTCTATTGCTTTCAATAACAGTGGATTGTAGCAATAGAATAGCAAGATCCCCTTAACACACCGGGCCAAAGTGTCTATGACCTTTGCATTCGTGATCACATGGGACTGATCTTTTCCCCAAGAAATTATCCTTTGAAATCTCCACCACCCCCCACACTTCAGTGGCAGCACCCAGACACTGCCCCAATATGACTCTTAGAAGCCTCTCCTCTGCTTCTGAACTAAGTGATATGCCACACACACTACAGTAGTCACAGTACACACCAAAGGAGCCGTGTGGGTAGATGCCAATAAATACTGCAATGGTCACACCTTCCTATACTGAAAAGCACTTACTATCTATGCTCCTGCTTCTCCCATCCTTTAACGTGGATGGTCAGGAGACTCTCCAGGCCAATGTCTGACACCCTCCCCCATGTTTTCATGCGCTCAGCAGCAACACGCTTGCCCCACCTACCTTCTTTTGCGGTGGTGTGCCAAGGACGGTATCTTCATTTTCACTGTCTGATTCCTTGGTTTCAGAGCTGGGGTGTCTTGTGGCGAAAGCAGAGCTGGGGGACGGTTCCGTTTCATCGCATGTGGTTTCCATGGCTATCATGTAGGTATCAATGTCATCATGGGTAAAGTCACGGCCTGGGGCAACTGGCTTGTGAGTGCTGGAAGAGGCAAATGGGGATAGGCTTGCTAGCTATGGAGCCTTAGTTGCCTTGCTTAGAGACGGTGTCCCATTAATCCCAGGGAAAGCCTTCCTTGGAGACACCTGATTAAATTCTTATCCCATCAAGTCCTCATCCCAAACATCAAGGGTTTAACACAGCCGGATGAATAGCAGGAAATAATTAGTTTAAAGCTGAAATATTAAACGGTTCCCAAAGTTACTAAACAGCCATGGATATCCTTTAAGATGGTTCATCAAGACTGGGGAATGACAAACACCTCAGCTGAAAAGGGCAATAAAACTGCCCATTTCAAAGTGACACCACCTTCCTGTCCGCCAGGGAGAGATGGAGGTCCTGTTAAATGCTTTGTTCTTTCCCAGCAACTTGTTTTTATCTCTATGCCAAGCAGGTTTAGTGCAAGAGGTAGAATATTTCTTACCTGGCTGGCAGGTGGCTTTCTGATTCGGAAAGCGTGGCCAGGACCAGTTGCAGTTCCAGCACAGGATCCTCCACAGTAAAGATAGCTGGCCTGGGAAGATAAATATGGGAAGGATGGCCATACATATTTCAACTGGACAGGAATCAAAGAAAAAGCAACAAGAATGGGAAAATGTCTTATGGTGATCAAGCCAAGGTATTGATGGATGAAGCAGAACAGAAAATACATTCACTGATGCTTACACAGGCTGACTTTTTTAAAGAGTATAAGCAGGATGCTTACATCAAACTAGGGTCTCCGAGAAGCTTCTCTGGAAACACTCAAAAAAGCAATACTGTGAAACAATACTGATACCCTCCAGCGAGTGTTACCCAATACTGTACTTTAAAATGGCCTGGTGCCACTGCAGGAGGCTTTATTTGATCATTAAGCTGCTTAAACCCTCCTACCTGCCAGGTGTGTCAAAGTGGATATCGAGGGAAAGATTTGAGGACTCCGCAAAACTCAAGAAACCCTATAAACAGGGAAGGAGGAGGAGAGAAAAGTGACGAAGCAGTTTGAGAACAAACTCAACCCCATCCCAAAGAAGGCAGGGAACTGGATGCAGGCTCACCCGGAACTCCTTAAGGCAGAACGTGACTTGTATTTCTTGCTTGACCTGGAAGGCCTGGAACTCATCCTCACTCAGGCACATTTCCGTCACCATCATGCGCCTTGACTCTGTCACACAGAGATGGATCAGAAAACATCTCTTCAGATAACCACTTCTCTCCATTCCATACAGCTTTCCATGAGGGAGCACGTAAGAGACAGTTGCGGACTGCTGAAGAGAGTCCTAAGGTGCCCTCAGGCTGGAACTTGCTAGCCACAGCATGGTTTGTTAAGGGAGGCTAAGTAAGGAAGCCTTGTCTTATTGGGTTTGGGGGATGAATTGGACGCAAGGCTTGGTGGGCAGCTCACCTGTCTCCTCTTCTAGGTAACTACGGAGAGTCATCTTCCCATTAGGGCTGGCACCCAGAGTCACCTCAGCCAGGTTAAGCGGGAAATGAACCACAGCATCTGCTAACAGCCTGAATTGGATGGAGAGAGGCAGGAAAGGGGCTGAGTAGAAAGGGGGAAAACTTCGTAGCTGAACATCCGCAGTTCCCTTCTGTACTTAGTCCTTATTGTTTTAGTAATAGAATTGGGACAACGGCATTGGCTTGCAGAAAGTGTTTCCTCTCACCGTTTGTTCACACAACGTATTCTTAAATGTAATATCTCAATTTGGGGGAGGGAAAGGGAATCTATAATCAGAGTTGCCTTATTGGTGAGAGGGGCGGCATATAAATTTAATAAATAAATAAAAATAATTATCAAAACATCCTCCCATCCATTTCAACATTTGTAAATGATGCCATGCTAACACACTGCCTGTTGCGCTGGTAAGTGGGCTTCTGTATGGTGGAATTCGCTGTGCAAAGGATGCATACAGCACATGAATGTTCAGGACTGTCAGTGCCATTCCTACAGATGCATCTATAAGCCATAACAGCCTCCCATCCCCCTGCACTAAAATCCTTTTCAGTCCCATCATGGTCGCACCTGGGAGAAGCACGCAGCAAATGGGCATATTGTGTTTTGTCAAAGACAGCCTGTAAC
>JAOYMU010000001.1:57943166-57956517 GCA_025802295.1 Psammodynastes pulverulentus
GCGCGATTGGTGGAGACGGACCACGTGATCCGGACTCCGAAAAGGATCCGGAACGCAGTTCCGCCAGGTTCCGGCTGGAAAAAAGCCCTGCCTCTCATTATGGAAGAAAGAAATTAACTGAGAGAGCAAATTCAGGAGATTAATACAAGCGAGAAATTCAGAGAGTGGCAAAGAGATAAGCCTGATGGTCAAGGAAGTTGGGTTGATAACTTGGGGTGAAGGGTCAGGGGAACCGCCCACAGGCTATCTTAAGTAGGGCAGCATTTACAAGGCTTAATGGTTGGCAACCAAAGAGAAGGGGAAAACAAAGCAAAACAACACAAAAATAGCTAGGCAAAGTGCCCCATAGTCACCAGAACTTTGCTCTGAACCTCTCGGGGAAGGAAAACAATCGGGCAGGCCAACCTGCTGGCACCTTTTGAAGAGATGTTATAAACTTTTCCCTAAGTGATTTCCATAGAAACAAAACTACTTCCAAAGGCTGACATAGAAAGTATGGATGGAGAAAGCTGCTCAGGCAGCCAGGAGAAATGAAAGGACGTTGACTGGTAACACAAGAAGGCCTATCCACACAAGCCTTTTAGAGGCTTTGGACGTGTGGTTTAAGTGCACCAGATCTCTACCATGGCCTTTCCTTGGTCTTCTGGACTTGTGGGACATGCAAGGAATGGAGTCCATGAGAACCATGGCCTTCATTAAGTGTTAAAAGGTACCTGCCTTTTCCTGAGACATGCTGAAGAAAGTTATTGTCTAGCCAGTTCTCTTTGCAAATCTAAACACTAAAAACTAAATGAGGACTACGTGAATAGCTATCAAAACTAGTGGCCACTGATTGGCTGATCCTCTGGGTCCAAAACCTATCTAGATCCTTTCTACATAAAATTAGGTCTAATTGCATAAAGCACAAATGTTTTCTTCAGTGTTCTAAGATAGCTTTAAATAAATAAATAAATCCCAAATAAATGATGAAATGTCAAGCAGAATTTTAATGTTTAAGATTCATACACATTTTAAATCAGCATTTTTGTGTGTTCGCAACACACCTTTCTCCCTCTGTCTGAGCTCACAGTCTTGCAGGGAACGAGACAACAGTTGGGATCAGTGAATGAGGTTAATAATAGTTGGCTCATTGTCCAGATGTGAAAGCTGAAATTATTAGGAAAAGAAAAGCCCCTGACAGATGCAGGCTCATATCACTTCATTCCTTAAACTATATCTGCCCAAAACCGTCCAAGTGCACTAAGTTCCCTTCCCTATTCTTTCCCCCTATGAAAACCCCTATTCTTAAATATAACAGAATTCTTCTTTCTCCTTTCCCCCTTTTCTCCTGCTGGTCTCACGGTGATGGCCACGTCCCAGCCTGCCTGTTAGCTGATCTCTGCTACTGCTATAAAATTGTTTGGGGAGCCTCTATTTGTCCTCGGGCAACAGAAAGGAAATTAATTTGTCTCCTGAGCTTGTCAGGTTCTTCACACACCCGCAGGGTTTGACACACCTCCCTTCCGCTTGGTGCTTCACCCACCCCACTGCCTGGGCAATCCTGCTGCCTGCGGGACACCACTGTTGGCAGGGGGTGGGGAATCCCAGGAACGCAGCCCAGCAGGGCGGGCGGGCGGGCAGGCAGGCGGGTGTGAATAAGGCCAGCATGTGCCTGTGTTTGTAGCAGAATGATCCGCCGGGAAGCAAGGATCTTTCAATGATAGAAACTTGTTAACTGCAATAGCAGCATGGAAGTGCAAATCAGTGGATTCAGGGACACTGCCTATGCCCAGGGATGGGTTGGTCAGCAGGCATAGTTGGGCAACAGTACAGAAATATGTCCTCTTGCATGTAGCACTGGGTATAGGTATAAGCCCTTGACTTATAATCATAAACTGTAGCAAAAAGATTATAAAATTGGACATCACTCTTTTAACAATTGCCTTGTTTAGCCAGCAAAATTCTGGTCCCAATTGTGGTTATCAGGACTACTTGTACTGCAAATGATCTTTCCCACAAACAAGCCAAGGTCTTATCCATCCTTCCACTAGCAGAAACTCTACCTGTTTCTCCCACCGCTGATCTATATTCAGTTTCTCCTATCTATATTCCTACCAAGTCACCTATTTTTCTTCCAACTCATGGAAGGCGTGACAGCTTTTGCACAGCTTGAGGCTGTTGGAATAAACAGGACTATTTTAACATGACAACAGCTTTAAAAAATGGCAGCTTTCTCACTAGTGGACTGGAGATCAGATGAAGCAACATCAGGGGGGTGGGTCACAACAGAAAAAAGATATTGTTTGTTTTATGGTTAAGTGCAAGTGGACACATGTCCTGTGATCCCATAGACTTATATCTCCTTCTCTTGCCTGTAAGAGAGAGAGGAAGCATTCATAGAGGCGGTGGGTGGAAAGTACTCGGAAAGTAGGTATTCCTGTTCAAGTGAGTTTAACACTTTCTTGTCTTTTCTCCTCAGCTCAACTACCTGGGGCCACCGTTCAATGAGCCGGACTTTGACCCTCCCCGGATAATTGGGGTAGAAGCTGTGCCAAGTGCCACCGTAGACATTCAGGAATGGCACAGCTTGAATGACAATGCCCGGCTAGCGGCTAATTACCAGGCCTACAGCCACCTGCTCTGCTACCTGAGGACCATGGATGGCACAGCTCCAACTGCAGTGCCGAGTCTGCGCCACAGCCTCGCCCACTTCCGGGCTAGCCTGCAAGGGCTTCTGGGCTCAATCGCAGGCATCATGGCTTCCTTGGGTTATTCACTCCCAACTCCAGGGCCCCCTCTAGAGATTACCCCACCCAGCCACTTCCTGCGCAAGATGGATGACTTCTGGCTGCTCAAAGAGCTACAGACCTGGCTGTGGCGCTCAGCCAAAGACTTCAACCGACTGCGCAAAAGGGTGCCTCCTTCCGCTGTTATGCTGCATCTGGAAACCAGAGGCTTTTGATTCCTGCCCTCGCCATTGTTTCTGCCTTCACCTCATTCACTGCCATCATTCAGACCTGCCATTCAAGGACTAGCACTTCTGAAAGATTCTAAATCCACTGCCTTCTCCCAGCCTCCTCCTCAAAATTGCCCTCCTCCTCCTCCTCTTCCTCCTCCCTTGCTTTTTTGGTGCTGCATTGCTCTCTGCTACTAAGCTGTGCCCCTGGGTGAGCAGATACACATCTATACAGCCTGTTTCTTCACATCTCTTCCTTCTCCACCTTGTGTAAAATTAATATTTCTTCTTCTTCCTCCTCCTCCCTCTCTCTTTCTCTCTTTCTCTTCTAAGAGGGGCCATTCAAGTTCCAGAAGGAGAGGAAGAGTGTTTCCCTTCCCACTTCCAGAATGAACAATTAAGCCCTGGCTGCAGGGCAGCCAACAGCTGCAGCCTCCACTGCTGATGCTCCAATTGCCTTAAACTTCACTCCCTCCATAGCTGGATTTCACTGTATTCTCCCCATTCTGTTCAAGGGGATGTGCCTATTAGAAGCTTACCAAGGACATTCAATGATCACGTGGGAAGCATCTCTCCAGTCAGGTTGTAAAAGTTTCCCAAACTGAACCAGAGATGAGAAACTTGGTTTAGCACAAACATGTATGGGTTTTCAACTTCCTTTCCCCTCCCTGGTTAGGTAAGATCATTCATTCACTATTACAGTGAATGAATAAATGATCATTCATTCATTCATCACATGCAGACTTAACCTTAGTAGGATAACTGTCTAAGACAGCTGTAATGGCCACCGCTTGTCTATACCGTTCACTCCATAACACCGGATGGGTGAAACTCTGTGGTTTACACTGTCACCAGCAATGGAGAAATTTCCCACATGTGGCCTCCATCCATCATTCTTTCTCTCCATCTTTGCCCACCCCTCGCTCCCTCCTGTCAGGTTGTTATTCTAAGTTTGTTTATATTAATATTTATTTATTTTCAGATGTTATTTATTAGATTGTATTTATTGCAGAATTTCTATTCTTGTATTAATAAATAAGTAAATAAAATGCTTTCTCCAGGAGTGACATTGGTTTTATTTTCTCTCAACCCAGCATGCTCTACACTAGTCGCTATCACATTTAGACTCAAACCTGTAATTTGTGTGTATGTAGGTGCTGTATGAAAACAGGGTAATTGTGTTGTTTTCTTGCACTAGACTTTTACAATATTTTTATAATGATTTAAGTTTTTATCAATTAGATCCTAAACCAGCCGTATCCATTCTGATGTTTTCAAAATATTTTGGAGTGGTAACTCTAGAATTAAAAATATAAATCCATAACAGCATAAATCAAGCCAAGCTCCACCTTAATCCAGCATTTTGTTTCTCACACAACTGTTTGGACTAGAATACCCCTAAGGTCCCTTGCCCTTCCAACTCTGTTATTCTGTTACATCCCTTTCTTGCCATGGTTTCTGTAACTGGTACTTGAAGCAATCTGCCTCCAATCTGAAGATAGCCAAGAATCTCAGGGCTAATAACCATCGATAGATCTGACTGCCATGATTTTTTCCAACCCCTTTTTTAAAGTTCTTCAAGCTGGGAGCCCTCAACGTACTTTATAGTAATGAATTCCATAGTTCATGAACAGTGTGAAGAAGTACTTGCTTTTGTCTATAGCTTCTTTTCATTCAGCTTTATTAGGTGACCCATGTTCCCAAGGTTTTGAGAGAGGGAGAATAACGTTTCCATGTCTATTTTCTCCATATAATGCCTATACCTTTCTCTCTCTCTCTCTCTCTCTCTCTCTCCCTCTCTCTCTCTCTCTCTCTCCTGCTCTTTAGCCTTTTCCCCATCTCCTTGGTCACCCTTGCCTTGTATCTTTTCTCCAATGTTATGATAACTGAATGCAGTAGTCCTGCTGTGGACATAGCATAGATTTTTTTTTAATGCAGGCATGGCAGTGTTGTCAATCCCCTTTCCAATGATCCCAACAAAGATTTTTTTCCCACAGCTTTGAGTGACTGACATGGCAGAGAGTGGCCCTGACCAATTCCTATTAGCCATTTTAGACCACTTGGGGATCACCCCATTCCCTCCAGTCACTGAAAACTTCTCTCTGTGGCCATTTGGAGTTGGACTACAGGAAGGGTTGAACAACTGGCCTTTACAGAGGCATCTCATCAGCACTTTCCAAAGCCCTTGTTAGATTTGTACGCTAGCTCTTTTGTACAAATTTACCATTTGTTTCATTGAGTGCTAGAAAGTTGATTTAAAGCTAGAAATACAGCCAGATTCTTCCAGATGTTTGTAGTTAATTTTGTCACAATTGTGTGTATTGTGCCAATGGGGTTTTTTTCATAGCCATATTTGTTATTTCTTTTAATTATCTCGGAGGATCCAGTGGTAATGAGCTTCTGGTCTAATTATCTGGTATCCATGATGTTCATTCCTTCATTCAGCAATTTATGTAGCTGTCCATCTCTCACCACAGTGACTCTAGTTGGCTTACAAAAAAATTAAAACCAAAAGAACTATAAACTATATATACAGAAACCCTAATATCCCACATGCCTGGAGCCGAAAGAAAAACGGTGTCATTTCAGTCACTGAGACAACAACTGACCCAGCCAAAATACTTGTGGGAACATCCAGGTCTTTAACGGCTTATGAAAGACCAATAGGTTTGGTGCCAAATCTGAGAGAGAATGTTGTCTCACAGAGCAGACATTGTGACAGAGAAGCCACAACTCCTAGATCTCACAAGATGGCATTGTCTTAAAAGATGGAAGCATGCAAACTTTGCTGGATCTGGTAGGGTGAGCAAAAATACCTGGCCCTGTGCCATGTAGAATTATATAGGTGATAATAGCCCTTAAATTGCATCTAGAAACCTAATAGGAACTAGTACAGCTTGCAGACCAGAGGTTACACGGTCATGTTGTGGGTTATCCCAAACTCTCCTTGATACCATATTCTGGACAAGGCACAGATTCCACATGTTCTTCAAGGCGTGTAGTATGTGTTACAGTAATCCAACCTGGAGGTAACTACAGCATAGATTGCTGCGAGTAAGACATCCTGAGCCAGAAATGGTGTAATTGGTACACGTGGTAAATTTGTGCAAAGGCCCTCCTAGCCATGGTGAGATCACCTGCTCCTTGAGGTGTTAAATTAAGCTTTGCTAGTTTGTGGACAATCTTCTGTTTGTTTATTTCCTTTGCATGCTTATATCCAATCCCTACTATTAATATTTATGAACAAGAATATGCACAATTGCACTGGGGAACAAAATATTATCTCAAGGTACGCTATGGTAAGACAGTATAGGGTTGTGTTGTTTCAATTTTCCACTGCCATCTTTTTGTTCATAAGTGGTTTTTTTTTTTACTGTGCAGATTGCCTTTTCTGCAAGGCCACTAGCTTAAGAATGATCAGATGTAGATGCAGATGCTAAAAATCCATTTTTTTTAGTAAGCTAGATGAATTCCAGGGAAGAAAACTGAAAAAGTTTATTACTAATAACTTCAGTGTAGAATATTTAGAAATATTCTAAATATTACTAATAACATCTTAAGGAACTCCGTGATCTGAAAATTCTCTTTCAGGGCAGAAACCCTTAATGTACTATAAAAGAAACATTCAGGATACAAAATGTTGCAATATTATATATAGTAAACTATAACTATTAGGGATATATTAGAATCCCAGCTAAACATTGCTGCCAATTTCCTCATATACTGTCAAGGAACTGAGTGAGAATATAAGGACACAAGCTTCTGCCCTGGATGATATTTTAATCATATTAAACATATTATCAACATATTGAAATATTAGGGTTTGAAGAGATTATTTTAGATCATCAAATCCAACTTCCTGTTCAGTACAGGAATCCAAATTAAAGTTTCCTTGAGAGATGGCTGCCCAGTTCTTTCTTCAACACCCCCTTCAAAATGGGAGCCCATCAGCTCTCGTTAGTTTAGTTTAACATCAGCTCTCTTAGTAACTGGTTCCACAATCAAAACTTCTTTTATCATTGGGAAGTTTTTTGGACAGTCTGATCAGATCACAGCACTCCCCTTCTCAAGGCACAGCACTATTCTCAATTCCTTCGATCTGTTTTCATGCGATTTCATTCCGGGTTCCCTGATCAGGCTTGTCATCCTGCCCTGAACATGTCTGAGTCCTTCCTGTTCTGCAGAACTAAGACACACTACTCAAGGTGGAAATTGATCACGGCTGAATTAAGCAAAATGCTTCCTTCCGAGGATATGGAAGTTCAAGTCTCAGATTTGTCTTGTAGGAAAAACTGTTAAGCATTACAGTACATGGTTCTTTGATGTAAGAATCCCATAGTGCCCAACAATTTCACTCTCTTTTACTATGCCTGGATTTCCAAATGTCTCATTGTTTCCTGGTAAGAAGTACTTTTCAAATTTTGTCATCCCAGCATTCATGAAATATTAATATTTCATTCAACTTGTCAGTTATGGCTTTGACGATTAGACAGGATAGATAATAGAAAAAAGAGCACTATTATGTAATGTTAGAGCCAGAGATTAAAATATAATTGTAATATACAATTATAATTTAGTAATATTACATAGAAATGCTGCGAAGAATATCGGAAGCCACATTTTTGGATCTTTTTTCTATTTTTCCCTCTTCTCCCCCCTTTCTTGCACTTTTAGCTTTCTGATTTTTTTCCTCTTTTTCTCTTTTTCTTAAGTTATAGTAAATCGTATTACCGGTACTTTTTCTTTTCTTTTTTTAAAAGTGTCAACATAAATCATACAAAACTTTCTACGATTTGTACATTGAAAATTTCTGTAAACCTCAAGTGGATCTTCTCCAGCAACATGTAATAGGAGAGATAATTTCTAGCCACATTTGTCCTTGGCCCATACAGCATCAAGTTACACGCCTGCATTTCCTCCAGGATTCTATAGGAGCCCAAGATTTTGAAGAGAAGGGGGAGTTTCAACAACTCCTCGTTTAACTTGTTCTGTAAAGAAGTGACAGTTCTTATAAACAAGATTTGGGCTTCCCTGTGTAATCCTGGAGCCCTTTCTACTGAATGTGCTGCATTAGGAGGAAGAAGATGTATTTTTTTTTTATCATGCCTCCCCTGCTCTGTGCTGGGACAATATGTATTTGTCCAAGTTTCAGACAATGAAAACCTCAGGAAGAACAAATAAAGGACAGAACATGCCTTTATTTTAAAGGGAGTATTATTCAACAGAGTAAATATACAACCTACTTTTTCAGAGCTTAATCTACAGCATTTCTATTGCTTCTTTCAAGGAAACATCATGAATCACTTACACACTAAGACCTTGTTTTAACAAGCTAATTGGGAGGGAGGGAGATCCATTATTCATCAATGGCCATTGAATCAGAAAATATGTCACAGGGATGGTTTGTTATGCAAATGATGTCATTGTGCGCGTGGTGCCTTGTCTTCTTTAGCTAAATTACAGAAATGCAATTGGCATTTTGTAAAAGACAGAAAGTTGTTATGTGCATGTATTCGTGCAAAGCCGGTTGCACAAAAGTCCGGTACATCAAGGTTTCATTGGTTGATAAATCCTAATATTAAGAACCATACTGAATGTCCATATGAAATTGCTTTCATATTATGACATAGACATATCCTGAAACAGTAAATGGATAAATGGATAAATAAAAGGCTGACTGGCTGGCTGGATCATAGGTAGGATTATAGATATGCCACTTAGGTGCTTTCCATGTTCATTACAAGGATATCATTTTTTCACTTGTTATCAATGAATATGCTTGGTGTGTGTACATGCTTGGGAAATTAGATTTCAGAGAAATAAGATATAGAGATCTCATGGTAATCCTCTTTGTTTCAGAGGATCTGTGGCTCCCTCTCTTCACTGCCCAGAGAATGGACTTCCCTCCACTGAGCCTCCTCCCCATTGCTACACCCTCTTTGGGAAAGATGTGGGCCTCAGTCTGGCTCCTAGAGCAGGGGTCTCCAACCTTGGCAACTATAAGCCTAGAGGACTTCAACTCCCAGAATTCCCCAGCCAGCAAGGCTGGAGATTCCTGCTCTTTGGAACAACGTAAGGACTGATTTTCTATGGTTGAAATTCAAATGTCATCAATTGTAGGAATGAACCATTCTACTGAAGGTATGCCAAAATAATGCTCCATCCAATCATCTTTTTTTCCTCCCAAAGGACTGCTGACTTAAGAACCACCAGAGGGCAGCAAAGAATCCATGACTCTTAATTGCAAAGTAAGTGATTCCTGGGGTTGGTGCCCACCAGATTGTGCCATTGCATACGTATTTTTAAAGGCAGAATTCAAGAAAGTCGTCATGGTCCAGGACTCCAATTCTGATGAAGCTGCTCCAGCTGAACCCTGACATTTCAGCCTTGGAAGACTCCAAGCCAAGAGTCACTTGAGGCCGATCAAACACAGGCACTGATGGAGCAGCTGGAGCAGTCAGATGATGACAAACTACCTCTACTTGGAACTAGATGGAGGACAGAACAAAGATGCTCAATGAGGCACCTTGCCAAGCAAGGCAGTAATCCTTCTGATTAACTACAATGGCTGCAGCTTGATTGACGAAAGAGCCATGACCCATCTGATCTTCTGCTCTGGTGTAACATTCCTGGGAATCTTGCTCATGTAACTCTGACCTAGAACTGGCTGACAAACTTGATTTTGATCTCGGAACTTAGACTGGATTTTGACTACTCTTCTGTGATACTGCTCAGGTAAGCTGACAAACTTTGTTGATTACAGTTCTTCTTTATCTGCTGATGACTGCTGGGCCTTAAGTACCGTAAATTGCTTTCCCCATCTGACAATTGTGAGTGTGTGAGGTTGACAGGAGGGAGGGGAGTGTCAGTGCATGTTAGACATTGGCTCAGCTGTGAGGTGTTTTTCATCTATCCCAGGGGTCAGCAACCCACTGCTCTGGAGCCGCATGTGGCTCTTTCCTCCCTTTGCTGTGGCTCTCTGTCACTGGTCGGCTCCACAATTGATAGGGCTTTCAGTTAGGACAGATAGAGGAAAAAGGACGCTGCACTAGGAGGAGACTCTATGGTGGGGAACCGGACATCTGGTTGGCTCCAGAATTGAACGAAGGACTTCCAGTTAGGACCTTTGTGGCTCTTTGAGTATTTAAGGTTGCCGACCCCGATCTAGACATATGATTCTTCCAAAATGATTACCTGTAGACTCTTTGATGGCATCAAAGAGATTGCTAATTACTCCTGGCTAACATCTAGTGGTCTTCCAAATTTGGGCAGCTAAAATTCAATCACTGAAGAAGTATTATTGTATGCAATTTTATTAAAAGTCTTTATTACAATGTTAACATTCTAATACCATTTAAACTTTTAAAAAGTGAAAAGAGAAGAATAAAAATGCAAGGAAAAAAGAAAAAGAAATGAAAGAATATTATAAAGAAAATGAAAAGTAATATATAAAAAAGCAACTTCCAGGATAAAGAAAGGATAAAGGAAGGAAGATAAAACTGAACACAAACCAATATAAAGTAAGAAAAAGAAAGAAACCAAAGAGAAAGCTAAAAGTTCAAGAAAGCAAAAAGAAAGAAAACAATAGTAAAGAAAGAAAACACACGCAAAGAAATGGTTTCTGATTTTGTTTACAATAGTTATAAGCACAATTATAAATTTACCTTTTATATGGTTACAATGTAATATTCTTCTTTCTCTGTTTTAACTAATCAACAAAACCATAAACCATAAGTTTGAGGGTGTTTTGTTTTCTACAAAAAGTCTACAAGGGTTTTCCAGTGGTCAATAAATATAAATATTGTCTTTTTTCTGATTAAAAAAGTCAATTTAGTTACCTCAGCAAGTTCCACCATCTTCAGTAAACCATTCGTCCATTGTGGGTAATGCACACAATAATATTACTGCACTTATCATATACAAAAGCAAAGTTCTAGGACTTTTTTCCAACTGTTTGTCCATTAATTCCCCCCCCCCCCCAAATCCCCCTCTGGTCTTTCTTTAGAATCTTCTGAATCAGTGTGTGTATTTGAATCCACAATTTTATAGCTTTTTTATATGCTTATCAAGCATGGTAAAATATTCCATCTTGCTATTCGAATTCCAACATGAATTTGAACTGCCTCATACATATATCTAGACAATTTTTCTGGTGATATATGCATACCAACAGTTCATCATTTTATAAAAACTCTCATTAAGTTTACAACATAGTGTAAGTTTCAATCCTTTCGACCATATTTTCTCATGTTTCCATGTTATAATCAACTGTTTTAGCCTACCTATATCATACGTTCTCTCACTTGTTCTTCTGACTCATATTTCAATAAAGGTTTATATATTTTAGAAATGATACGTTAATTATTTTTACAGTTCTATTTTAAATTCAGTCTTGCAAACTCAGTCTTCAAAAGCATAGACTCTTTTTTAAAAAAAAATTTTTTATTATTTACATATAGATATATCGAACACAGTGTGACCATTCTGGCATTTCCTCTGCTATACACACTAAAGTGAAAAACAAATAACATATATACTATTTATACATTGCTAGTCTTATGCACTTATTTTGACCAACGTACTCATTTTGGTACATATGTAATGTCTCATTCCGTGTCTACTTAGCTCAGTTATGTCATGTTCCAACTTCCATCTCTTAATTACAGCCATTGGTAATATCCATCTCATGTGTCAAAATATTCTGTCTCCCCTTTATTTTTTAATTCTAACGTTAAACTATCCAATTTTGTGCACATTAATATTTTCTTTATTATCTCCATTTCTAAAGGGGTGTTTTCACTTTTCCATTGCTGAGCCACAGGTGTTATTCAGCAGGTTCTCACCAGTCCTGGAGAACCGGTAGTGGAAATTTTGAGTAGTTTGGAGAACCGGTGATAACCTTCTCCCAGGAGTGAGGTGGGAATGGAGATTTTACAGCATCCTTCCCCTGCCACGCCCACCAAGCCACACCCATAGAACCGGTAGTAAATTTTTGGGAATCCCACCACTGTGCTGAGCGTATACCATTCTCGCTGCTGTCAGAATGTGTGATATTAAATATATTGACCCTTTACTATAACCCTCTGTTGTAAGAGCATAAACTCTTTTGTCTACTTTAAATAACTGTAGATAAGAAAACTGCTGACAACGATATCCCTCTGATTTTATTTTCTATTCCCCTTGACAAAATTCTAGTACCCCACAATGTTTTAGCCATTTGTGTTTGCTTATTGTTCAATAAATGCTTCTTGTACTGAAATTCACAAAGGTGTTTTCAGGCACAACCTGGGGTTTTAATATGGCGCATCTAAGAATGATTTTAAAATTCACATTAATCTTGATTTTGTCATACCAGATGCCACTAAGTCTCAAGTAAAATCCTTCTAACTCCAAAAGCTTTCTGTTTCTGGGTCAAACCAAACCATAAGCTGCAAAATATAGTTTCAAATCAGGTAAACCCAATCCTCTTCTTCTTTCCATTGAATCGTGTAACACCTTGCATTTAATTTGTGGGTTTTTCCTCCCTTAGACTGCACAAATTTAGATACACCCTTCGGCCACTATTTAAATGGAACATCAGTTGTCAAAACAGGTATTGTCTGGAACAAAAACATCATTCTAGACATGTCATTCATTTTTATCACAGAAGGTCTCCCCAGCAGTGACAGTTGTAGTTTCCATGTCTTAAAATAGAAATTTTGAAATAGTATATAGTTCATCTTTGTCATAATGATACCCAGATACTTTTTCTTCTCATTTATATTCCATATTAAGCATTTGCAATAAATAAGCCAAGATTTCAAAAAGTCTGTATCTGTAACACCTTGTTCAGTATCATCCTTTTCAGTTTCCTGTTGTACCTTTTTGACCTTTTTTGAGTAGTTTCCTCTGACATTTCCATTTGAATCTCCTCCAATCCTCTTCAATTCTTTCTAAAAATTACCTTGCTTTCTGGACAGAATTTAGTCAAAATCTCTGCCATTTGAAAGTAAAGATCACACTTTCCAATTTTTGCCTTGGAAATGGAATCTTTTTTCTGTTTTAACCTCTGTAAAAAATAATTCTCTTTTCTCTGAGGCAAAATTGTAATACGAATCTCTTTAAGAACAATTACATCTGTATTATCAATTTTCATGCTTGTATTAAATGATGCTCTGGGAAAAAAAAAGATCCCTCACTTTCTCACTGACAAAGTGAAACAAACATCCCTTGGAACCAGAGCTGGTATTCAGCAGGTTCTGACCAGTTCTAGAGAACCGGTAGCAGAAATTTTGAGTAGTTTGGAGAACTGGCAAATACCACCTCTGACTGGCCCCGCCCCCAACTATTCTCTGCTTCATGAGTCCCAGCTGATCGGCTGGGTCTTCTTTTGTTGCCCTGCACAGGAGAACAGAGCTGGAAAGCAGGTCAGTGGGG
>JAOYMU010000001.1:57977864-57987913 GCA_025802295.1 Psammodynastes pulverulentus
TGACTCTGACTCTGTGAACCGCTTAGAGAGGGCTGTAAAAAGCACTGATAAGCGGTATATAAATCTAAAGTGCTAAATCTAAATCTAAAAGTGCTATTGTTCTGGGAAGAGATAAAATTTAGAGATGTGAATGATTTTGAATCACTTATCAATTACATAGATGAAGAACTATGAGTTTACTGAGAATGGGTGAACCAGAAGAGATGGAAAGACATTAAAGACCAAGATATACAATCTTAAGTTGATTTTTTTTTTTGCACTTGTGTCAGAAGCACCGAGACACTTCCAGGTCGAAAGGATAGCCAGTGACATCACCCTTGCTCAGTTTCATGTCCCTGGCAGGAGCTGGAGGGGAGCATGAGAGCTCAACCCCATCCCGTGGCAGATCTTAGGTCTCAAACGCGGACTTGCTAACCTCTTGCCAAATGGTCTCAGCCCCTCGAGTTATCACACTCCTCTTGGCTTGATGACATATATTTACTGTCTACTTACAAACTGGCCCTTATTATCAAGGTAGAGAAAAGATGGATCAATAACCACTACTTTGTGGTCAATATTTAATGCTTGGCTTTAAAACTTTTAATGTTTATATGTACTTTGTCTCTTTTTTCTTTTCTTTCTTTTTCTTTATTCTGCATAGCAGGAATCATGATAATAACAATAGCAACAAGTACTGCTACTAACCACCACCAGATCTGGATTGCAAAATAAAGACAGTCACTAAGTGAAGCAAAATGTTAGGTCCTTATCTGTCTGGCTACCACCTAATGGTTACTCTGATTTGTGCAGCTTATCTTTAATAGTTGTAAAGTTTTTTTTTTTGTAATGATGGGGGGAGAGTGGGAGAGTTAAGGCTTCATTTATAAAACTATAGGAAAAATAACAAATGGAACACGAAAGAAAAGGGAAAAAAGAAGGTTGTACAACACTACATACTGTATATACAAGTGTGTTTCTCATATACATACATGCACACTCTATAATGAATTGAGTATAATTGGCTAGAAAAGTCCTTCATCTGGAGCTAGCTGCATCAAAGCAAAACCAATAAAATCATAAGACAATATCACAAAGCTAAGCTGTATTTTCATTGCCATTGACAACATTTTCACTGGTATTATTGATGAGTGGGCAACCACAGATTTTATTTGGGTTTTTGTTTCTGCAAATGCTTCAGGGTGTTCTGAAATTGGTTGTTTCTTTAATGAATGCAGCATGGGTTGAACAGAGAGAAACATGTTGTACTCTAGTCAAGGACCCATTATGACCAGTTTCTAGAATTCATGTTAATTACTGCCCCATGGACTGATCAAGTATTTGGTGGAAACTTATGTATGTTGGCTTACTGTATATGTATCTGTTTTCTTTGCTTGAAGAATGGTATATGGAGTAGTTTATTATTGGCCAACAATTTCAAAACAATTTCCATAATGGTGGTGTTCAGTGATATTTAGCAGTTGTGTTCCCAAAGTCAGGCATGTGTCTTTAATTCACAAAAACAAAAGAGAATCAGATACAGAAGAATTTAACAAAGTGTTATATATGCTATAGATTACATTTCTAGATACTGAAATCCTGGATCATAACAACTCTTTTAACCAGAATAATGTTTTAGAAATTACTAAAAAAAACATTTGCCTATATGATGTAATGCCTAACACAGACATATAGACATTTTTAATTAGTTTTTCATTGTTCACATTATGGCAGCATACAAATTGATTGACAGGCAATTCAGATGAGATTATTCCAGGGAGAAATATACTGCAACAAATAAATACATTTTAGAAGTTGGGGGGGGGGCATTAGCAGGGGTGAAATTCAATTTTTTCTCCTACTGGCTCTGTGGGTGTGGCTTGGTGAGCGTGGCTTGAAGGGTCCGAGTGAGCAGCTGGAAGAGGAGACCGGGAGGACATGGGCAGAGCCAACCAGGGGCAATTTTTACCAGCTCCACGAACCAGTTCAAATCATCCCTACTACCTACCCTGAGGTGGACCAAGGTGGTTGAATTTCACCCCTGGGTCATTGGAAGCAGAGAATATGTAACTCTGAACCATATTTCTGGCCAGCAACTTCCATGACTTTAGCAGCAAAATAATGCCCTAATTAACAGGTGCAGGTAAGAGCAGAGGCAACTCTCAGGCAGGCAGAAGGCAAGAAAGGGTGTATCCTGTATTTCTTACAGCAGCCTTCCACCCATCCCACTGGCACACCAATCATAAGGACAACCACTTCTCCAGACAATGCCCATGAGACACATCCACTAGAGATTATACAGCAGATTCTTATGAATCCAGGTTTCAGAGGAGGATGAGGATGGGAGATACAGGGGACCTGCATACGGGGGCAGTTACCTGTGCCTGTTATGATATAATCTGGTTCTTCACATTCAGTGAGCTTGGCCATGTCCCTCAAAGTGCTCTAAGAAACCTTGATCTTACTCTATTTTTCTGGTGCCAATTATGTAGGACAGCTCTAGCTGGGTTGTTAAATCCGGGTGACATATAGACTGTAGCCTAGAGATACAGAAAACGCCAATTCTTTGCTACTATCTCATAAATTTTGCAGCTCAGATGTGGCTACATTATAAATATAGCTGCTCAGCCTATGCCTAACAAATACAGCATTCAAATGTTCTAAGTAGAGGGCACTGGACAGCAATGACAGTCTTAGAGGATGTATTACAATTAACCTATTAAAGTGAATGCCTGCCCTGTTGTGTTAATGCCTGCAAAAGGTCATAAGCTGTTTTCAAATTCTGGAGTTTTAACTTTGTCCACCCTGCTCGGCCCTGTCTCTGTGCATTTGTGCAGATGCAGCACATTGGGTACTTATGTGTCTGCTCTACTAGGATCTATCTCCTTTAATTCTGCGTCATTTTCATTCCAACTCTGTCGTAAGACTTGAAGGTCCCAGACCAGCCAGCCCAACCTTTAAGGAAGTAAAGGACTGTAAAAGTTCAAATAGAAATGTAAATAAATTCAACAATGGCTAGTCTCAGGCATTGTCTCACAGTACACACACATACAAACTCCCTACTGTGTTTATTTCCCTCCTCATCTCCTCCTTCCTTATGGCCAGGAACTCACTGGCTTGAAAGCTGAGAGCCGTGGGACAGTCTGGCTCCAGATGGATCATTTGCTTAAGTTGACCATAAAATTGTCTCTGTTTCAAAGGACGCCATTGTGTCGCTGGAGGCAGCCGAGCCCATTCCAGCTGTTTGGCAAGGGGATGGAAAGGCCATGTGAGATGCCAAGGCAGGCCTCCCCAGAGAGTCACCATGCTTCAAATTCCTCCTTGAAGCCTGTGGCATGGATATGCCCTCTGAAAAGAACAATTGGTATTACCACAGGCTGAGAAAGAGCTCTTACTGCTTTGATAGGATAATCATTTGAATAGTTCCTTCATTCCTGTAGCCGGCTTTGCTCTGCAACGAAGGCTCTGGAAAGATGCCGAGGCCTCCCAGCTTCCTCGGTTGGTGGTTTGGGGCTCAGTCTGTCTGCAGCCAGCCCAGGGCTCTGACCAGAAATGGCTTCCGCCATTTGAAGAGAAGGATAAAGGATTATTATAGTCAGCACTGAGGTGGTCTAGGCTAAATAAGGTAGTGGATGATTCTGCCAATTTGCTCCACTAAGAGAAAGCAAACAAACCAAGGCAGAGTTCCTACACAAAAGTTGCTGTGGTCTTGCATACTTTTTTTTAGTTTCATCTATTATGTTCTTAAAGAACTTGGTTTTGCTTTTATAATGGGCTTGGAAACGGTAGGCTTATCCCATCTGTAGAGACGTTGTGGCTTCCTGTTACTCTGGTCCTATCCTGCCTCCCAAGTAGATCCTGTCCTAGTGGAGTAAGCCCTTTGTTCATATAGCTACTCGTTTTCTTGGCTACCTAGTTTTTCACAACTTTTTAAAGGAACAGTACAGAATTCTTCCATGGTAGGATGCTGCCATCTGTTTTCATTAGGAAGGTGAACCAGGAAAACTTTATTTTTTTACTGTATCCTTTTAAGTTTGTAGCTTATGGGAGCAAACCTTGCATGGAAATGGGATGTACTATAAATCATTCTTCACCTTTTTTATAAATAAAATGAGCTGAACAAAAATCATCATGTAAATTTCTGATTTGGTTTGGATCTATATAAGACTATCTCTCTAGGGCAGTCTTTCCAAACTCTAGCAACAAGAACATTTTATTCTCCAGGGATTAAGCCTAAACAGCAGATTAATCCATACTTTAATCTCAACTATGATTTAACACTAGATTTTTTTTCTAGATGACCAGGAATTCTGCTACAATGGGTGGTACTATCAAAATCTCTCGCAGTTAAGAGCTTTATTAACCCTCACACATACTTGCCACCAAATAAAAAAATAGGTTATTTCAATGTCTCTAGAGATTCTGAGACATCCAAGTCATGGTTGTCCCAAAGGTGCTTTTTCAGGAGGGAACTGGACTTTTTTGTTTCTTTTGAAGACCTTTTGCTTTTTATCCAAGAAGCTTCTTCAGCTCTGACAGGATCATGGGGAATGGAAAGATTTATATTCCTTGCAGACAGCTGGTAATCTGCATCCTTTTAGGATGCCCTTTTAGGGCTCTTGAAGCATTTGGAGGTTTATCTGTGTGTCCTCAGGGTCACCTGAGAGCTCCTGTCAGAGCTGAAGAGGCATTATCATTAGATAATGTCACCGGGTTATTTTTTATATGTCTTTGCTCTCATCAAGGGGCTCTCTGGATTCTAATAGCCCAGATCTGGTAGTCCTATCTAAAAGAATAGAAGAGGTATCTGACCAATATAAACAGATGTTGAAATTGTGTGAGATTCTTGTATGATTTGAATGAAATTATGTGAAATTTTATATGGTTTTGATGATCATGTGCTAGTTAGTAATGCCATGTAGGATTTACAAACTTGGTCACCTCAAAAAAAAAAAAAATCCAAGGAAGACTATTCAGGAAGTTCTTGACTTAAAATCAAATCAGAGTACATAAATGGGCAGAAGCATTAAAAAAACCTGATTATATTTTATGCTCCATCACTAGATGGCAGCAAGAGTATTACTTTCTGAAATAAAAACCAATATTTCAGGTACTGCATCTCATTCTGAGATACTAAAAGTAGATTTGCCTGGTTTTCATAGTATATGATGTGATTGTGATTGAAAATGGTGAATGTAGCAAACAGATGACTTTTGTCTGCCTCTTCCAAAAGTCATTTGCTTTGTGGTGTACTGAAGGAATTTTATTAATTTGGTACATTGACAGTTGATTGTAGAGGAAAAATTACTGATGAACAATTAACTGCCTGTATTCCCAAATCATGAAAACCAAAATAAGTCTTGCTAACTTCCTCCTTATCTGTTCAAATGTAATTTATTAGTGTTATTGTGAATATTTCTTGTTGTAATGTTTTATTGCTTTTAATGTTTGCAAACTGCCAGAGATGCCTCGAGACGAGATGGGTGGCAAATAAGTCTAATGAATAAATAAATTGGAAATTTTACAGATAAAAGTCTGTCTATAGATCTATCTACAACTTTATTTACTTTCCCTATTTCTGGAGTCATCCATTCCATCTTTCATGAATTCCACAGTCCTTGACTTTTCTCTGCATAATGATGCCCTGCTGGAACTGGCCTTGCAAGTAATACACTAGAGCTGAGGAATAGTTTTCTACTACGTGACTTTTGAATAAAGCTGAGAGGCATCAGCTCCTGGAGTTCAAATGTATCTGGGTTTAGTGTTTCTGTTTTTCCTTTATCAATAGACATTCAACTTCTATTGCCATTTGTCTGGAGAAAGTAAATTTTGCAAGAGGGGTACTCAATATCACTAGCTATTTTATTCTTCCTCTTTCATGGTATAGGGGACCACTTCTTATCATATCTAGCATGCTTATGCTAATTTGTTGCTGCTTCAGGTTGACAAGTTAATATGGACTATGGCAGGTATTGTAGATATTTGTGGTAAATTGTTCTTGTTTTGTATGGCTTTGTTCAGTCTCCAGAAATACATGGAAGTCATCAACCTGGTTGACCTCTAAAGTGAGAAGCAAATTCTTGGTTAGTACAATATTTCCTGTTTGTGTAAGAATGAAGCTTATCATTAACCAGTTTGAAGAGACAACATCCAACAACAGCCACACACAAAATAGACTGAAATTCTGATGTCCTATATTGAAAACCAAATTCCCTTTAGGAATGAGACCGCCTATACTAGCACACTTGTAGATTTCTGCCAAATATTCATTGTTGCATTATCAGGTGTTGTGCAAGACACTGGTTCCAACAGAAGCACTGAAATAAAAATTCAGAGAGGCACACTACTTTCCCTATGACAATTAGCAAAAACCAAATATTATTGTCCCAACTTATGTTGGATTAGTCCAGTTTCATGAAGCTTTCAGAGATATTTCCCAGTTGACAAAACTTGTGCCTGGATTTGTTTTTAATAAGCTAGTCATAATGTAGGAAGAAACCCCAAATATATAGACATTTTATGATTCTTAGACATTGGGAATGACTGCACAATATATTTATTTATTTGTATCTTGCCTCCTTCTTTATTGTACAAATAACTCAAAGTGGTGAACATATCCAACACACCTTCCTCTTCCTATTTTCCCCACAATAATAACCCTGTGAGGTGGATTGGCTTGGGAGACAGTGACTGGCCCAAAGTCACCCTGCTGGCTTTCTAGGCTAAGATGGAACTTGAACTCACAATCTCCCACTTTCTAGTCTGATACCTTAACCAACAGACCAAACTGGCTCTCACAATAATTCTCACTAGCAATCTTCTTTCTTCCTCTAAGAGTGGCACTTGGCATGTGGAACTAATTAAAGGACATACTTTACACTATCCTACCAGTTAGTTGTTAGAATAGTAATTGCCGCAGGGAATCACTGGTCTATTCTCAGCCTTTTGAAATTGGCAGAAGTGAAGATGATCACAGGACGGGAGGGGGGGGGGCTCAAAGCAGTGGTGGGGTGGAAGAGCTCTCTTTAAAATAAAAAAGTGATTAAGAGCCAAAGTGCTGGATCCAGATACAGCGTAAAATGAATGCCAGGGGATATCTATATGGGCTGTGCACCATTTAAAGGCTGCAAGAATTTTATTTTAGAATGCAGTTATTCATTCATTGCTATTCTTGGTTCTTGTGATCCTTTTCCGACTTAAACTTAAATATATCCAGACACAGTCCTCTACATCTCTGTGTGAATGTTACTTCCAACCTCCCCATCTAATGAAACCTGAATATTGCCCCCGCTATTTCATGTGATTTGGAATGAAAAAAAGAATATACTTTGTCCAAGGCAAGAGATGAAAACCCTGGCCCCTTAAATGTTGCTTGGAGATCTCGTTCTCTGCCCGAACTCTAGCATACAAGGGAAAATCTTTAGCATGCAACTTTCTGGCTAGTGCCTGCACCACTATTTTCATATGACCCTTTCCCCGGCACTCAGGAAGAGCATAGCCATGTGTCAGACAACCAAGGGGATCACTTAGGCTCCAGGCAACCAGCTGCCCTTTCTGATCTAGGAGGCAAGCATTTGGAAAATCCTCAATCAGGCTCCTAAGGTAGTGCAAGCTCCGATCATTGCCTCCAAATTCATAGGTATCATTGAGTAGGACTGCATGGGATGGGTTGACTGTCCTCAATTGGAAGGGGTCACTTCTGAGCCTGAAAGGAAAGAGCAGATGGTAGTGATGGTGGAACAAAAGGGGAGCATCCCACGACGTTTGAAAAATAAGCTTTGCTCACACCTAGCAAAGCTAAAAGCCTGGTAAAATGTATCAAGGGAAACCATGATCTCAGAATTACCCAGTAGTGGAAAAACACAAATCCCACATATTATGAAATATCTCCTTAACAGTCCTTTGAAACTGCTGTAATTAACTTTAGGATCATTCTTTGTGTGTGTTTTGTTTTGTTTTCAATCTCCTTAATATTCCCAAAGCCACTTTTTTAGGAAAAGCCAATGAAGCAGTTACATTCAGGGAATTCTTCCAACTGTCTATTAACTGTTGTTCATCCCACATCTTCCAAGTTGGCAGCAAAACAGGGACCTTATTTATAAACCTGTCTCATTTTTACAACTAGGAGAAACAACACATTCCTAGTTTTCTAGAGAGGATAGGATTAGTTGTAGAAGAACCAGAGGCCCCTGATTTCATTACTGAATTCCAGATAATTATGTGGAATCAAATTAATAGACCCCCCAAAACAGTTCCCTTAGAAAGAGAGTACAATCACTCACTGGTTCTGACATAACATGGCTGCATCTGGGTGCAGCACCGCCTGGTAGAAATGGGGCTCCATGTGGACACTTCTCGCCTCTGCCATGACTTTCGCAGCCTGATAGAGTCCATCTTGGAGACCTGCATAGAATGGAAGTGACACAAGAAAGAAGCCTGAGGTTTGGAGTGAAACCTTATCTTCTCTCTGCTCCTAATACTCTGCAATTGGGTGGCACAGAGACATTCCTCAACCACAGGAAAATGGTGGTGATGGCTAGAATGGAGTGTTGCATAAGCTTATAGATTTCTCCTCCTTCACTAGAGTGGATACTGCTCTAGCACACCAGGACAAAGTCATCCATCATAACAAACTCTGCGATTGAATTATCTGACATGAACGTAAAATAGCAGAGCCCAAGGATTTTTCATGATACCAACTTCTCCTGAGTTTAAAGACCGAATGGCAATCTTACTATATGTGGCAGCCAAAAGGAAGATGACCTATCCAGGGTTACTAATTCTATGCATCGTTTGATTTTTCTCCTATGTTGTGTAGTTAGAAAAATAAGATATTGGTGTAAAGAAAACCAAGAATAAGGTTTGTATTTCTCCTAAGGCAATGATGCTTTGATTGGTAATTTCACTTAAATGATAGAATAGAATGTCTTTATATTGATTTTTGAAAAAATTAAGAAATTAGACAAATTTCTAAATTATTTAATCTGTTCCAATTTCTCAACTATTAGTTGAGAAGATTCTCTAAAAATTCTGTTTGCACTGACACCATTAAACTCATTCCAAATTTCCAGTAGGCAGCTTCAAGTTTTAATAGGATATAAACCAAAATGTAAAGAAGTCTGAACTTTTTCCTTGTGTGATTTCCCACGTTTACACATTTATCGCAAAGTTAATCTCAATTTAAGATTATTTTAAATAATAACTGAGAATATTTCCTAAGCCATATATTTAATTGTTCTTATTGTGTGTGTATTTCTCTCTGTGTGTGTATATGACTGTGTATAAACTCACACACACACACACACACACACACAGAGAGAGAGAGAGAGAGAGAGAGAGAGAGAGAGAGAGAGAGAGAGAGATTTGGAGACATTTATTTATTTATTTATTTATTTATTTATTTAATCCAATTTTGAGATTGCCCAATTTCTTCACAAATCTGGATAGTTTACAAATAAATAAATAAAAGCACACCTGATCAGAAAACACTCTGTCTTAAACTTGGTTTTGTTAACTAAGCTAACCTAAAAAGGGCTCCACAACTACACTTTTTCCAAGATTTGGGGGAACAATCAGGGTTTTGGCACTTTTCAGAATCTGATAAGGGTAGAAAAGAAATTGCCAGAGCCCGGGCCTTGCCTTGCAGCTGGAAGGCTTTGTCCCAGTCGACGGCATCTTTGTTTGCCAGGAGGGTTCTGCAGGCATCTTCCTCCAGATAGAAAGCAGCATGCAGGTTGGCATAATAATCCTCTTGTCCTTCAGCACCTGCAGGAATTGGCAGCGGGAACAGAACAGATGGCAGAGACCATGCGGAGGAGCTGATGAGGCCAGGCTCACTTGGAAGATGGATATAGAAAATGAGGCAAGGAGAACTGCTATAGCATCTCTGAGTGCCTCCTGAATGGCTTTTGTGCCCCAGATACAGATGTGTCTTGTGTTTTTACCTCCCATTTTTTTGCCAGGGGCTGTGGGGAAACCCCATCAACTTTCTGCTGCAATTTCCTACCTCCTTCCGTGGTCGGGTAAGAACAGCTTTAAATTCTGGCCAAGAGTCCACCACGACTTCGTGTTGA
>JAOYMU010000001.1:58002247-58017837 GCA_025802295.1 Psammodynastes pulverulentus
TATCTATCTATCTATCTATCTATCTATCTATCTATCTATCTATCTATCTATCTATCTATCTATCATTTATCTATCTACCTTTATTTTTCTATCTCTGTCTGTCTGTCATCATCTATCTATCCATACGTAGAGCTGGTATACTATATTGTATTGGTGAAAGCACTTGGACTAAGAGTTGAGTGATCCAAGGTCTAATTTCTCCTCAATCATGGAAGCTTTTTAGGAGAACTTGATCCAACACACACTCACAGCCCATTCCTCTGCTCGGTTTACTTCTAAGAGTTGTTGCTGGATTGACCTGGGGACATCCAAGTTGAAGTCCCTCTCAGGTACAGAAGTCCCAGAAAGGACTTTGGGCTAGTAGTCCTTCCCCTTCAGAAGTCCCTAAGTATCTACCTACCAATGTGTGCCATTTGTCATACGACCCACAATCTTCAAGAACCTTCACCCAGGAGTAGATAGATTTGAGCGAATGCAGGTACATAGGTGCGGATGATAGATTTCAAACTGCATTATATCTTTAAACTTTAAATTCCAGAGAGGTGGGACTCAGACAAGGTGTGGGTGACTGCAAGACCCTTTTTCATGGTTCAGATGATTTCTGTCAAGGAAAGAATTAAAACACAGATATACAGGCATTTGGGAAGGTAAGCTAATGTTTCCTTTCCCTGCGCCAGAAAAAGAAAGAGGAGGAGGGTGAATCAAAATGACCCTCACTCTGTAAAAGACCTTGGAGTTCTCATCTCTAATGATCTAAGGGCCAGAGCCCACTGTAACAACATTGCCAAAAAGGCATTAAGAGTTGTAAACTTAATCTTGCGTAGCTACTTCTCTGGTAATATTGCACTACTAACTAGAACTAGAGCATACAAAACATTTGCTAGACCAATCCTTGAATATAGCACCTCTGTCTGGAACCCACACCACATATCAGACATTAATACAATTGAGAGAGTTCAGAGATATTTCACGAGAAGAGTTCTCCACTCTTCTGTTTGCAACAAAATACCTTATACCACCAGACTTGAAATGTTGGACTTAGACAACTTAGAACTATGCTGTCTTCGGTCTTCGGTAGTACATAAAATTATCTACTACAATGTCCTACCTGTCAATGACTACTTCAGCTTCAACCGCAACAATACATGAGTACACAACAGATTCAAACTCAAGGTATTCAAACTTCATCCAAACTTGATTGCAGGAAATACGACTTCAGCAACAGAGTTGTAAATGCCTGGAATGGACTGACTCTATGGTCTCTTCCCCAAACCCAAAAACTTTAACCTTAGATTGTCTACTGTTGACCTCACCCCATTTCTATGAGGTCTGTAAGGGGTGTGCATAAGCGCACCAACATGCCTACCGTCCCTGTCCTAATGTCATTTTATTCGTACTTGTTTATACTTATATGTTTATATGTTATAGTCTTACTCATTCTTGCTTTTCTCATATATGCTTGACAAAATAAATAAATAATAAATAAAAATAAAATATTCTGTCACAGTGTCTCCTGCTCACCTTCAGCCAGGTCTTTGTCAGGACAGCTCCACAATTTCTCCTCCCTTATGTCTCTCTTCTGTCCAGTCCAGTCTCTTTAATACTTGCTTTGCTATGGAGATCAGATTTATAGCAGATTAACTATTAATAGATACTGTGTGGATGTAGAGGTTCCTTGTTGAAGAGGGTGTTAGAGGGTTTTTGGTAATAATTGGCCAAGTCCCTGAAGCCCAGGACAGGTTTCTTCATAAGTGGGACGACAATGGCATTGAAAAAACAGAAGCCTTCTCTCAGGTTACAAGTTCAGGACACACGAACAGACTAGGCTAGCAGATTTGCTCAAGCTGGAACAGAAAATACAAGCAAAATACTTTGTGTTCAGGTTTCCAGAAACATGCATGTCTCAACATTCATATGAGAAACAGTTACAATGATTCTTCAATAAAAATAAGAAAAAGGACAAGTAATTTTAGAACCCAGGATCATCCATTAAAGGTCAACAGAGGGACATGCAGGTTGGGTTAAAAAAAAGATATATTTTTTTCCGGTTGTTACAGAGGATATTCCAATAGCTATTGTGCAAAGTGATTTTTTAATTGTGTCTAAGTGATTTTTATTGTTTATATATGCATTTATTTGGATACATTTTAAGGTTGTGCAAATCCTTAGAAAGAGGTGCTTTGGAACAAGCAGGAGGCCCAAAGCATTCCTTTTTTTATTATAAAAGCTTATTTCTTTCAAGCTGACCTGTCGATGCTGCCCCCTGCCAGCTTTGGTAGTATATTTGATCACTTTATGCCTCTGCAAAGAAAACAGGAGCAGCTTCCGAAGCAGACAAATGAAGGACACCATGACAGTTCCATGCATTACTTCCCTCAATGAATGTTCTCCTGGGCACACAATTTTATTTCATCTCTTCTGTACCGCTGGAATAAGCACCATCTTGAATGTTATAATGCCTTTCTAGAGAGTGACCTGCTTTGAGAGGAAGTTTAATGGGCAACAGGGATGTGAAAAATGGATTCTGGTAGAGATCTAGTTCATTTGGAAAGCTCTAATAAGAAGGATCTTGCCATAGAAAACCTGTGATCCCTTTCAGAGATGTTTCCTTAATTAAATAAAGAAGCAGAATGACCACAGGAGAACAAAAAAGCAGTGGGAGCGGGAGCAACTTCTGACTTCCTGCCAGCTTCTCCATTGACCTTGTGGGAAGCTGTCAGGGAGTGTCAAAAATCATGATCATAATTCAGGTCAGGACACGGCTGACTGTTTGCAAAGCTGCAGCAGCCACAGCTTTGCAAATACAACTGATAGGAAGATCCTTGATATTTTAATTACATGGGAGTAATGGATCCTGGATTTTGAGGTATCTTCGTTCAAAACGATGAGGTCAAAAAGGGGAATTTGGAAGGAAATATTGGACATATGAATTATGTTCCACCATAATGGATTCAAGGCAGTAAGAACCTATCACTGCCAAGATGAAGCAGCAAACAATTGTAGATTGCACATTTTTGGAAGTTATAAAAATCCAGGCATTTATTCAAATCTATCTCCATTCTTAGGCATATTTTTACTGCACAGCTTTGTGGAGAGCAGAACATGAGTCATTTTTCATATAACAAAGCAAAATGTAATTTAGTTTTGTATACTAGGAGTCAAGTAAAACCCAAATGGAACTATTTATTTAATGATAGAGAGATAACTCCTAGAAAAAGAAGCTGCAACATCAGGAGGTATCAAATCTTATCCATGCGGAATGCCAAAATACTGCCCAACTGGACTCACTTTGCATTTTAGGAGGAACAAAGAAAGACCACGACTGAAAAGCAGTTCAGTGCTGGAGGTAAGGCAGAAAAGTCAGAAAGTCATTCAGAAGAAGGAAACGGGATATGGCTGGATAATTTTCAGTAATTTTCACATAGTCCGTATGCCTAACAAGGACATCATGCTATTTCACCCAATACATTTGGAGATGATCTAGTGGCAAAAACTCTAAAACTAAGCATAACTGGTGTTCAGAAAACTCCAGGAAATGTTAATGGTGCCAGAGAGGCACATGACATGGGGTTACCAGGCTCAAATTTGTATTTCTGAGCCTGGACTATAAACCTGCAGGGGTGTAGGCTTTATACAGCTAGATTTAGCCAGAGAAACCCCATTTTGTTGAAAAACCTTCATTTTGCTCCTAAATGTTTTTCTTTTGGGGCCTCTCATTCTTGGGCCTCATATCTTTGCCTAAAATTCCTGGAAAGCTAGTGATATCCTTTATCAAGGAACTGGAGGCAGATCAACAGCTTATTCAGGGTTAACTTCTCCTTTCCTGTTGCAGATAAATCAACTAAAAAGTTTTGTACACATCATTACCCACCTTATCAGTTAGGGACAAGGCTGTAACATTTTAGCAACCAACCCAATTTCTGGGAAAGTCACTATCGGGGTATATACTTTGTCACTTGTTGCTCATTGCTTGGGAACGATCATGTGCCTTTGTTTTCCAAAAGTATATAAAAACACTGCTAATTTGGATATGGCAGGCTTTTGATTTGCGATGTAGTCCCAAGAGTACACCTTTTTACCCTGTACAGAATAAACAAAGTCTTGTGTGACAATTAGCTACTTCACACCAAGGAAAAAACAAATCCGCATCTAGTTGGCCAAACTATGGTTTGGCCAATAGGGCAACCTTTTTGGAACCATCCTGGGGCTCAGAGAGAGTGACTGGCCCAAGATCACTCAGACGGCTTTGCCCCAGAGACTAAACTACAACTTACAGTCTCCCAGTTTGTAGGCTAGTGCCTTAACCGCCACACCAAACTGGCTATGAATAAATTATTGTAAATAAAGTTAATTATGGGCGTAAACTTTCAGCGATTCTAGAATGTAATGTCTGAAAGACCGCTGATCTCTCGCAATAGGTGTCCTTGCAAACAGATCTCAGCAGAGCAAGGAGTGCCTTTTATCAAACGATGCTGCGAGAAAGCTCCGCTCACCACATTTCCCGGCCATCAGCAGAGGCCTTCCTTCCCCTTCTCTCCAAGGCAAAGCGAAAGCCGCTCCGCCATTGGCTGAGCCAAAGCGACAACAACTACACGCCACACGGGCTATTCCGGGTTGTTGGGCGACGAGCTTCTCAGCTGGGCCAACCTCTCCGCTCCTGCGTTCGCACGAGACATTCCGGGCACTGCTTGGACCCTCGGCGACTCGTGAGGACGCCGCCCGCCGCATTTTTCCTGGGTTGGCTTCTCTCTTTCTTCACTAGGAGAAAACATCTCGGGGAGTGGGGATCTTCTTTCTTCTCGATGTAGCTAAATGTCTAATGGAGATTCTTAATCACTCCAGGTCAGGGTTGTCCCAAAGGGGCTTTTTTCAAGAGGCAAGTGGACTTTCTGGTGTTTTATTTTCCTTTGAAGACGTTTCGCTTCTCGTCCAAGAAGCTTCTTCAGCTCTGACTGGATGGTGGAAGAATGGAACCCACTCAGAGCTGNNNTTCTTGGACGAGAAGCGAAACGTCTTCAAAGGAAAAAAAAAAACCCAGAAAGTCCAGTTGCCTCTTGAAAAAAGCCCCTTTGGGTTCTCGACGTTGCTTTTCTCTCCCTCGAGGGCGGGAGCGAGGGAGAGGTTGGATGGATCCGGGTCCCCTGGGAATAAGACCTAGACGCGGCTGTTAGCGAAGGAAAGCCTTACTCGGGGCTGGGGTCGGGGGTTGGAAGGGAGGAAGAGCAGCTGATGGGGAACGAAGACGCAGATGAAGGTCGGGAGGATCGTCCCCTCTGCTTTTTTCCAGCCTTCGCGAGGGATTGAGGGGTGTCCCGTTGATCCCCCCCTCCCCCGCCCAAAGGGGAAGAGGACTTGGTGCTGTCCGCGTCTCCCAGCCTTCATCGGGCAGTGCCAGGGCTTCCTTAAGGTGGGGGGGGGGAGGAGCACAAGTTTTCTTCTTCCCAGGTGAGGAGGTGGAGAGCCGCTGTCGCAGGTGGGAATGAGGCCGGAACCCTCTCTTCGAAAACGGGCAGCTGGGGATAAATCTCAGCGGCTTCTGGCAGCTTCAGGAACTGGAGCCGGGGCCGCTGGTTGTAAGCCTTTCTGTTTCTCCTTTCCCCTTCATTGGGAGCAGCCGGCGAGAGAGGCTCGGGGACTTTGCATGGAGCTATGAGCACGAAAAGACTCATCACCGATTCTTTCCAAGTGGTGAAAAAGAAAGGCAAGAAAGAAAGTAAAGAGGCTCAGAGCCCACCACAGGGTAAGCACTTCTATGGGCTTCCCCCCCTCCCCATCTCGCCTTTGTGGGTTCCATCTCCTTCCTCTACTTTGGCCATTGGAATAGCTTGGTGTTGTGGATGGATTCCTCTGCTTCTTACTCTTTCCACCCATGCCAGAAAACAAGCACTAGTCTCCTCCTCAGGGGGTTCAGTGGGTGGATTTGCAAGCAGGACTAGAGCTCACAGAGCTGGAAAGTGCTGTAGAGGTTATCAAGTCAATCCTTGCTCATGGTGAGCATTTCAATGGTTAGTAGGACTTATCCATCCCACTCCCCAGTTCTTTCTACTTTCTTGATGTCACTGGAGGCAGAAGGGGAAACTGGCAAGGCTTCTAACCCCAGCCTTTGCTGTGCTCAAAGAGATGTCTCCTAGCATTTGGCTTTGCCAACCCCATTAGGAGAGCTTCAACCAGTCAGCAATGTTGCAGAATTACAAGTCCAAAGTGGGAGGCCTGTTTGTTCTGGTCTTGTTTTGTTTTGTGCCTGACAACCTGGGTAAATTTATTCAATTTCTATAGCTGCCCATCTCAAACAATGGACTCTGCACTGTGAACAGTAATAATTAAAAGCGCTTGTATAGTAAAAAATTAAATATACAGTATATGGCAGCTGAGAAAATGTATCATAGATGTCCATATAATTAGAAAACAGGGCCCTTCACATACCGGCCCAAGTACAAAGCCAGATCTTTGGAGCCTTACTACAGGCCAACAGCATCAGGATCATCCTCAACTCTTAAGGAGAGACTATTCTGGAGGGCAAGGACTTTGGCAGAGAAGGCACGTCTCCTAGTCCCCACCAACTGACATTCCATGGCTGACAGGGCCCTTAGCAAATTTTAACTCCAAGCTAGTTCCATTATTCAAAATAGAACCGGAGAAGATTGAGAAAGGAAGGAGATGGTGAGAGAGAGAAAGGAGCATTCTCTTCACTAGAAAAAGAGAGCAACGATCTTCTCCAGCAGTTACAACATTCCCAGCAACTTCTGTGGAAACCTAAATCCTTCTAGAATATAGAGAGGATTAGGTCCTCAGCCACCTCTTGGCTAGCTCCTCCCCCCCCAAAAGAAATTGCCACAGGTACATAGTGGGGCAAGAAGAGTTTGTGGAGTTTTTGAGACATATTTACTTGAGTCTCTGTTCTTGGCGGCCTGAAAAATGTCTTGGATGCTGCTTCAAGGAAGGTTTTTGTAAACCAGTTTATACAATAGAAACGGATACATAAATAAATAAAATCTGGAAAGTTATGAAGTTCCATCTTTAGGCATGCATCATAGGGAGCCCCCATGGTTAGCAATAGTTTAATGATACTAATGCAATTGAAATCTTATTTGGGAATTCCCCCCTTGCCCTGTATGAAAGTTGGGGAATTCTGGGAATTGATAATCACACAAAGTTGCCAAATTTGAGAAACACTGGTATAGATGAAAAGATGCAAACAGCATGGGTGTTGCCATTTAGATTTTGGAATTGGCTATAGAGGTGGTGGTAACACAATTGGTTAGGCCCTTTATGCAAGGAAAAACACCTGTGAACACTAATGGGTTGATTGCTTTTCAGATTTAGTTCAAGCAGAATCTCACCTACAAGATACTGCACAACCTGATCAGCTGGAAATACTGAAGCAGTTTGATTTCAGCTGGCAATATGGTCCCTGCACTGGTAAGAATGTCTAGTTATCTATTTAAAATCCAAGTACATATCGTGAAAGAAGTAAATGTTTGCCTTTTCTTTGCTGTTGTTTTCTTCCTGCCAAGTTTTGAAATATAACTTCATTTTAATAGAAACTTACATAAATGGTGTATATCATATTGTATTGCAGATGCGTTGGATAGTTGCAATAGATCAGCAATTATTATTCCCAGTTATTTATTGACACAGTTCAACATTGATTTAATAATGGGAGGGGGGGAAGGTAAGTCAACTAAAACTAAATAGCGATTCACTCCAAATTTACATACCGTATTTTATTATCTCCCCAAACTAAATAATTTTGTTAATAAGTTGCTATTATACAAGTGCACTTAAATTGATGCAAATAATGTCTTTGTTAGTTGTCTGGACTGCAGTCTAATATTTGGGGGTGAACGGCAACTAGAATTCTGTTGCATCCAAAATTTGCTAAATGGCCTTTTGTATAATTGAGGCTTTAATGTAGCAGCAACAAAAATAACTACCCTACCCACTAAATTTAAGAGCGGTTGGGGAAAAAGATTGGATATTTATCAGAAAGAATTGTGTATATTCCATTGTGGCCATAAAACAATGTCTTCTGTACCAGGCTTTGAATGATGGATCCAAATACTAAATAGAGCTGAAGTATATACACTTGTACTGTAAAATACCATGCAGGATGATAATAATGCCAGACAAACAACAATAGTAACATAGAAAAAAAGGAACTCATAAATCATCTTTAAGCTCTCATAACCACAGTTGTCTCAGATAAACTGATTAGGAAGCTTCCTACAGATATTACATTCTTGAATCACTTTCTTCTGCTGACAGGAATTACCCGTATGCAGCGCTGGGAACGAGCCAAATTCTTAGGACTCAATCCCCCTACAACTGTGCAGGATTTGCTCCTGAAGTATAATAAGGACCCTTTTGTTATATATAGGTCAGTATATTATGTTATTCACTTTTCAGTCCCTTAGTTGATTTTTTTTTTTTAAAAACCTATCCATCAGAAAGGACAAAATTATGAAAAATAGTATGGATTATTGAGTTAAATTCTGATGTTACATTTTTGTGAATAGGCCGTAACTACTTCTCTAAAGAAAAGACTCAGATTCTAGAAAAGTGAGAGATATAAGGTAAACCAGAAGAAAATTTCCAGCCATTCACTTTGAGAATATAGAATTTATGCAGGAACACAGCCACCATTCTTTCCTTGAAGCTCAAGTATCCAAGGCTTGTATCGTACCACACCTGTTAGCAACAAAGACATATGCTGACTTCACAAGAAAAACATCAGTTAGGATCAGCAAGGATAGAAGTCAGAACAAAGGTGGCAATTCAGGTACGCTTTTTCTTCAAGACGACTACCACAAGCAGTGTGAAATGTATTCAAGCAAGGAAGCTTAATTCCTTCCGTATTTATAGCCTTAGCATTTATAGTCATGTATTTAGAGCAGTGAAGCGAATCTATGACACACGTGTCAAAGGTGACATGCCGCATTTTGGCTGACAAACCAGCATCACCAACAACTGTTCTTGAAAGCATGCCCCATTCTGACACAATTTTTGGAGTTTGTGGAGGCTGCATGAGAATCAGTGTGTCTTCACACAGCCGCCGAACCCTCCAAAAATGAGTTTAATTGTATTTCATTTTTTTGTAACTATTTAATGTTTCTTTGTATAATATATAGTGCCACATGGACTATATTTTTTAAAAATAAATACACAAAGAATTGTTTCTCTTTTGTCTGAGGGGCAATGACATGCCAGCAAGTCAGAGTTGTTTTCCAAATTTTTGATACACCGAGCCCAAAAGGCTCATGATCGCTGCGTTAAGAGCTATATGTAACCTTTACAAAGCTAAAAAGAGATTAATAACGGAGCCTTCCATCCAAGTACTGATTGGCTCCTAATTTTCTTAACTGCTTCCGTGCTATAGGAGTAAGTGCACTATCAGGACCCAACATTAAGGAGGTGATGAGAATCTAAAGAGATCCCAGATATGGTCTCCCTTTGCTTCCATGAGCTCACTCCCCTCCTCCTCTGCTTTGGCCAAGAACATGCTAGCTTTGAAAGTTGAGAGCTGTGGGACAAGAGCTGACTCCAGATGGAAAATTTGCTTAAGTTGACCATAAAATTGTGTCTGCCACAAAGGATGCTGTTGTGTCACAGAAGACAGCCAAGCCCATTCCAGCTGCTGGGCAAAGGGATGGAATGGCCATGTGAAAAGTCAACCCTGACAGTAACCATGCTCCAAATTTCTTTCTTGTAGTTTGTGGCATGAATATACCCTCTGAAAAGAGCAACTTGTTGCTACCTGAAGCTGAGAAAGAGCCCCTGCCGTTATATCACCTTAATAATTTGGATGTTTCCATCATTCTTTAGAGAATGCTGCTTTGCGGTGGTGGTAAGGTTCTTATAGAGGTCAGAAGGCCTTCTAGTTGATCTCCACTTGTGACTTCCTCAGCTTTTAGAAATCATTAATAAGAACTAGAAGATCAAAGCTGATATATACCAATGCAGTAATCACAGCAAGCCAAATTCAATAAGGAATTGTAATCTGCGTTGTATTTTTAATGTTTCATTCAATTTTGGACCTGGTTTGATTTGGATAAGTGCCTGTATACTTTAAGAGATGCTGAAAGACATAACAATTATGTCACCAGCATTTTTGTCTATGCATTACGAGCCACTTTTCTAAAAGAATTTCACGCGGTCTTCAGTAAAATTGCATCCTAAGTAAAAGCTTCATATTGGTTCCATAGTTTTAGGTTGTTGAGGACATATTCAATAAATATTTGCTGTAGTTAAACCTAGAGCTATTGAACTAAAGCTGCAGGAAACTGAAGGTTCAGTTGGGTCAGCATTGCCAAAATAAAGCTAAGATGAGATTATTTACTCAGATTTTTTTTCTTATTTTTTTTAATAATTACTCTGCTTTTGGTTTAATGTTGCTTTTTATCATATTGATTGGATTTGTTGATTGTACATATGATATTTATATATGTATAGCAAACATTCTAAAAATAATAAAATGCACTTTCTTGTACAATTCTTCACTTTTCTTCCTGGGAATGAGGAGGGGAAACAACAGTTTCAACGTTCCACAGATATTACAATGAACTGGAATTTCAGCACCACAGCTTTGGGGGAATGTTAAATACTGAATAGACAAGAGCATACCGCCTGAACCATGAGCTGTCAAACAACAGCATTTAATCTGAATTGACAAAAGCACCAATGAATTGATGTTAAAATCAATTTCCCAAAGTACTCTATTCCACCTAAATGTATGAAAAGAACTTGATTAAAGTAATGGAGAGGCCAATGGAAGGCATACCTGGTAAGATAAATGAAGACAGGAGCTGAAAATTACAGAAACTATGTTTGATAAAATCATGACAAGACATTCGTTTAAAACCTGTAATACAAGTAATAATTTTAAAATGCCTTTAATAATATATAACAATTTGATGCTGATTGTGTAGGTGTGTGTATGTATTTATATGGAAATAACAGTAGCAAAATATCAGGAAAATAACAAAAGGGAAAAGGGAAAACTAAAAATACAAGCTCAGCATCAAAAGAAAAATAAGTTGCATCTTAGATGTAACTGAGAGAAACGAAGATAGCCTCTGAAATTACAAAATAAAATGCAATTGTAAGACATTTGTAGTTGTTCATGAAAACTTTGTAAGACTGAAGAAATCTTCAACTAGGGAAATCCCAGGGGACTGGAAAAAATTAAAACCTTGTTTGTAGCCAAGGTAGGCAACAATCTACCTGCCTGCCTATTTATCATTTGGCAAGAGTTCAGAAGTGGTTTCCCACTTCCTAGGGCTGAGAGAGAGTGGACTGACCCAAGGTCATTTAATTGGCTTTAGATTTAATGATTTCATACATGAAGGAAGGAAGAACACAAAAGGGCTACAGATTAAATGACAGCACATATTAAAAGAACAAAGGATATTTCAGTTTGTAATGAATTTTGTATATTCCTATCTTCCAAGAAAACGTTGGACAATGGAGTGTTATATTTTCACTAAATCTCTAAACCAATGGCTGTCTTTTTAAAACCAGTTTTCATTTATTTTAGATCTGCTGTGATCATCACTTTGAGTTGTCCTAATGCCTATAAGCGCCACATTGATTAATGCATGTGCCCCATGCAATTATGAAATAGATAGGGTCCATTTATTGTTCAGTTTTCACTCTTTATCGGTATCAGAATGCTTGCTTAAAGGCAAAAACAATTATAAGGATATAAGACTAATTTTCTTGCTATCAGAAAGAATAGTTTAAATGCTATAGAATCTGAATTCTTTGCTATGCAGTGTCCAGATATTTGTTCTCTACAATATCTTTATATTAAGATATAACCCCTGAGTGAGAAATACTTTAATTAAATGAGTACGTTCCTTAAAGAAAGTTATCTCCCATTTGATAATTTCACACAGAGGCAGCACTATTGTGACAAGTTGTCCCTGGTAATAGATTCGTTATTACCACTATGAATTGGATAGCCAATGTTCGAGAACATTTATTATAGAAACATTTATAAAAAGAAGCTGTGCTACAAGACAGTATTTTAGAAAAGTTCCCTACACTTCCAGTGCATTTGAACTGTTATATGGAAAGCATTAGTTGTAGTATGCAAAAATAATTAGGCAGCAGTTGTATTCTCAGAACTAAGCAAAACTTTCCTTTGAACAGAGGGCATAGGATGGCATTGAAAATAACTCCCATCAAGTCACTGCTTTATAAGAACCTGCTCATGTTCTTCAAAGTTCAGATATTATTTTTCTCTAAATATCAAGATACGATCTTTGGAGGTACAAAACCCCAAAGTAGACATCTGTGCTGGAAACCAGGTCCACCCTCTTGTAGAAATTCAGGGCATGTCCAGAAAATGGGCAGCTCTACATAAGTTCTCTGATCAGGAATGTAAGAAAGAAATAAGGCAAAGTGTGTGTCCATATGTGAACCCTGCAACACAGTTAGGACACACAGTTTTTCAAGGCATGAGCAGGCCGATATGCAGTCCAGGTAGTCCTCGACTTACGACCACAATTGAGCCCAAAATTTCCATTGCTAAGTGAGAAAATTGTTAAGTGAGTTTTGCCCCTTTTTATGGCCTTTCTTGGCAAAGTTAAAAAAATCACTGCATTGTTAAATTGGCAACACAGGTGTTAAGTGAAGCTGACTTTCCCATTGACTTTGCTTGTCAGAAGGTTGCAAAAGGTGATCACATGACCTGGAACATTGTAACCGCCATAAATATGAGCCAATTGCCAAGTGGCTGAATTCTGATCACGTGACCCTGGGGATGCTGCAATGGCCATGTGAAAAATGCAACTTTGTTGGGTCAGTAAATGAATGGTTGTAAATCAAGGACTACCTGTAATTATACACTCACACCAGGGACTGCTAGCCATAAGCTTTCACCTTCTGTGAGAAACTGAATCATGCTTAGTATCTTTACTGCCCTCTGGTGGGAGAACTCTGGAAATGAAGACCCACACTCTTCCCAGTTCTATAAAAATCTAAAGCACGGATGTCAAACTTGCAGCGTCACATGATGTTTCACGACATTTTTTCCCTTTGTGGAGCTGGGGTGGGCATGGCCTGCACGTGACACATCCGGCCCGCAGGCCGCCAGTTTGACACCCCTGATCTAAAGTCATGCCTGATGACTCCTTTGTACAATTTAAGAGGTACTCCAATTCTGTACCTTGTTCCCTCTACTCTTCCACTGTTCTGCCATGATGACCAGCACCAAAGGTAGCCCCCAGTGAGTCCCTGCTGTGGAATACCTAGCACCAATATTGTTACAATGTCCTTATTTGCATGATGAAGGGATTTCCTGAGTTAGAAGTTCTTATTATGGATTCCTAGCAACGTCTGGGGGAAGGAAGACCGATCTTCATCCTAGTTGTTACTCTTGCACTGTGGAGAAGATACTGCCCGTAGAGCTTGTCCAGGCAGATGGCTTGGCTGAGTCAATATTGACGTGATTTTGCTCAGCTGCAGAAGAGAGCCAGAAATAGCTACAAAAAGAAAAAAAAATAAACAAAAACCCCTATTAGTCACAAATTAAGTATATGCCTTTTCCTGGTCCCTATAAATGCAATCCTTGTGATTAAGATAGAACAAAAGCCGCAAGTACATATACTTTTCTTGCATAGCCAATAACTTGTGACAATTCTTGCCTTTCCTCTGCTCCAAATCTAGACATGGTTGTGCAGTTTTCATTCTATTTCACACTGACATTTTGAGTTACATATTATGCTAGCAAAGTCACAAGAGGCAAATTACAGAATTAAGGTATTTTAAGTCTTCCAATTCCTCCTTTCATTTTTCTCATCTGGAACTCATATGACCGCCTATCTCACATAATGACCTTAGGTGGTTCATAACCACCAATAAAAACGATTGGCTGAAATAAAAGCAGAACGAACTTCCCACTAGAGGCCAGAACAAGCAAATATTTGACTGCCTGACTCAACCCCACCCTAGCCCAATGCTTGGGGAAAGAACCGCATTCTCATAGTCTTCTGGAGGCTAAAAGGGCAGGGGTAGTTTCCCATAACTTAAGATGCTATGTTTATTTCAGGCTCTAAAGCAAAGGTACTCAAAGTCCTCTTTTAGATCAAGTCCCAGATAGGACCCTGGAATACTTTCAAGGTATTCATTTGAAAATAATCTGCCTGGAGTTTTCAGATTTCTTCCAGATTCCAATTTGTCCTATCAAAGTGTCAAACCGTACCAGGCCGCAAGATGGGTAACGTGCAGTGCTGCTCCAACCAGTTCATCACCGATTGGCAGAAATCCTTGATGTTGCCCGTGTTCACCGTTGTGGTATAGCTCTCAAACAGTGGTTTAATTATAACACTGAACTGCAAGTTGAAAGGAGTTAAGGATTCGTGACAATCAACTTTTCCCATTTAAAATTTTGCTGTGGCAAATACATCAGACTTTATGACCCCCCAAGTTGTCCCTCTGCAGTAACCAAATAAACCCCGCTTTGTTAGTTCCTGATGGATACAATCCAAAAACGCCAGTCCTCTAACGTACGCTGACGTACATATTCTTCATAGAGTTCAGAAGCCTGATTTGATTGTGGAGGTAATATGGGAGCTCCATTAGGTGGAAGTTGGCGCTGGAATTTACTGCAGGGGGGGGAAAAAAGGGTACAACTCAACCATAGAAACTTCCTCGACTCAGATCAAGTGAGAGCTCAACCATTCAAACCTACTATTCAACTTACTCAATGGCAGCGCTCAACTCTTCAATTTCTCCACGCAGTCTTTCTGCCATTTCCTGATTTTGTCGTCGTTCTTGCTGAAGTCTTCCTACATATATTACACTCTTCTGCAAGAGCAGCGCTTTGCTGAGCTGAGAACATACAAGATGGAACAGAAGAAGGGAAGACAAACAGTTCCAACTGGATCAGAGGAGAAATGGGAAAGACAAGATAAATACTAACCTTCCTTCTTACAGAGAAAAGATATGTACCTTAGTGCGGGTTTGGTCAGATCCTGACAGTACTAGACTGGCAAGAGTGTTAAAGCCCGAGCTGATGATCATACGACGGGCACAGTCAGCAGAAGTAAAACTTGATCGGCAGCTTCCCTGCAAGGGATAATTGCATTCTGACAATTCTCAGCTTTGCAGTTCATTCAATTGGGCTACACAAGATAAGGCATTGTTTCTGATCTGCAGAAGACACATGGCATGAGAGGGTGGGGTACGTGGGTGGAGTCAGGTGAGATTAATATATTTATTTAGTCAAAAAGAAGAGGACTCTGAATTTAAGACAATTGTCCTCATCTCAGGTGATTATAAACATAAATAATATTGCCACCTCTACTACCATATTCTAATTGATTCGGATACTCTTCAGATTTAAAAACAACTTGGGAGAAACATGATGTTCCTTTCATATAGTGATCTTCTCACCTGAATAGGATTATGTTTGTACTTTTCCTGGTGACTACACAGATTCTTCTCCTTGGCTATCTTCTGGGCTGAGAAACCTGGAACAATTCCCAAAATATAGGGGTTTAATGGGCTTATATCAGTGGTGAAATTCAGCCGGCTCGCGGCACCTCGCGCGAGCCGGTAGCGCTGCGGAACGGACGTTCCGGCGTTCC
>JAOYMU010000001.1:58061040-58082440 GCA_025802295.1 Psammodynastes pulverulentus
TCTGACTCTGTGAACTGCTTAGAGAGGGCTGTAAAAAGCACTGTAAAGCGGTATATAAATCTAAAGTGCTATTGCTAAAGTGCTATTTTAACAACTTGGGGAATGACATCAGGGAGGGAAGTAAACAAATCACTGGGGAGGTATAATTCCAGAAAGCAGACACTGTAATAGAGAAGTCAATGCCTCCGACGGATGGCATTGCTTGATCAAGTACATCAACCCTACCAGATCTTACCAGATGAGCAAAACAATAAGTGGTCTTCATAAAATATGGACCTATGCCTTAAAGGCTTTTAAGGTGACCAATAATCAATACCGCTCATGGGCATTTCAAAGCATGCCCAACAACTGTCTGGAGATCATTTGTAGCTTCCGAGTGCTGTTCGGAGGCAGCCCCAAGTAGGGTACATGGCAATAGCTCAATATTTACCTAAATATACTTTCTTTATAGCAACAAGTATCTAATAAAATGTCAAAATAATTTGTCCCATACTGCCCACTCCTAATATTTGGCAAGACTATTTACTTATCTACCTCACCTTTCCTCCAAGAAGCTAAATGTCCTTGCCCATTTATTTTACACTAATAAGAATCTGGTTGCAAGGACTGCTAAGATAGGAATAGGACAAGTGATTGCAGAAAAGTAAATACCGTACATAATTGTGGCTAAACCTATCTGCAGGTAAGTCAATCCTAGAAATTTCAACCAAAATACCATGAAAAATGTGCCACCCGCAGATAAGCTGTCCCTCAATTTTTAAACTGCAATGATAGGCAGGAAACTGCAAACTGTTATGTCATCTTTTATAAAACCATGTGGGTTTAAGGCTGTGACAGTCTTTAAAAACTCTGAGCTCTGGTCAGTAGAGAAGCCAAAGCTAATTTTTGGGGTATATTTTGGAAGCTAACATTCTCGGCTTATCCATGAATATATATTGTATACTTTCTTCACAGCTGGTTGGTATTTTCCCTAATCATAGAAAGGAATGATGAAGTTTGGAGTGTGCAAATTACTCATCTCTTTTTACCAGTATAATCATTGGTATTCTGGAAGGAGGAAGAAGCTTCCACAATTGCAAGAATGGATCTGTTTTTCAACATGCATTCAATGCAAATACAGTTTTTGTCTCATTAAAAAAGTCTTTTTAAAAACTTTTAATAGTGCTATCCTGTATTATCTAAATGTGTAAGAGTAAGGCATATTGATAAATTGAATGCATTGTCAGTATAGAATCCTACTTTTAATTACCTGTGAGTAAATCCCACCAAATTTATTATTTAAAAATGCTAAAAATGCCAGCAATATTAGCTGGTATTTCATTTTAATCTCTATACAATAGTTTGATTGTTGTTTTGATACTGTACTGATTTATTTACTACTTCTATGAGATTGCCTGGAGTGAAAAGTACCATATAAATTTCATAAATAAATGAACAAATGAGAAATCAAGAATCACCTCGGAGGCCTCTCTGTGCATTTTATGTAAGAATTCAAAATTTACACTTCGTTTAAAAGATGCTACATCTAGATTTCTAAGTAGGTTTCTTATTATTCCAAAGCCACAAAGACCAGCACCTATAATCTTGTTATTCAAAAATCTTTCTTCCTATACTGTTTTCTACTTTTCCCCTCCCCCCTTTTACAAACTATTTTATCACAAGTAATAGAATTTTAAAGTTCATGAGGTTAGTCATTATCTCTCAGTTCAACTTATCTCACAGGGATGGAGAGATATAATACCGGACATAACAGCGCTTTACTCAGTGTATTCAATTTCTGGGAAAGATATACACATAATAACTAAGTAAATGAAATATAAATATTCCATATTGAATATGCTGAGGATAAGACAACTGAGGTCAAAGAACAATTACTACAGAGAGAGAATGACTAACTGGAACTATCACGAGGACAAATTATTTTACAGCATAATAGACTGGTTAAGCAAACATGGGTTCAAAACTGGAAGTAGTACATGTGTGTTCTACCTTTGTTGCGTGTTTTGTCCTGGTCAGACAGGTGCTCGGTACGTGTTTTGGTGATAAGCTCCACATTGCTGGCACTGTAAACCTGGAGAAGCACAAAGCCATTTATATTATTTGATTCCCTCAAACACTGCTGATTAGAAGTACAGAAGATAAGCTAAATCTTGACATTTATGTTGGACAATTATACAAAGAAGACAGAGAATTGTACCTTGGCTTCATAACCACTGATTACTTCCATTTTCTCCGAGCGCCAGCCCCAGATGCCAGATTTGTTCCTGAATAGAAAGATATTCCTGAGTCAAATCTGACAATGGCCCAAACTCGCATATAGAATGGGTTCTTATTTCAGTCTAAATTCTCAAAGTCTGTGGTGCTGAAATGATACATTTTGTGTGATCTCCCCACAAGAAATAAAGTTATGTTCTGACAGGATTCCCACTGTCAAACAGACCTCCTCTTTTATTTGGAGAAGCTGGTGGTCAGCTTCATTAGGAGGGCAGAAAGGCATCTGGTTAGAACTCCAGCTGTTTGTGTGCAACCCCAGACTCGCACATCAAAAACTGAATCACTGTCAGAACTCATGTGCAAATCTCATCTGGGATTCTGGATACAAGTCACCTTAATTGTGCACACAAAGCCAGGGCCCTGTCAGACCATGTTCTTGCTCTTTCTTTGGTACATACCTAGCACAGCTGGATTGTTACCAGGATCTTTGTCACTATTTAACAGTTTTATTCATGGGTGAGGTTACATAAAACCTTTATTTGAACTGCACTTCGTTTTATGTTCCTAGAGGTAGTTTTTTGATGCCTATCTGTGCCCAGAACCTCTGGAGGATCTATGCTATCAGGAGAACTTCTTCTCTGGCGTTATTTTTCATGACATTTGGAAAGGGATGGGTCGCTGCCTTTCTTCGCAGAAAAGGAATGTACTGCTCGTCTCCTGGCCAAGTTTTCCAGAATTGCTGAAACATCATTGCTACTACATATCAACTCTGCCCACTTTTCTCCGAGTTCTCTCACACCCCCTGAACAATGGCTGTGCAGTGTAAGGAAATTCCAAGTGACATTGGCTTTCTTTTCCACCCTGTTGTTCCCCCTTCCCAATCCAGCCAGGATGGATGCATGGAAGTTGCTGGGCAGCAGACAGAACAGGAAAGGCCAGGCTAGAAAACATGTTGAGAATTCAGTAAGGATGCCTTGTAGATGGCAAATGAAGACCCAGAGGTGTCCCTGGAGCAGGGAGATGTGGAAGTAGCAAATCCTGAGGTCACCCTTGATAGCTTGAGTTCTATCAGCTATACAATTTTGGTTGTACAACTCTAGACTGCAAACTGGATCACTGCCAGTGCATGCATTACTCTTCTTGGATAAGCAGACAGTCAATTCATAACACCAGGGGGAGATCAAGTAACTCAGGAATGATGTGACCCCCTAGTTTGAGAATCCCTCACCTAAAAATATTAATTACATTAAATGTTGTTAATGCACAAATAGATGGGGGAACCTGTCAATACCTCTACCTTTAAAAAGCCTTAACTAAGAAGACTAAGGGGTGTTTCCAGAGCAAGTATTTTCTTGTGTAAGGAAACCTGATCTTCCAGCAACCAAAGGCAAAAATAGGGTGCTGAACTGTATTTTGTCATAATAAACTTCAAGCCGTTTTCAATGTAAGGCTTCCTGCAAAAACTATTTAGTGCTCAAAGAATCTGAGAGACTTTCTTTCCAACTTGGGTCTCACTTCAATTTTGATCTCCTCGGCTCCCTCTTATGGTATAAGAACATCAAGCAGCTTAGAGGATCAAAGCAAAATCTTCTGTAGTCTCTCTCCTGCTCTTGCTCCCCAACAATTGCCACACAGGGTCACTATGTTCCTGCTCCTCCCGCACAATCCCCCCCCCATATAGGCACCGATAGGCACTGAACAATACATTCCCTTCTGTCGGCCAAAACTCACCGCTCGAAGGCAATATTCTTGGTATCAAGGTGGGTGGAGACAATAGGAGACGTGAGGCGGCTGGCAACATGTTCCTCCGAAGGCTGCATGGCAGCCAGCATCAGCTCAGGCTCATGCAAGGCTAGTGACAACGTCTCCGTGTACACAACCTGCTTGTCATGGTCAACTTCCATCACCACAGCATTTTCATCTAAATAACCAGGGGGAGGAGAAAGAGGATGAAAACGCAACCTTGGAAGAAAAACACTTTCTACCAAACCCACACATGTCACTGAGCACACACCCGTCTCCCAAGGAAAGGATGTTCTGACCTTCGCCTTTAAAGATGTAGCTGCGCCGGCCCCGCTGCCAGGTCATGTGCTCAAAGCCCAGTAAGGTAGTGTCCACTCGCAGGTTTTCACCCCGCTTCCATACCCGATACACATCGCTTGGACATATTTTGGAGACAAGAGGCACTGCAGAGAGAGAGAGAGAGAGAGGAAGAGAAGAAACAGAGACATAAGGATCATTACCTGGAACTATTAAATAATGAGTCACATTTGTACAAGACTGTTCTTCCATGAAGGAATTATATCCTCTTTAAAAGGAGGGTAAGATGAGACAGCAACATGCCTAAGAGTAAACAACAAATTTAATAGGTCCCTGAGGCATTTGCGTGGGACTTCCCAACCTTCCAAATTATCACTTAAAAACTCTGGAGCACTGCTTGTGTTATCATATGTTAAAACCCCCTGGATAGACTGCCCACGGAAGAAGCCATTGCACTGACTGTAGAACAAGAGGCAGAATTCCCTTTTCACAAAACAAAGAGTTAGTCCACGTGCTCTGCCCATGATGCACTTTTTGAAAGTTAGTGGCCAAATCTATTCTGAAAAGTAATGATAATAACCTCATTAGGAGGAAACCTCATTCCTTCGTTCAGATATTTTTCTGCAACACCATCTTTTCTATCTTGTATTCATTTTTTCTCTTTACTCACTGAATTAGACATCTGAAGTACTGACTTACCCCAGCTGGTAAACTCCCACTTCATTTCCACATAGAAGTCAGGGGCCTGAGGAAATGGAAAACTAATTTCACTACAAACCCAAAGTGAGATAAGTACAAACGAGAAGGAACAGGAAGATACAACCTCTGTATGTTTTTCCTCTGAAGCAGACAGGACTTTAACACTATGACAAATCTTTTGTCAGTGGGAGTATATTATACAATTAGGTTTAGCAACTAGCAAGGCCAAGAATGTTTCAAAAGACATTGAAGAAGAAAGGATTTAAAAGTTCAGTACTGATGTTTTCAGGATTCCCAGCAATACTTCTGAAATCCTGAAAGTGTGCTGTTCAAACATATTTCCTACAAATTAACATGGTAAAGAAATATTACTGCACATGCTTCGGACAGAAATAAAAGATGTTAATGTTGTTAAGTGCAAGTAGTCCTCGACTTACTAGGGGTTGCTTCAAGTTACGATGGACTTGAAAAAGGTTATTTACAACTTGTCCTCAACATTAAACTGTCACATCACCCCTGCAGTCACAGGATTGCATTTTGTGCACTTGGCAGCTGGCTCATGTTTATAACCAGACGCAGCATCCCAGGATCGTATGATTGTGTTTTGTAATGTTTTTTGCCATTTTCTAGCAAAAAGCAACAAACGGTGCCTATTGGAGAAGCTGGATTGAGACTTACAACTATGTGATTTGCTTAATGACTGCAGTGACTCACATAAAAACAAGTCCAGTTATGTGGTGATTCAGCTTACAACTGCAACAGCTTACAACCAAAATCCCAGGCTCAACTGTGGTCATGCGTTGAGGACTACTTGTATCTAGGCTATTATTTTTTAAACCAAATGCAGCCAGATCTTAGAGAAAGAAAAAAAAACAATCCACAACAGCAAACCTCTCTAAAAGTATGCTCTTCCAAAGTGGAAGATTACATCTCTCATAATACAAGCCAACATGTTTTCCTGAGAGGCGCCAAACTGAGGAAAGCTGCATAAGAAATTGTTTGACAAGGTTTAATTTCCTCCTCTTCACAACTTTTGGCAAGAACAGTTGACAAAGCTAGAGGATGGATATCGCAAAATAAATATTGGCAGACCCCAAAAGAGAATGAAAAATACTGCAATTCATCTGGAAGATTATATTAATACATACTCTGCGTAGTTTGTTGAGTAATTCTGGAATACCAGCCAGTCGTCGTGTGGCACGCTGGTAATCACGATATTGGAGTACCAATTGTACCATCTCTGGATCTCCAGTGCTTACAGCCTCTTGAAGTACTAGATGCCAGGGAAAGAGTGTAAGGAAACAGTAAGTATCTAGCTTCCTGGATCCTCCTTCTGTTTCATCATGCCCTACCTTATCTCTAACCTCAGATAAATTTGACTCTATTCTCACATCCACTTAGCAGAATCTTTATCTATCTGTATCTATCAAAAGGAAATGTCTAAATGCCAGAAGAACTAGAATTGTGCTTATTTATGTCAACAATGCAAGGTTCTGGGAACCCGAGCAGAAAGAGTGGGAAAGGTACCATAATACCAAGAAAATTGCACAAAGTGGAAAGCCCACTCTTCTATCTGCAGCTTAAATATTGCATTAGTAGAAGGCATCTTCTAAGCTGACACAAAACACATGCAATCATGAGGAAACTTGCCTTTTTGGTAGATTTCACAATCAAATCTGAAGTATGAAGATGTCCTTGCTGAATATATTTGGTGTAGATGATGTGGTTTTTAATGACTATGAATGTTATTATTTACCCATGTTAAAGATATAAATCAGCATTAGATGGCTTGGCAAGAATGTTTCACTGACATATATTTGGTTAAGTCATTTTTCTTCTTAAAAGAGAAGTCTAAATTTTCTCAGAAGGTTTCAACATTAACATAATCCCATCAGGGGTGAAATTCAAAAATTTTCCCTACTGGCTCTGTGGTTTTTCCCTACCGGCTCTGTGGCCGTGGCTCTGGGTGTGGCTTGATATAATAGTAATACCGATTCAAATCGTCATTACCACCTCTCCCGAGGTGGGCTGAGGTGGTTGAATTTCACCCCCAAATCCCATCTAATGCTGATTTATGGTTAAAGTGTTTCAGGAAACACTTTAACCATTTACTATTATTAGTATTACTGTTTTAACCTGTATAGCTTTTGTTTTAATGTTTTTGCTTCATAGATTTGCTTTTTTATATCTTAGAGAGAATTTTAAAAATTAAAATTAAAACCTAGAGTGATTAACCATTAGACATACAAGTAGTCCTTGACTTAGAACAGTTTGTTTAGTGCCGTTTGAAGTTACCACGGTACTGAAAAAAGTGACTTACAACCCTTTTTCACACTTACAAATATTGTAGCATCCCCATGGTCACGTGATCAAAATTCAGATACTTGGCAACCGACTCATATTTATGACGGTTGCAGTGTCCCAGGATCACGTAATCACCTTTTGCAACCTTTGCTTTGCAAGCAAAGTCAATGAGGAAGCCAGATTCACTTAACAAAAGTGTTACTAACTTAACAACTACAGTGATTCACTTAACAACTGTGGCAGGAAAGGTCACAAAATGTGGCAAAATTCACTTAACAATTGTCTCACAGAACAGAAATTTTGGGCTCAACTGTGGCAGTAAGTCAAGAACCACCTGTGGTCTATTGGCAGTCTTAAAATAAATACACAGTAAGAAGCATTTATGGTCACCTTATACGAGACATTTGGACAAACTTGTCCTTTTCCACAAACAAGTGTGAAAGGAGTTGACCAGAGGCTTGAAGGAAGTGAGGTATTGTCTCATGAGAAAACAATGATTTCTATCCTTCACTGTCTATTCCTCACAGCAGATGTCACAAGTCCTTAATTTTTCAATAGTTTTGCCTTCCTCTGTCCAACTTTCAATCCTTTCCACTTTTCTACCTTTACCTGCCTGCCATATAAGAAATTATTTTGTTTTAAAAATGAATTCTACAGCTCATTTTATCTATTTGATTCACTCCTATACTCCCCATTTGATAATCGGTCCCAAATTATTTTAAGTGCGCTAGGCTAGGAAGTTTGCATACCTAACAAGCAAAAAAACCCCAAAACTAACAGCTTTACACACTGTTAAGCAGGGTCTTTTTGTTCAAATTCGTGCAAACGAACAATCTTTTGCCACAGAAGCCAGGAAGCAAACGTTTCTAGTTGCTGTAGCAATACAGACTTTCAACTATGTCCTACCTGTCCAGCCATGGACATTCTCCTGACCCACACTGGCATTGTGTCTCAGCAGCACACGGGCAGATTCCAAGTTCCCGAGGGACACTGCCAATTCCAGAGGTGTTCGGCCACGTGGGTCAAGCATTTCAATATCATGCTGAAAAAGAATCAGAGGATTAATAATCTGGATAAGAAATGTTTTGCATATAAAATAAGCATGGTGTTTAACTTTAACTGCAAGCTTGAACTATTTTCAGTGCTGGGATTCAGTCTTGAGAATGGCCTGGTCCAAATATCTTCTGTTAAAGAATGCCATTCAGCCAGCACTTGTTCTTAGATACGGCTCTTTATCTCTAAGGCCATCCAGGATTAGATATAATTCGTAGTTAACTGAACTAACACAAAGGTCAATAATAGGAATTGTAATATAGTGTTATCCACTAGCTGAAGGACTGAAGAACCAACATTGCTGTTTAATGTAAATTAATGCATACAGTGGTATTTCAGCCCATAAATTGTTTTATAATATGGTGCTGGTATTCAATTCTGACTTTCTGATGAAAGAGTCATGCAATGTTATCTTCCATTCACATCAACAATTTTTCTTTCCTTCTGACAAAAAGGACTAAGATAAGCCCAATTGGATTTGCTTTTTAATGACAGAAGGTATACACTACAATGCCTACTTACACAGTAAATAAAAAAATAAGAAACAAACATGAAAGAAAAACATGTTTTTGAGCAATGTAGTTAAGATTATGTAGAGGAGGTTAATTTAATAAGCATCCATCCTATATAATCTAATAGCTACTAACACTGCAGCAAGGAATTATAAGTGTTTTTTTTTTAAACCAGGTGATTTGTAATTCACTAGTGGGAAAATATGTTGGGGCAGAAAGCATAGAGTTGTAAGATACTTGAGAAATAATCTATTCCAGCCTTGTTTCATTGAAGGATACAACTACTGGAACTATGAGAAATTGTAATCCAGCTCATCTTAAAAATGAATGTTGAAGGGACACAAACTGTTGTTCCATGGTATACATTTTTCAGAGATATTTGACTCACTAATGGATGAACCTCAGATTACCAATTAAATTCAAAGGGAACATGCGGGTTGAACTTAACTACTAAATACCTCACATCCATTTTACATAGGATGGATGGATGGATGGATGGATGGATGGATGGAAGGAAGGAAGGAAGGAAGGAAGGAAGGAAGGAAGGAAGGAAGGAAAAAGAGACTTGCTTAAAAGGATTCACCACTTCTACTTCAAATCATTTGCCATTTATAAACTTGTTACTCTGTCCTGAGTCTGACCTAGTATTCCCAATATGGTATGCTATGCTCTCTTACAAGCTCGTCTTCAAAATTTCCACATTTGAAGAGATAGGGAAGAAAAAAAACCAGGGATAAATAGGACACAGTAATTGCCTTTAGCACTATATTTATAAACTTCCAGAAGTATCTGGATGGTTAGATGACTCAAAATATTATTTTTCCAAAATTCACTTTCCAGATGCTCCAAATAATTTCCTCTTTTTCTTTCAGAAAAACAACAGGTAGGCTTTTTTTTTACTTTTTGAAGTTATTATCATTTTATAGCATAGACCTTTGAAAACTCAAACAAACTGATCTCCATTTTGTCTCAGTTCCAAAACAATTATCAGGCAAGATTCTCTCTATAATACATAGCCCAGGTATTCTGGTGATACTGTTCTTGTTTTAGCGTCCAGGTAGAAAAGCAAATATATAAAATTAGCAGGAATCCAACAAACTACCAATCTGAGACTGTCCATCATTTTTTTGTGACACAAGTGCCTATCCAATGCATGATGTTTATCTGCAGGACAAACAGGAAGTGAAATCTGCAATGCATTTTTGATAATGTTAAACAGTGCACTGGAGAAAGCACAAATAGGCACAGGCTCAAATAGCCTATACTAAAAAAGTAGTAAAAGGAAGATTTTCAGCAGTGACTTATAGAATCTTTTAGAGTCATCCATTCATCCCTGGATAGTATACATATACTAATGATGATGACCATAATGGCAACTATGGCTGAATATCACTGTAAATCCTAGTGTGAAGTCTTCATTTTGTTTAAGTGGACAAAGAAACAGCCAGGACAAAAAACAGCCAGGGTCAATTGGGTACACATATGCTTAATTTTGATAATATTTTATTCTTTCTCAAAATGGTGGCCATTTATACATTATTGTCCTGAATAAGAAGCTGAAATGGGAAAGAGAATGAGAAAAGCTTGCCCTCCATACCAGAGGATGTTATAATCATTACCAGGCTAGGGGCACTTATGCCAATTATGTGTGATCCTTAGCAAGGTTTGCCCTCATATACCCTGTCTGGGGGAAGCTGCAGAGTAAATATGACTGAAAGCACACTAGACTGTGGGATTTCAAGCTGAGTGCCAAAAAGGAGTACTCTTTTCTTTGAAGTGCCTATTGTTAAGGTAGGTCTAGTATGCGGGGATTTCCAAATGAAATGTGGCTTGATCTACATATAACTATCCTCAAACTGCTCCTTGGGTTGTAATGGAGAGGAAGGAAAGAGAGTTCTGAGACAGGAGAGAAATAATGGAGATGCAGCACCAGGGTTGTTACCCGGAGACTGAGGAAAAGAGTGATCCCAACTAGTATCTGGAAATATTCGTCGGACATTTTCCATGCCAGAAAGGAGGAAGAGGGAAATTCATTAGAAGCGGGTTCCATGGGATGCAAGTGAAATCTAGATTAGAAGTAGCCATCTCGGGATTAGGGCCAGATCACAGGCCTTGTTCACTGCCCCCTCCCCTAACAGCGAGAGGATGAAATGGGGAGGCAGAAGCTTGGGACTCTCCATCGCGTCCCCTTCTCTCTGCGCCCCTCGGCTCCGGCTGAGAGGGAAGGCAGGCTGGGCTGGGTATAGGGCAGGAAGACAGACGTCCCGGGTCGGGAAGGGGGCTCCGCGTACCTGTCCCTTGCGCAGCTCGCTGTCCAGCGCCTGGTGCCGGTTGTGCCAGACGAGCAGGTGCAGAGGGAAGGCGTCTGCGATGCGGGCCATCCCGTCACCATGTCCCCGCGCCTGGCCGGGTCTCCGCTCCGGTCCTTCTCTGCCCGAGGCCTTCCCGGGTGACGGCTACCCAGCCAGCAGCAGCAGCAGCAGTTCCCGTCCTGCTCGCTTCTGCGCTGGGCCCGCTGCGGTGGCGGAGGCGCTGCCGAGAGGCGAGGCGAGGCGAGGGAGGGGCGCCGCGCGGCCTGGCCGGGGTGCGCTGCGGCTCCCGAGGTCGACCCAGAGCCAGAGAGCGGCGGGTTGGAAAGAAGGGGCGGGCCTCCGAGGCGCAGGGAGGAGACAGCGGTCGGGGTGCGGAAACCTGGCCCGGGCTGGGCACTTTTCCGGCCTGGCTCTCAACGCCAGCCCACGCGAGAGGAAGGCGCTCGGAGGGTTTGGGCGGCAGCGGCACCCCCCGTGCGTCACCGCCGCCTGCAAGCGGAGGGACCCGGGCAGCGCAGCACGCGCAGACAGAGAGGCTGGCTAATGCCCAGGGCTAATGCTTCCCGCTTCGCCTCCCTACGCGGGAGAATGAAAAAGAAACGGCGCTGCGTCGGTGGGTTCGCTTGCTGCGGGGCGGGGGCGACCGGCCCTTTTCCTTCCTGATTGTAATAATACATAGGTTTCACAGGGGAGAGAAGCATTTCTTTCTCAGGGTCGTTTCGTTTGCCGCAGCGTTTCATTCTACGCCGTTTAGCTCCAGAGGGGAACGGCCTCGTCAAGGGTCAGTTGTGGAACACGGGCATCCAGAGAGGGAGGCATTTGAGCATGTGCAGAATGCCTTTCCTTTGGCAGAGAATACAGTAGAGTTTGTAGAGTGTGAGAGCTCTAGCCTGCTGTGTAACTAAGTCATATATTCCAACAACGCTAAGTAGATATTTCATTAGTATTATTTTTAATTTATTTTTAAATTGTTCAGACATCTGGGATCCTCTTACCATGTAATCCTGTTCCTGTTTATTAGGTTTGAATAATCTTGCCCTGGCTTAGGGTCACACCTAGGCAAAATGAGCGTGATTGACCTTAGTTAAACTTATCCCTCTTGAGTAGACACTGCTTGGATTTCAGGGCAGTCTTCCAAAAATGAATTGTAAACGTTCTTTCATTTTACTTCCAAATGGCTTTTCAAGGATCAGGTTTTCTATTACAGTGCCTGTTCACTCTCTCAGTCCCCAGGTCAGATATTACCAGGCCTGTCTGAAGGGCTGTCCTGATCCAACTTCATCAAACAGTTGTGTTTATTGATTGAAGGGACAGGAAAATTGGCACCAAGTAAACTTGAAAAGAATTGGCTTCTTCCTTTGGGAGAGGCCTCCCATGATTAGGCCTCAAAAAATGTAGCGAAGGAAGTGAAGAGGCGGTACTGTAAAAACACCAAGGAGAAAATACATTAGGCTAAGAAAGCCTTTTTTCTTCTTTAGTGAGATGACCAGGAATCCTCAGTTAAGCAGGTTGCTTTCCAACTAATAAAAAAATATACCTCAGGCTTTCTGGGGAACCAAGTTTATCTTTTTCATTTTTTGCAAGAAGTCGCTCTTGCATTCATTTTAACATGCACTGGTGTTGGACTTTCAATCGTGCTTTTATACTGCAGTACAGTACATTTCTGCCTAATTTATATCTGTATTTTATCTCTGGTAAGCAAGATCACTTCTGAAGAGTTTAAGTCTGGTCCAGTCTGAATTGTGTTGTGTTTATTTTTGCCAATTTATGGGACATGGCTGTTTTTAGGAAAACCAACAATAAAAATCTTGGGGTACCTTTACACTTTGATAATGACCTACGTTTTCATGAAATGGATCATCAGATGCCTGGTGTTGTCTCCTATTGGAGATATGCGTATCCGTCTATCAATCCATCCATCCTATCAGTGGGTGAGCCCTGAGATATGATCATAGTAGCACAGGAAAAGGCACAAAACACCAGATTCATAAAAGCAGGGGTGTATCACAGGACCAGAAGTGGAAGTGCAGCCTATGTGGACAGGTCTTGGAGACAGTCCAACACAACGCCAGAGTGTAAGATGCAGACAGGAACAGCATGCATGGAATAGCACAAGTAACTGACCTTGTGTATAGGAACATCTACATAGTGCATGGGCTAGACCCGTGATGGCGAACCTATGGCACGTGTCCCAGAAGTGACACACAGAGCCATGTCTCTGGGCATGCCAGCTGTTGCCTGTTACTCTTCCGGGTTCCAGCACACACCAGCCAGCTGGTCTCCGCGCACACAGGAGCACCGAAAATGGGAAAAGCAGCCCCCAGCGCATGCATGCATGCCAGCCACGTCTTCTGGTTTCTAATGTGCTTGTGTGTGCAAAGACCAACTGGCCAGCGCGCATGTGCGTTAGAAACGGTCCTGCCACCTGGTCTTTCAGTTTCTAATGTGCATGCATGTGCAAAGACCAGCTGGCCAGTGTGCATACGCGTTAGAAACCATCTGGCCACCTGGTCTTCATGTGTGCATGTGTGTTAGAAGCTGAAAGACCAGGTGTCTGATGCGCATATGTGCACCGGGAGCTGCTCTTCCGGTTTTGGGCCCGTGCGCGTTTCGGCACTCAGTTCCTTTTTAGCATGCGTACGCTCCCATTTTGGCACCCAGTGCCGAAAAGGTTAACCACCACTGGGCTAGACCCTCCGAAGTCTAAATGGGAGATTCCACTTAAGGTTTTGGAAAATAAGAGATCTAATATCCTGTGGGACATACACATCCAGACTGACCAATCAATCAGACACTGTGGTAGTAGACAAGGACCAGAATATAGATACACATGTAACAGTGCCAAGTGACAACATCAGAAAGGATTATGACAAGCTGGAGGAGTATTGGGTCCTGAAGAAAGAATTTGAGAGAATGGAGAAAATAAAGGCCAAAGTAGTCCCGGTGGTGGTAGGAATGCTCAGGGCTGGCAGAATGGCTCCAATAGATCCTAGTAACAACATCAGAGTGCTGTGTCCTAAAGAGCAACAGCTTCAAGATAATGTAGGAACAAACTCCCAAGTCTTTAGTAGAGGGCCTGAGATTGAAGAAGACACAAACCACCTACAGGGTTGAGAATTTTTTAAAAAGATATGTACACATACCACAAACACATCCTTGGTTGCAGAAAATGCAGCTTGTAAATGTATGTTGATTGCTAAACACCCAAATTTTGATCAACTGTGGGAATGCTGTGACAGCAATACATGTGAGGACTGGTCCTAGGTTACATTTTCAGTGCTGTTATAACTTCAAATGGTCACTAAATGAATGTTAAGGACTTTGTGTACTAGTATATCTTGTATATCTTGTATACAAAACCCAAGTATTTGCAAGTTGAGAAGCAGCACCAGTTACAATTTTTGAAATGTACTTATGTTGGCATTTTAAATTTGTACTTCGGGGTTTTGGTATGTTCTTTTTTATAGTTTCTGAGTAGAAGTGGAAGAAAACCAAATTGCTTGCTTATGTGAAGGGTAGGATCTTACAGGTCCTACCTGTCCAAATTAAACAGAACTAAATTTGCTGATAAATTCTAGTTAATCTATTCCTGGTGGAATATCCTCTGTAAAATGATTTTGCTGAAGCATAGCAACTTGTGCATTAACAGAAGTATTTTGCCACTGGTTTCAGAATATTGCTTTTTTTAATGTAAGAAATTGTGTTCATTCTTTTGCACAAGCCTAACTGCTTTGTCCTCTGGGAACAAGTAGAGCCTTATTGGCCACTAATGGCATACAGACATTGCATACTGTACAGCATAGGCTCAGCTCAGCCATTGTGCAGAGGGAAGTAGCTATTTTGGGTTATAGGGACTAGGAAACAACTACAGTACGAGGAGATAGAGGAGGGGGCTGGCTATCTTGTAACCTACCTTGACTCCCTGGGCTCAACTGTTCTGTGAATTATATTCTACCATCACTGCTGAGATTTGAGGGATTGTGATATGGAAGAAAGATACACCATTTTGTTTTTTGTTATAGGCAAGCTTAAATATTTCTCATGATACAACCACTGATCAGTGATTAGTTCATTTGCCACTGACAAGTCAAAGAGATACTAAACTAACAATAACAACTTTATTAAAGTTGTATGTCTCTCAGACTCAACAGACTGAAAAAATGGGATCATTAGACGGCAGTGAAGAAAATAATTAAATTCTTTGTCATCGAATGGCCCAGCAAGTCAGGCAAAATATTCTCAGATGAGAACCAAATTTGATTTTATTAGTTTTTAAAAAGGAATGCCTTTATTGCCTGAATAAAATAAATTCAATGCCTTCAATATCTGGCTGATTTATATAAACAGGCAAACGAACTCCCAATATGCAGTTGATATTATTAGGGGCTGACAGTGTTTTCTGCATGGAAATGAGGACAGAATTGATATATTTAAGGATGAATGAGGGATTTATATATTCTTATAGGGAGATCGCATGGCACCTAAGATTTACAAAAATGAAAGTGGCATACTTTTTCTTCCCGATTGTTATGAACTGAAGTTAGAAATTTTGCTAAACCCACATTTGTTGCCCAAATTGCAGTAGTCTAGTTCAGAGTTCCCCAATCTTTCTGGCTTGGCAGACTGGGGCTGTTGGGGGGGGGGGATAGTTTTGCGCGAGTCATGGGCAAGCATGCATGAGTGGTAGGAAAGCACGCAGTCGTGCAAACGGATGTGGGAATGCACTCGCCCGCTGCTCGTGCAGCTGGGGGTGGACGTGTGCTCGCCCATTACTTCTGCAGTCCGGTTCTGAATGCTCAAGGTCCAGTAATGTGCCACCTCCCGGGGACCCCTGGTCTAGTTCACACACTACACTTTGTCAAAACCCAACAAACCACATTGTGGCCAAGTATACTGGGTAAACCAGCTTATTGACTGCTGTAACTATAATGCCAAATGAATATGTACAGATGCCATTAAATCTAGTTTTCTTAGCAATGTTATAGAAGTCCTTTGCCTTGGGGGAGGGGCTGGTCTTCCCAGCATAATCCTGAAAGTCTTAAGATTCTTAAGATCTTCTATCCAAGAGCTGACCAAGGCTACATAGCTTTCAAGATCATCCAAGGTCAGGTATTTTATTGGAAGCCCCTTAGAATCACATGTTTGAGATAGATGGCTACATATATTAAATAGTATAACTAAGTAAATAAGCAAATTTGTTGCTGCTACTTGCGGGGGCATTCCTGGTATATTTATATGAACACATCCATGCAGATTTTTTGGTATGATATAAAAAGTGGCTTGCCACTGCCTTTTTCTAAGGTGTTTTTCCCCCAACTGCTATCTAGTTGGATGTTAAGGCTGCTGCTTCTTATATTGCAGCTAATAGGCCACTAGTCTTTTGACTGCAGGGATGAGAAATTATTACCTTAATTAATATTCCAAAGAGGGCCATCATCTCCCATTGTCTACACTATCTTCAAGGCCTCCCTTCCTGTCTAGTAGGGGAGAAGCCTGCAGGGTTAGAAGCAGTAAAAGATAAAGCTTCTCTAAGCAGCATCTGTAATAAGAAGATAAAAGATATTCTTTAGACAAGGCTGATGTCTTCTGAGCAGAGGCTTGGTGACTTCCAGTACTGCAAATCCCAAGAACATTTAGCCAGTGCGGGTGATCTGTTTTATCGTTCTGGCAGTAGAAGCCACAGAAGAATTCATAGAGTATGCACCTGTGGGTTTTGGATTTTTTATTATAAAAACAGTATTTATCCCACTCATTAAAATCACATTCAAAAATCGGCAAAAAATCCATAATAATAACCCAGAGAAACAAACCAGAGATCAATATTTACAGACACTGCAGGGACAGGGGTTTTTTATTCCACCTCTTCTTGGAAGNNNAGGGGGGAAATCAGATGGCAGAACAGGCAAAATTCATCACATGGGGGGGAGGGGGCATGCAGCAGAGGCAATTGCATGCGCTTGGGGCATGAGATCTGACCCCCAACTGAAAGCCGTCCACCCCAACCCCCGTTAATTGCAAATGAAAGGAGGAAGGAGGATACAGGGACGACTCAACCTGAGATTTCTCACCATCCTGTGGGAGAAATCATAACGCTTGGGTGGGAAGGTGGGAGGGGACTTGAAAGGGAACACTGTTTTATACAAGGCATACCGGAAGGGGGGAGACGAGCAGGCTTAGCTTTTCGAACCCAACCTGGCCCCTTGGCACAAATTTATTTACAGAATCCTTCAGACACTTGGGAGTTGGCACGAAGCCTTGATCAGGCGTTTTCAGCTACTGCAGTCCAGCTCCAGCCTCGAGAGGCCCTGAAATGAGGCTCGGGCAGCTCCAAATCACTTTTGGCGTGAAAACCACTGCCCCTGCCTCTTTCCACAGCAAAGCAGCATAGGTTTTGGCAGTGGAGACAGCAGAAATAGGGGCAATTCTCACCTGACTTCAAAGAAAAGAGTTGGGGGCATTAATATATTCTGGGCAAGACAAACACAGGGGTCTCTCCAGATCTGTCCTGGTATCACAGGGAGCACAACTTCATCTCTGCTAGGGCTAACAGAAACAGGCACAAAACCATCTTGAAATTTGGCACCGTTGATTGAGAATGCCTGTTCAGGCCTGGAACAGCAAAGGATTTCAGTTCCTAAGGCTGCTGCTGAAGAAGCAGCTGCTGTCCTGGGTTGGAAATATCAGATTTGGAATGGCGGATGATAGGATAAGAAGGTAATAGTAAGGGTTAAGGATCTGGACAGAGCCCTGGGAAAGAACAGGACTGCATTTTTATTAGGAATTTCTATTACTGTGTAATTGTTTAAAGGTCAGACGTCATTCCCAGCCTGGAGTGGAACCCCAGCCAATCCTGAAATGCTTAGCAATGGCCACCGACCCAACTCTCTGGATAGGTGAAGATGCATTCTTCAGATCTCTCCGGCAAGAACTAAGATTTTTTCAGGATCTACCATGGAACCCTTGTCAGAGTTTGGTATGGGAAGGAAAAGGGTCTGAATTTCAGATTGTCTTGTGGATTTCTCCTCATTTCTGCTAGCGTTAGAGGACTTATTTTAAGACAAAGTACATTCCCAAAATGCCATGTCAACAAGGCCCAAGCTAGCAGGATCTGTGGTATTCCTCATGTATACTTTGGGATACATCTGGCACCACAGTGAGAAAGTAGGAAGGAACTGCTCAAGATGCCTGGCACACGTCAGATTTCCTTCTGTAGGTCCTATTTAGGGGCAAGGCCTTAATTTCAGCCTTGCTCAGTAAGGAATGAGTAGACTCTTATCCACCTTATTATCAGTCTCCTACCCCTGGAATGGGTATTGATCCCCATGTGCAGAGGGGATAGGGGAGGAGGGAACCTGTCCCACACTTTCTGAATACCCCCACCCCCTCATTATATCCCTGGGGGGTTGGGTGGACGTCACAATGATTAGCAAGAAGAGACAGGAGAGAGGGTGGGGATGGTGGGCAAATCCAGCTGAATAAATTAAGGATGGGAAATGAAGTCAAGGAAGGTCAGAGGCCATTGGTACTACTGCTGCTGCGCTGAATCAGTGGGACCTTGCTTAGCTCTACCACTGGAGAGCGTGGCTTATGTTTCATTTTGGGTACCCTCTGCAGCAGCTGTTGAGCTTCTTGATATGCATCACGCAGCTCCTTCTTCCATTGCACCAGCTCAGGATCGCTCTGAGAGAAATAGAAGATGCATTAACGGAGAAGCACAAGAAAGATACATTCCAAAACAATAGCAATAATTTCACTGAGGGAGGGCGAGAGAAATTACATTTCATCATGGGTCTTATTGTTCACCCTGTGAGCAAGATTTTGCCTCGCGTGGTGACAATCTGATCCAGAACCCTTATTACAAATAGATTTGTCTCTTTAAAAGAATATTTGCCGTAAGGAGTCAGCAATATTAGATATTTTAGACTGCAACTTCCATCAAACATGAACAGTGGTTAGGACTCATACTCCAATACCACTTATAATCCATTTAAGCTGAATTCGCAAAAAATTACACTTTAACATGCATTAAGACTCTTGAGCTGTTGACCCAAACCAGCGAATACATCTATCCTTTAAAAATTTAGATATAAATGATTAAAGCTTTCAGGGATTCCCTTAGTGCTTAGCACCATCTCTCTGCGCCTGCTATTAGCACCAGTATTTTCTCCCAGCAGAGGAGAGCAACTGGAGAGAGAGAATTTCAATCTGACCCTATCAGCATAGCCCTGGCCCCTGAGGATCCACTTATTATTTGCCCCGAATGCTTTTTAATGCCCACATACTCTGCAGTGTATGGAACCTGCAAATTGCAAAACCATTTTGGTTACAAACATCGGGGACATTATTTAGCAAGATAAACTCCCTCTAGATATCCACGGAAAGCAACAAGACAGAATTGCTTAGCTTTCTTTCCCTAGCTTGTATTTCTCTAGAGAGAATGTAAATGTGGCTTTCAGTGACTGGGGAATATCTGCAATTTATTGCCTCCCAATATTGAAAGATAAGCTGTTTCTGATCCTCTGGATTTATAAATTAGACAATAATTGCGCAAATGCAGTTAAGCTCTACTTGAAAACTTAATGGGAAAACTTCTTATTCTGAGAAGCATTTGCCAAGCATACATAACCACTAAAACAGTTCACTATTCAAGTCACTTTTTCCATAAACTGAGAAGAGTTCCTGCCCTAGTCTCTAAGACAGCAAATAATGAGGATTTTAAAGAACCACAATTTTAAAAAAGGAACACAGATTATTTTAGAGTGAAACAGGAAGAACAGGATGCAAGATAATTTCAAATTGCCTAGTTTTGCTCTTTTTCTATTTTGTATGGAATAGAAAATTAACCTCTTTCTTAGACAGATACCAAAGTTTAACTTCACAAAAGATTAAATCGACCACCAAGAAAGGTTCTTAGGAGAGACTATATGAGACGAGAAAATCAAAACAAAACAACTTACATCGCACTGCAAAACAAATTGCTTGCCTCCCCGGATTTTAAGCAGAATGCATTTTCGATCTTTTACTTGTGTCTCCTCCACTGACTGGATTTCTTCCATAGTGAGCAGGGACTGCTATAATGGCCCCCAACAAATATTTGATTAATGAAAACAATTTCCAACATATATCTTAAATATTCATTTTACCTATATCTAAGGAGTCCCCTTCTCCTGGTGCTGTGCTATGGCCTTAAACACACACAAATGTGTGCTTACCTCTGAGTGCTACATCTTCCTAAACACACACAAATGAATATTGAATTCTTCCAATCATGTATGGCAAGTCTTCATACAATCCCAAGTCTGATAGTCTTATCTTTCCCACCCTCTAGAAAAAAGCTTGTTCCTTACCGGAGATTCTCCCTCTCCACGCCATTCCAAGCGATTTGGGAAGAGGTAGAAGTATCGCCTCTGCCACTGAGTAAGGAAAGGATTCCCTAGTTTTGACATATAGCCATGCATGATGCAGTCTTTGCCCAAAGCATAATCTGTACAAAACAAGTGAAGATAACAATATGAAGGCTAACAAAAAGGTGTTATAGAGAGCAGAATGGGACTAGTATCAATGAATCCAGATAGCCTTCCCACACTAAGAACAAGGAGGAAACACCACATTTCCAAAAGCAAATTCTTGCAGAATAAGTCTCAGTTTTGGCAAAGGGGGTTTCTAGTATAGAACAGCAACAAGGCTCACCTTCCTCATGGCCCAACTGCTTGTTCTTTGCTCTTTTGCGGGCCTCCAGCTTGTCAGTCTCAGCATTGACTGTATCGAAGACAGTCTCTGTCACCTCCTGCTGCCAGCGCTCTGAGATGGTGAGCGGAAAGTTGCGATAGAGCTCCTGGTCACTATCCAATAGCTGGATAGGAGGAGAAGAGCAAGTTATGTCACTATGTCTCCAGGATCAGAGGAATGCTTTCCCTCTGGATTTCAGCTGCTGAAGCAGCAGCCCAAGAGTTCTACCTATGTCTGGATTTCCCACAACAGTCTTTCAGTCAGCTTCAACAGTGTTCTGCTTATGTTCTGTTTGGACTTTTGGAATAAGGCCTTAATGTTTTCTCCTTGACAGTATTATTTGCTCCAGCTCTGTCCCTTCTATTAGAATTCACAGTTTGCACAATTCCTTGTAGATATTTCAGATACCATCCTTTCTACTACATCCTTAATTTCCCCAGCACTTTTCCCAACTGAGAACATATTCCTTCACAAATCTCCGCACAAATTTCAATGAATTACCACGTCACCTGTTCAGAGGTTGACTAGCTCTAGTTC
>JAOYMU010000001.1:58107420-58124135 GCA_025802295.1 Psammodynastes pulverulentus
GAGCTGAGATAGGCCGTTCCAACAGAATTGTGTGTGCCACTCGGAGACCCACAGAAAGTATTTTGCTTGTGAAGAGGGTATCATGATGGCGGTCTAGCTCCTCTCACTTAATCTGGGGAGCCTTACATTTTCAAGGATCTCGTTCAAGGTGATTATGAAGCGGCCTTTCCGCCCATTCCCAAGGGCCTTTTCAGACTCTCTCACATGGCAGCAAGTGTCCGAAGCACTCACATGAGAGCAGGACAACAGTTCCTTCATGATGTACATGTCAAAGATCTGGCGGCTCTTAATTGCTCGATCCTCATCAGAATCCAACTTCTCATATTTTTTGATCTGGAGAGAACAGGCAAGATAATATTGGATATGTAAGATAATGTGCTTTTTCACATGAAAGATTCAAGGCCCAGCAGATAAGGCCACATTTACAGATACCCACATTCTAAACCTGAAAAATTCCAAAGTTTAGCTTAAGAACTAGGCCATCAAGATTCATTTTCTTAGCTTATTTTGTTTGCGTGGAAGGTGCAGGTTACAACAGGGATTGTAGTGACAACAAAAACAGCGTGGAAGCAATAATTATGTAATAACGATAGAAAAGCAAAAGGACAAGAATTGTGATTAAGAAATTCAACAGTGCACTGGAAAGTAATTACCACTTCTTCTCAGCCTTGCTTTTGATCTATTTTTATTTTTAATTAAGACAGGTGAAGCATATCAGCTTTTCCCAAACTGGAATCTATACGCATTCGTCTATAACCACATACATTCCCAGTTAACACATCACCAACTCCTTAAATTAGGCACACATACATAAAATAAATACTTGTATTTCTCCGTATTATATTCTCCAACCAACAAGATCTTACAGAATGTTATTAATATTAATGATTTACATCCCAGTTTGCTGCTGAGGGGATAACAGTTTTGACAAAGCTACTAGGCTCTGCCAATCTGCTTGTTTATTTCAAAGTCTAGCTAAACTGCAGCTGGAGATCCATGATCTAATGTTCTTTTGGATCCTTCATCTGTTGCATGAACAAAACTCCAGTTATTCGAGAAAGGAAGGCCACTTCATCTCCTGACTACCTCCAATATGTAAAAGGGGCTTGGAATCATTTAAGCTGTTTCTAGGAAGCCTAAGTCTAAAAGCAATACTCTGTCCTATAAAGGCAATCAAAGCAAAGGGCTCTGTTCAGTAATTTTCAAGTGGGTTTCTACTACCCACGGCCCCAAATCTAGGTTCCTCCAAGCTTCAAGATCAGATTTAGGAAATATGAAAGGAGGGACCTGCATGAGGATAGAAAAATCTATTCCACTAGCAGTGTTCTTAATTTAACCGTTTGGGGAAACTCTTTTCACCTTGATTTCGTTCGTAATGCTTGTACCCTCCTCCTCCCAAGAGAAGTGTAGGCTAACAGTCTCAAGCATCTCTATCCATTTCAAAGCATCATGTATTCTTTGTGTGCTAGCTAGGCTAAAGAAGGTAACCATGTTTGAATGTTAGAATACTTTTTTTGTTGAGTTAGTGCCTCACCTCTTCATAGAATTCCACCAGCGGTTTGGCCTCCTCTACCTGATTCAAGCAGAAATCTCGGAATAGTAGGAATCCTAAAATACACAAAAAGCAGTATGAAACTCATATGCCACTAACTCCTTCGACACATTTAACAAACTGCTCCTAGTCTCATTTATCATTTCTAGAAGTCCAGGACCTATATGCCACCCGTGAATACCTATACCCTTAATATTTGAAAGAAGAAACTGAATAACACAGAGAATAGGATAATGCTGGAAATGGTTATAAATGATCTACAGTTGCCACATTGCCTTAAAAGCAGGGATCTTCTATTGCTGGATGGATCGGAAAGCCCTTCTAGTCTCACAAGATACTTCCAAATTAGGGCAGCCAGAAGCCATTCAATAATCAACATCTGTTACAATTGCCAAGGCTGAGAAATTAAAGACTGCAGTGGGGCAACTCCTTTTCTTCTCTTATCCAAATAATTGCCATATTGGAGTAAAGAGTTTCAGCCAATAGCAAAGAACCGTGCCATGGAAAGCCAGGGCAGAAATTACAGTTGCTTTGATTCCTATTTCCTCAGCAGTTCTTTTAAAATGAATACTTGTATACTCTGAAGCCACGACTGATTTTACAATCATTTTTGACTATGTTACAATTGGTTTGTACGAAGTAAAACATAAACAGTGGTTTACAGAGGCAAAATTCAGCAACATACAAAATCACATATCAGGGATAGAGTTTGGATTGGCATGAGATGTCTCTGCGTAGCAATTGACAATCCCGGAAGATGCATGATAATGATGACTATCCACATGTCTATCAAAGTACTGATCTATTGTCTCCAAATAAAGCAGGTTTCATCTAAACTGCCATTGTTTATCCCTGCCAATATATTTATCTTCTATGAAAATGCGTACACTTTTTCTGTAAATCAGCAGCAATTTTTTTTACAGTTGCCAGAACAGGGCTGCAAAAATCTAGTTAATGTTATATCGCTATCTTGCCATTTTACAGTTGTCCAGAATTTTGCAATGCAGGTCTACTACTAGTCTTTTAACAGTAATATAAGAAGAAAAAGTTACTGAATTTGGAATCGTTTATGTATCATGCATCAGCCCACTGAAAAACAATAACAGATGATTGTTGCCAGGAGCAAACAGCTCTGTTTAGACAAAGCCGAAAACCACAGACATCTAGTCTGTGATAGTCTGAGATTTCTAACAAGAAACATTTAAATATTTTTATTTCTATAAAAGGCATATAATTTCAGTTTTATAGGCTACATTAAAAACTGTGGAAAATCATAAGATGTCATTAGATTTGCTTGCTTCCCCCCCCCCTCAATTATTTCATCTTTATGCCAGGAAAAGATTCCCGTGGTTAATTTTTGCAGGTCAAATGCACAGAATATCAGTAAAGTCAATGACAGTTCTCAAGCTTATTGGTCCCTCTTCAATTGTTAGTCATGAGTCACAAATGTTCTTACGATTCCAATAATCAAAAGCACATACCTACAGCAATTTGGAATAAGTGATTAACTATAGCTTCCCAACCTACTATATAACTGCATCATTTTTGAAAATATTAGAACATGTGAATAATCCTAATTTGTGGATTATTTAATTAATATTCTGTGAATTAACCTAACTAGTTGTATTCAAATGTCATTCTAAACTGTTAATTATTTATGCAGGTTAGGTTCACATAAATACTGAAAGAGAAACTAGTGACCGTTGCCTACTCTGCTATATAAAGCTAATTCATATGATTAGTTGACGGTTCAGTACATCATGCGTGACCAAAACATGGAATGCCTTGAGAATTGAACTCATGGCTCTCTTAATTAAGGATGTGTTGTTATGCAAACATAGCCATTGAACCATACACCAGCAAGCTACAGTTTTGCCTCATGTGTTGTGTAAAGCCAACCTCATCAAAATACTAATCCAGAAGTCTCACCCCGCCAGTGTTAAAAACAGAGCAACTGAAACTGGACGTTTAAAAACTATTAATCCCTGCACCGCTTATTAATTTCTCAAGCATAGCAGGCACCATCTTCTGCTCCTTGTTCCCTCCCCTGCTCACTCACTGAGGTGCAGGCTGATCAATTTCAATTTCAATTTCAGTTTGTGGCTCAACAGCTCCCAGTGTCCCTATCGGCCTACACTTCCCCCAAGTGCAAGGGGAGATTGCTGAGGTTAAAAAACTATTGAGAAAGCAACACAACCAGGAGAGAGAGAGAGAATAGGCAAAATTGGGATATATCATGCGGAAACCACAAGTGGCCGTGGGTGTGGGAGGAAGCAAGAGCATTTCCTGTTGGGGCGGGGTGTAATAACGGAAAGGGGAAACAGTGCTAGAGTACTTGCTATTGCCTGGCTGAGCAAGGGCAACAGTCCAGTATCACCCAGTGAGTCGTTGACCAACAGCCACTACTCACTCCCAAATTTGTGTTTTCTGTACCTTTAATGAAACTTTACTTTATGTAAATTACAGTCTTCTCTTGGTTATTTATAGCTGGAGCAAATAGATCCTTTTTCCAGAAGGAGAGAAATATTGGGAGTAATGGTTTCACATCCCCCCCCACCTCTTATTCTGAGCAAGATCCTGTGTCTTCAACAAAAGACAAACAGAAATTCAGTAGGTAAATTCTCTCCATTGATCTTTCTATAGAGGCAAATATTCCACCTGCTGAAATATTTACTTCTTTCGCAGCTGTTGATGGTACAGACATTCTGAAAGAAAAGGTTGACAGTTTTGGTTCCTTAAGATTCTTGCATCTTTAAGAACTGCAGAAGAGAAATTTCCTCCAGTGCAGATTTTCTGTTGACTGCAGTGAAGAGAAAAATCTGCAGGGAGAAACATTCTGCTTGCTGTGCAATTCTTAAAAGCACAGGCACCTATAAAGGTTATGTTGTGCATAATCTACAGACCTAGAATTCCAAGAGGAAAGGCATTTTCATGCACTTCCAACCCAGATATTTTAAATGCTTTTCCTTTCCAACATCAAAATATGTGCATGACTTGACATGCTGCACGCTAGTCTAGTATATAATATAAATTTGAACTGCTGTAAGAACCCAGAAAACTGGGTGACTTAATCAAGTAAATGATAGTTACCACAGATAAGCATGTCATGCAAACACCACAAATATTTACCAAGTGAAGCAAGCACTTTTTCCAAACTAACGGAAGAGGAAACAGACACCATTGTAATGAGGACAAGAGGAAGCAAGTTTCTTTGCAGACTTCAGCTATTTATTCTCTTCTCCATTTTCCCCCTTTTTAATAGAGGCTTTCAGCTCATCTTGAATGACTGGGTTTGCTGTGCCTCAATATGGGAGGCAATGTTACCAGACTGAATGGATTTCTCTAAGTAAGGCAACATTTTTAAAAACTGGTACAGCATTTGCCCCTTTTTGCAGTTCTATGATGTGATACATCCTACCATTCAAAATCCCTTTCTCTCATAGAACTTTCAAGATACAAAAACATCCATTTCCTTTGCAAGTAGTCATCTTGGAACAGCCCTACCTCTTCTATTAAGACAGTGGAAGTTATAATCCTCACCAAAAAGAGCATCAGGACAGGGGAGGCAAAAGACTTGTTAACTCTACATTTAAATGAAGGTGGCCAAGGCTGCTCTGAACTGTATCAGTGACTTAAAAAACTAAGATTTTATCTTCTCCCTGAATAAAAGGCTAGAACCTTTTTTTTTTTCCAATTTGCATTATGAGTTTCCCTTTCACCTTTTATTTTGGTTGATTATGTGTTTGTTACCATAAAAATGATGGTAAGAAGCTGAATGAAATGAAAATTAAGAAATAAAACTACAAAAACTATGAAATAAAAACTGAGTAAAAAAATACACATAGCTAGATTGATTGATTTGAGCTCTAACAGCCAAAACCATATTGGTTGTGTTTGCCTAACTTGTTTATTCAAGGTAAATTAAGCTATGATTGCACAATTCAGGCTGTTTGCAAATCATTCTAAACTTGAAATCGGGGTTAGCAAACCATACTGGATGTGTTCACACAATATGTTATGCCAAAACAAAATTACTTTATAGCTTGAGGTGATGATTTGCTTCATGCAACATCCTAGCACAGCGATGGTGAACCTTTTTGGCACTGAGTGCCCAAACCAGAACGCGCACGCACATGCGCATGCACATCTGCACACGTGCCAGAAACCAAAGACCAGCTGGCTGGCACACACATGCATACCGGCCAGCTGGTCTTCGGGTTTCCAGCATGCATGAAGACCAGTTGGCTGGCACACACATGTGCACTAGTCAGCTGGTCTTTGCACGAGCAAGAGCATCGGAAACCAAAGACCAGCTGGCCGGTGTGCTAGAAACCAGAAGAGCCATAGGTGTGCCATCATGGTCCTAGCATATAATACCGTTTGTTGATTCAGTTTTAGACTTTGTATCTAGTTCAACTTGTTATGCAAACACAATCACACTTAACTATAAGGTAATTGCACAGTTCACATATATGTTAAGCTAAAAAGTGCCTGAGTAATTTACAGTTCATTGTGTCATGCTGCAGCCACTGAGTGAGCTGCTCTGCAGATTTCCAATTCCACTGAACTTTCTTTTTTTTTAAGGAAATGAATCTAGCTGAACAAATAGCCATGCAAAAATTCTAATACTTACCAATCTTTTGAGAAAATATCTTGTCAAAGGTGACTTCACCCCGATCCTCCAAGTATTTCTGCATAACACTGCGGATGCTGCCAAGAGAAGGCACACAAGAGAAGTTAATTATGAAATATCTTCCTAGCTTGGTATATTTTCTCCAAAGTCTTTTCCGAAAGCATCTTAGAAACTAGCAAATTTAATATTTCTGATACTGGGAAGACTCTACGACAGATTAAGTTTATCTACCTTGATGCTATTTTCCTAAAGAGACTTCGCCAAATGTGATTGACAAATTGCCATCTATATTTTAGACTCAATATGCTTGAGTCTAAAATATTTAGAGAGCACTAGAAAGAGCACTAGAGAGAAAGAGAGATTAAGAAATTTTTTAAATCATCTTCAACAGAAAATATTTGACCACTCATGTATGAGTTATTCTGCTTTAATTTTAAAGAAGAATGCTGTTCCTCTTTTGTGCTAATTCTAACCATAAAAAAGAAAAAGGTACATTTGCAATAGAGATGTACTATACTTAAGATATGAAGGTGAAAAAGTGTCCTGCATTGGACATGAATGTATTTGTAGATGTCTCCTTAAAGTACCTGTGTCTTTTCTTGGGTGTACACAGTAACTGTGCAATCCCAGGAAAATACAGTATAAGTTTTAGGTAAGGAGGCATACAGGTGCCTGCTCCAATGTACTGTCACACCCTTTTAGCATTTAGTCAGTAGATAATTACTATTCAGGAAATGTGGCATTTCTAGAATGGTTTCTAGATCTAATTTTCAATAAAATAAAATATTTAGGACCACCTCTTTCAAATGTGTAAAAGCAAACTGGGGATATATTCCAGTATTGTATTGAAGAAGAGCCATGTTTATTTTTCTAGGTGGGTTATCAAAACAAATGACTACAGGTATTCCTTGACTTACAACTACTTAGCAACAGTTTGATGTTATGACAGTCTTTAAAAAAATAACTTATGATCTGTTCTTGAAGTTATAGCTATTGCACCACCCCTGCAGTAACATGATTGCAATTCAGGTGATTGGCAATTGGCTTGCATTTATGATGATTGCAGTGTTTTGCAGTAACATGATCACAATTTGCAACCTCCCCAGTAGGCTTCCAACAAGCGAAGTTAATTGGGAAAGTCAGATTTGCTTAACAACCATAGGATTTACTTAAAGAGCCGCAGTAAAATTAAAAAATTGGGTCCAGTCACATAATGACTCAATTAATGACTGCATTGGCCAAATTCCCTCTCATCGAAGATTATCTGTAAGGAAGAAATAAACGGCCAAACATTATATTGGGAGAAAGTATCTTTGGGCTGAAAATGAGCCAGAAATTTCAAGTTACAAAAGCACCTCAATGGTGAGTTGGCAAGATCTTTAGATAGCAATCTGGAAAACATACTGCTGTGTAATACTTTCTGCACTAACATGATGAGTTAATGTATTACAAAGTATTGAAACTCTAATTTTAAACTTTTGCAATCTTTTTGAGATACGGTAATCCAAGGACTTATTTCCTCTGTAAATATCTGATTCTGTGGTACAATTTTATTTCCCTCACAAAGAACAGCTGGATTTCTGAACTGTGTGAGTGGTCATTTATTTCTAAAAATAAAAAAAAATCCATCCTCCTATTTCAGTCTTAAATACAGTTATTTAAAAATTAGTCAATAGTTTAAACGATGTCACCTACCCATGTTTACACTAAAACTATGTGATTTCATGACTTTTTATCTTTGAGAATTATGTATAACCTGAAACTATGTTAGATGGATTTTTTTAATGAAAATAATGTATCCACCTTAGAAGGTACAACATATTCTAATCACAAATGTTACAAGGCAGCATTTCTAACACCGATAATTCATAACTAAACCGAACAACATGCCTTAATAATTACACCTGTGGTACTCTGGTCAGATTGCTTTGTTGGGACAAGCCAACAGCTCTAGCTTTGCAAGTACACTGATTTGCACATCCAAAGATGGATCTTATCAAAACGTGCTCCCATTTACTCTAGACAAACTGGCAGCCAGATTTTCCAAGGAAATCTGAAGCAAGTTCTGACAAGTTGCCAACTCTGTACTTCCTCCAGCTTGCACACTTGAATCTGGATCGTTGTTAGAATTTGCTTTTGCTCTGCCTGAGTAAGCCAGCAGTTCCCAACAGGTAGTGAGGAAAATGCAAGCATACCCTGACAGAGCTCCAGCTTTGCAGATTTCTCTTGTTCTGTATATTAAAAACTGGATCACTCTCCTGCTTCTGCTCTGCCAGGAGACACTGGCAGGGAGCTTATTCTTTTGTTAAATTTATACCTCACCATGCCTTCCCCGAATGGCTTATATATATATGGCCATTACATTTCATTGTATCCCTACAGTGCCACCCCTCTAAAAAAAATTGCATTAAGAGATAAAAACTGGCCCAAATTCACCCAATGAGTTTTTAAGGCTAAGAACAGACTTGAACCTGGACCCCTCCACATTTTGACCCAAATTATAACATGACACTACCAAAATCTTGAGATAATTTTGACATGACTCTTAATTTAGGTGTGCAAGGCTCATGGTACGCATACTCAGTCTTGTTCTGCCTGAACAAAACAGTAGCAAAATCAGAATTTTCTACAGTTGGTGCAGTACAGATCAACTATTGATCAAAAATAAACATGCTACTACAAAGGAGTGTGGCTATATTAAAAATAAAAAAACCGCAGGAATTATGCAAAGATCATTCTTAGCAAAAATACGATTGTAAACTGTTATTTGCAATGTAATGTTTTATTTGATAAAGTGTTATTTTCTTTATTTGATAATGCATTTCTTAAAAATGTTGTATTTATTGCCCAACCACACTGAAAATGATAATTTTATCCAGGGAGGTCATACAAATTCATTTACCATTTAGGGGGTCAAAGCACAGCAATGGACGAGGGCCCCTGCCATGACTAATCACAGAAAAAGGAAATAAATGCATAGAAAATAGTCCGCTTCCCTTAACAGGAAAAAAACAACACGCTCCAACATAGTAACAAATAGATAAGAAAACTTTTATTACTTGTTTTATAATCTTCTCTTTCAACATGAAATGCTAAATTCTGTCCTTTCAAAAATGCTATGCCCGTGTTATAGTAACACATTTCTAGCATCTGTATACAACCTGCAAGACATTGATCAAGTGGTTGCCACAAATAGCGGGATCTAGATTGCTACAACTCTTGGTCTGTGTTGCAATTGCTTCTGTTGTAGACGATCCAACGGGTTTAAAACCTGAGGAGGTACCATTTCCTGAAAGCTGCAATGATTCTTCAATTCTAGGCGGAAGTGATGCGAAAACGACACTTGAAGTTGCTAAGGCAGGAACTGCAGAATATCAGAATCTACTGAAAGGGGATGAAACTGTTCCATAATTAGAATTATGAAAGGCTGCTACGCCAATTCTGCATTCTGATAATGCCCAACCTTGTCCATTCTTCATACGTGTTGAACTATAGTCCCCCTGATTCCTAATGATAATGTCCTATAGTCCCAGCTGCTGTAGATGTAAAGTATGGGAACTGCAGCCAAATACATCAATAGGATGTACAATTGGAAGAAGAGCTGTAGTGGTAATTGCTCAAGGGGGACTATTTGCACAATTTTGATTTTCTTGGAATAAAGTAGAATTCAATACAACCTGTAAAATTTTGAGTTTGCTCTCTCAAGAGAACAATATAATTCTGTAGGCAGTTTGAACATTTTCTCTTGCAATTAGTATGGCAGCAATTTCCTTGTCTAAATTATTAATATTGTGTGATTTATGAGCCAGAGTAGTGAGATTGGGTGGTGAGAAATTTGGATTCAACAATCAGTTACAAAATTTATGGTGTAATTGAGGCCACGTCACTGTATCTTGCTCTAAACAGATCCACAGTTCCCAAAGCCCCAACACAGCTACACGGTAATTACTCAATATCTGTCAAACGCCATACAGGTTACGAGCCTATGGGTGATACAAAAAAAATTGAGATACTAAGGGTACCATGAATCGAGAAAGACTTCAGATATTTTAAAGAGTATCAAGAACAAGCATTACAAAGAATATACAGAAAAAAAAAGAATTAAATTCTTACTGTGCTAATGAGCATCACTTACTCTGCAGCTCTTGTCTATTCTTTGTCTTCTATTAGTTAGTCCTAAACTTACAGCCATTTATTTAGTGACCATTCAAAGCTACAATAGCACTGAAAAAACTGACTTACAACCAGTTCTCATCCTTATGACCGTTGGAGCAACCCCCAGTCACATGATCAAAATTCACTCTTGGACACTGGCATGTATTTATGATAGGTACAGGATCCCTGGATCATATGATTGCCATTTGCAACTGTCCCAGTTGGATTCTGACAAGTAAAACTGGATTTGCTTAACAACCCTATGATTCATTTAACTGCAGTCATCTGCTTAACAACCGTGGCAAAAAAGATTGTAAAAGATGCAACTTGCTTAATAACCGTCCTGCTTTACAACAGACATTCTGATCCCAAATGTTGCCATAAGTTAAGATCCTCCTGCATTCCAACCTTAGGCAGAATTTTTACATGTGGTGGACATGTAACCGCTCCCCTGCCATAAAAAAGAGGACTGGAAAATATGCACACAACCATTCAGAGAATCTCAGAAATCAAACTCGAAATTAAAACAATTCTTTTATTGTGTATAATTTCAGAACATACCAATGAAAAACACCATAATTCATTAAGATATATATACTCATGCCTGTGAAGACAAACTGCACAACACTGGAAAAAAGACAGTACCAAAGAGATCTCTTTGGGAACTCAAACTTGGAGAATACACAGCAATGGCAAAATTAACCATATACATAATAGAAATTTAGTAAATATAAGAAAGAATGATTTTCATAAATACTATATATCAGACAGCAAGTAAGTACAAACACTTAGCAGCAGTTTCTACTTCTATTTTTATAAATAGTGTAAATTGTTTAGAGTACAAAGAAGGGAGAATTCAGAAATGAAATAGTTATCTATACTATTTTTAGTGGTTTTTCTCTCTCTTTAGTATGCACAGAAAACACTACAGTAGTGATTTGATATTAAGTTCAGTGATTTATACTTTTTCATATAAAAAAACCTCAATGTACTACATCTGGTATGATCAACCTTCATTAATGTTATCCTGAGCATTAATTGTTTAACTTCAGTAATTGTCTTGCCCAACTTGTTGACATTATCTCTTCTTTGAAGTATCCCTTTGTTTAAAAGAAAAACAGTTCTGACCCAAAATCCAGCACTATTTTTGAAACAACTGTTTTAACATAACAGCAACATTTTTTTAAATGTGTAATACCGTCTTCAGTTATTTGAGATGCAATAAAAATTAAATAAATAATAATAAACCACAAGATTCTTAGCGCTGTTGCTGTCACAATGAAAACAACAATTCTCATATTTCACAATACAGATCAAGCAAACAAATAAAGAAAAAAACAATGGAAAGCTATTTGGTCAACTATCCATGAAGAAATGCTTGAGAAGAGAATGTGCAGGGTCCTCACTGCCGGCGGTTCCCATAAATCATGTGAATCTAGGTGCTTGAGAATTAACGTTTTGGCCTTCAGAAATGTGACATTGTCAGCTTTGACGAGGATTGCTCTCCCATGCCAAGATCACGTCAAGCAAAGCAATTACAAAAACCAATATAGGGGGCAACTATTCAGTACATCTTCTGATCTACAAAGACAATCTAGATATTTAAGGACTGGTTAAATATCTGAACAGTTTCTGACATGTTATACCCTATCCATGATTGCCCAAAGGAAAATAAAATATGCATAAAACAATTCTACAAATAAGCTTTCTTCTGCAATGCGATTTAGGCTGAATTATGTCCAAGGCCTACCTCTTTGATGCATTTCCAATATCTGGTTTCAGAAGACACTTAAATTACCGTACATCCCTGAATCTGCAAACCTTAGCCCTCATTATTCCAACTGATGGGAATTCTCCAGTAGAGCTCCTGTTCTGACTGTGACAAAATTTCTCCGCAGGCTTCTTCCATTCCTAACCGTCTTTTAGGGCCTTGCTTCACTGATTAGTAGTTTGGCCTTTAATTTATTTTTTTTTAGGACAACTTCCTAAAATGAAAATCTTGTTGGTGCCTCCTTCTGTATTTAGATCTACACTTAAGATCATCTGTCTCCCATGCTTCTACAGCAGGGGGCTTGCAAGACTGAGAAAACTGAAGACCTTTCTAATGAGTTTAGAAGAGAAAGGTAAGTGGGAACATGCCACCAGTAATACCATTAGTACAACATTCGTATAGAATTAGTACTTAAGTGAGGATAAATATAATTTAATTCTGCAATTCCTGTTAAATTGTTGTACACTGCCCACAGTTATTTCCAGTGAGATGGAACTATATAAATTTGATTAATAAATAAAATATTCTGTATGGCTGTGACTTAGCCAAGAGAGTTGCCAGAGAAGTGTTACTATCCAAGATGGGGACGAAGAGCAAAGGCTGTTGGTTGGCTCTCCCTGCTTTAAGATTCTTTCCTTCCAAGACTGTGGAGGAGCAGCATCTAAAGTTCCCATGTGGGCAAGTACTTCCATATTGAAACCAGCAGCATGTAAAGAACACAAAGGCTCCTGGGTCTTTCAAGCATTGCCATGGTTACACATCTGCTTCATCTTCTAAAAGAGCAGCTGCCATTTTTTTCCTTCAAGGGTGCTTTCTGCCTTATTTCAGAGACTATCCATTCATCCACCCCTCAATGGTAGGGGAGTGGAGGGAAACTGTATCTGAGTAGCCATTGGCCTCAGTTGAGAAAGCCCAAGGTTATTGGATGAGATGGAATAGAGCAGAATAGGCCAGATGTCACATGGAGGTTGGCAGAAGAAGAGGGAGGTAAGGGGGAGAATAGAAGGCAGCCTGCACTTCCCTATGTGCTGTCGGTGCAGCATGCCTGTCAGGCCCAACCCAGTTGCCCTTGGTAACAGCTGCTGGGAAGCAAGTTAAGGGTTGGCCAAACTAAATTGTGGCCCTCGGATTTCATGTGCCAAGACCATTTGGGTGTCACCTGACAGTAAAATCCTTACACATGAAGCAAATCTTCTACCAAATGCATTCCTTTTTTTGTTTTGAGAAAAACTGCACCTTGGTGACCTTGCAAAAGATTTGCACAGGATTGCAATGTTGTTTGTGCAGCTCTAATTCCCATTTAAGTTTAGAGTGACAAGGGGTATGAACGTCTAAATGCAATCCCATTTCCAATCCACAGTGCTAAACAAATATAGACTTAAGCCTTTGTGTTTTAAGTGTTAGAAAAGATCCTTATGAGCCAAGCGACAAGGCTCCTCCACTCCCTGAACTGAATACAACAAAACATATGTGGCTAGGCTATCTGAACGGCCTTAATGCATGCTCTCTGAGCACACAGAGGAACAGATGCCGGACGACTCAGAAAATCACCATATAATTTATTACAGCCTGCCTCTCTGCAGAGATTAATAACCGCTTGTTACACATATACGAGAAACAAAAGGGGGGACTGTGACGTGCAGATAAGGAAAACAGCAATACCGCGGAAGAGGCTTATTCCTCTATGAAGGTAGCCCAGGAGTCTGCTGTTGTAAGAAATAATGCCCCCCTCTCCCTAAAATTGGGCTGATTTAAGAACGGGGACACGTGACACCCCTTCCTATTGCCCACGGTAGTAACCCAAAAATACAACAGGACAGATGCCATTCCTTCTCTCATCTTTTCCTTGAAGGACAACACGTCTTTCAGAAGAGGCGAGGGAGGCTGGCACGGTTCATTTCAAGAACGCTCTCAAGACAGATGGAGGTTCATACACGCGCCCGCGCACTCACACGCACAGGCAGACACCCGGGGCCAACTCCACGGCGCCTCAGGCTGAGCTCCCACACCTGCCCTCCAACACCCCCATGCCACGGCTCACCTCGGCTCAGGTAGGATGATCTTCTTGCTGGCTCGAGCCGCCGGAGTCGATTTACTTTTCTCCATAGCCATTAAGTAGCTCACATCGGCGAGCACAGCCTCCAAGTCGGCCATCTTGCCAGGAAATATTTTCTTCTTCTGCTTTCCTTTTTTTCACAATCAATTCTCCGATTATTCCCCGCGGCCTCCGGGGCTCGCCTCGTCTCCTTCTGCTTTGCAGGAGCGGGTGCCGCTGCGCGTGCCGAGGGAGGGGGAGCGGGGCGGAGGAGCGGGGATCGGTTCCCCCCCCACCCCTCTTACCAACAGACCCACATGATGCCTGTGCGGGAAGCCGCGCGTCCACCTTGTTTCTGCACCGATGCCGCTGGCTCCTTCGCCTGCTCGCCGCCGCCGTGCCTTCTTTGGGGCTAGGCGCGCAGTTATGTGTGTACGTACCAGAGGGAGGGCTGCGCTTTCGCTGCCTGTCAACGCGGAGCGGGAGCGGGGCGCCGCTTTGGAACTCGAGCGCTGGGTCCGTCGGGGTTTCTCTCCCCGAGGCGGAGCGCAAGCCTGGCCTGGAGGAAAAGGCGCCGTCAAAGCAGCCCCGCGGAAGAGAAGGCAGACTCGATTCACCGCCGGGCGCGGATTGAAGCTTAGGAGCGGAGCCGGGCTTCCTTTTCCTCGCCCGCGGGATTCCCCCCCAACCCCGCGGGAGTAAAGGTCTCTCTGGGCGCAGCGCTCCGGATCCTTTGCGGACAACTTCCAACAGCACCCGCGCTGCTGGCGGGCAATAAGAGGTTGCTTTGGACGCCGAAGGAAGTTCGGCGCCCCAGTGCTGCCCTCCAGAGACTGCGGGCGGACTTGCAACGTGCTTGCTCTACGCCAGCTTTAGCCTCTCCTCCCCGCCCCTCCTGCCCCAAGCAATTTCCATCTCGATGCGAGCACAGCCCGAGGCGGCTCGTTGCAATGGGGAAGGAGGTGGACGACGACGACAACGACGCTCCAATCGAGAAACGCTCCGAGGCCTAACGGGGCCGATTCGTACTGCCCTCGGTTGCTGCATAGGCATGCGCAACAGGCCCTTTGCCTAGCATCCTCCTTCAGAGGGGAAAGTTATGTGGCAAGAAAAATAGGTACTGTGCTCTTGATTAATAAAGACATTCACGCAAGTGTGAGAAAGGAGCCAGCTGTGTTCACGCACGAAGGCAGGAAAAGAAGGGCTGACTGATGAGTGTGAGAAGTACCGCATTAAGGCCAAGAAAACACGAATGGGTCATCAAATTAGCCCAGAGTTCTTACTCGAGGAACAACTGATCAGGCTCAAATAGTCCTACTTTGAACACTTTACATGAAGATCCAGGTTTTGGAGAATACTTATTCTGGGAAGGAATTACAAGAAGAGGATAACTTAACAGGAAGGTGAATGGACTCTGTTACAGTGGTGATGAATACACTGGTGGAAGATCTGAAGGACCAGGACAGATAGCAATTTTTATCTGCCTACAATTTGGATATTCCTTCGGATCAAGTTAGGGAGAATTAAGCTGACTGTAATAAAAGAAGAAATTCTCAGCACATTTTTACGTGCTATGTATCATGATTGCAAAAGCAAGTATTGACCTTCCTGTAGGAATGAAGTATCATCACAGATGTAATGTTAGAAACAGTTTTTGTATACTTCTGTTTCCAGAAATGCAGTTATTTTTTTTCTCAATCTATACAATAAAGAAGCATCCATCCCTTAAACCCTATAGTTAGTCATGCCCCAAAGTTGTTAATCCGGTTTTTCAATATGAACTGATCGTCACTATGACTAATATGAAATTCAAACCGGATATTTTTTTAAGGAGTCTGTCACATGGGTTGTGAAGTAATTTCCTTAAACAATCCTGCCTCTCTACTTTTTATTTGCATTTTGCATTCCAGAGTGACCACCATTATTTTTATAGATACAGCACACACACCTATAGCTGAGATAAAATATGTGCCCATCTGAAAGCTGGAAAACTTTGGGCTGATATGTGCAGGAATAATAACTAGTACTTTCTCAGAGTTCTAGATTATTGTGTCCATTTCTGGAATTCCAATTCTGGAATTCCATAGTGGTTTCCTGCCGCAAAATCTACCTGCTTACCTTCTGAGCCCACACAAGACTGGCTAGGTGTCCTAAAATTTGAGTGTGAGGCAAGGAACTTTACTACTGAAAATGCAGTTGATATTTTCTTTCATCTGAAAAATAAAGTTGATTATTTTCTTAAATTAAAACAGCTTGCTAGTTAAATATTTCAAAGATTTTTGGGGACTTTGGAAGAGCAACCTAATTCTACATCAGTTAAGTAAATAGTGATGTGGAACAGCTGTAGAATATGAAACAGGATATGTGGAGCATAGCAGTTCACATTTTCTTCTGACTAAACAACTAAGTACATGTAAGCAACAGTATAAATCATTTGCCTGTATAGTAGCTTGGTTGCTGTCGGTGACATGGACAGGGTGCTGAGGAGGCTTAAGGCCACCACATGTTTATTGGATCCGTGTCCCTCCTGGCTTGTACTGGCATCCTGGGAGGTCACACGAGGCTGGCT
>JAOYMU010000001.1:58255593-58279012 GCA_025802295.1 Psammodynastes pulverulentus
ATAGGTTCCTGCCATATTCTTGGGGGGGGGGAATGTTTGGTGCATTTCTCAGAGAATGGAGGAAGTGACAAAAATCCTGTATTCAGCCCAAAAAATTTTTCCTTTGCAAGGACTTGGATTACTGGTCTGGATGAATCCTTAAAATTGGATTGTCTTGTGATTCTGCAAGATTAAAGATTGTGGGAGTAGAGCTTGAGATCCTGGGATTATTCCCACCAAATTCCAGTGTTCCTCCACCTCCACGCTCCATTTCCTTTCTGTGTTTCTTCCCATGTACATATTTTTGCACATTTCCATTAAAGCTTGTATAGACCAGGTTTTTAGATTTTGATCAGATGTGTTACAGCCAATTGTCCATGGGGTCAATTCCACAGCATGCACAACGTTTAAAGACATACTGTCATGAGGACAAAACTAACTGCCACAGTTCAGTCACAATTTTGCCTATGAAAAACTGGATGATTATCTCACCTACATAGTGTCTGGCTTTTTACTCTTATGTTAACAGCATGCATTAATATCTAAAAGGCATAATTTCTCAATAAAGATTAAGCCTTTCCTAATTTGGATGCTCTTCAGATAATGATGGACACTATCACTATGGTCTTACATATCTGGAGGTTGAAGAACACTTCACTTCAAATGGATGCTAATTAACTAATGAAAAATAAATTTGAATGAGTTGTATGTTAAAAAAAATTCATATTTAGCATTTATTTTCTTTTGGGGAAGATTGAAATACTTCTGGGAGGTTATTAACTGGATCAGTGATGTAATGGCAGAACCTATTTAAACATTTAATTTCATAGTTCTTAATAAGGCAAGAAAAACAACTAGTAAAAGCAACTCTATGGTGGAGAGAGAGAAACAGGATATGCCATTGGTCTCAATTTGGCTTTTTCTATACAGTGGGCAGCTATAGAATGGATACTATGGCTTACAGAATTGGGAATGATGTAGATAGTACAAAGCATTCAAAACCTTATTTATTGAAGAGTTTTATGGATTTTCTTTTAGCTGCTCAAGAGACACAGATAGAGTAAGCAAAATTCTTACAAGGGCATCTTTGGTAGAGCTGGAAGATCCTTTAGTCTAGAGATACCTCAACCAATCAGGTAATGGAGATCATTGGTGTCTTTTTTAATGTGCTGCATTCATGTTATGCTGTTAGCCACTTTTGGAGGCTTTGAAAACATGCTGGTTATATATAACATTTTTATAGTTTTCCAGATTCATATACCATCTCTAACACAAATGCTGTTTGTGTTCCTATCTGAGCTCTTTTTGTTTACCTAATTAGACAGTAATTGGATTTTCATCTTATAGTAGTAGAACAAGCTCATTTAAGTTGCAAACCTAACTGCATGTATGCCAACATTTAAACTTCCATTGTCTTAAAAATACATAGAAGGACTATGGAAATCCAGATGATTACTAGCTAGCAACAAATTTAATGCCATTTAGTGCTTGTCTAAATGTTTACATCCTAGTCACACTGTTCCTTACTGGTTTATTTAAGCCAGTGGGCACCATATTGCAGTGTTAATTATTTGGATTTTGTCCAGTTGAAAAGAAGAAAAAGGGCAGCAAAAGACAGTATTCCAAAATTAGAGTGCCTTCCTATCTAACAGTATATTGCAACTCAATTCTCTGCAACAGAGGCTGAGAACTCCATGTATAAAAAGGGAAAACGGGATTTAAAATTTTTATTCTTGTCATGGGTCTTTCTCACTGCTAGATGACTAAATCAGGACATTGGCTGTAATTTACATTTGATTCCAACAGAACAAAACAACACCAATGGCATTCAGGGATGCTTTTCTATAAAGCCAGTAGCTGATTTTGGAGCATCTATGAAATGTGAAGATTTTGAAAGGGTTGTTTGTATGACTGAATGAAACCATGATTGGTTAACATGAAGTTTGAATAAACATTGAAAAATGCATTTGATGTTTAAACATTTGGCTTTACAAATTTGTATAGGTTACAAACTTTTTTTCAAGAAAAGTTTCTCCAATGTCATATAATATTGCTGTGCTTCAGTATTTACTAAAGTGACTTCCCTGATTTGCTGGATACACATTAAATTTCTGACAACTGTTTATCTTCATTAAATTTTAAGGTAAACATTCCCTGCATGTGAAGGAATCAGGATCTTGAGAACATCGAATTCAAGATTTTTTTCAGTCTGCATTGGTGTGTATACATTTTTGGTAAATCTTTAATCACCAGTATTTCTAATTTTATATGATATGATGTATTGCGTTATTTAGCTTTGAGAATATGAAGAACCAAAATAATGTATCTGAATTCATCTTGCTGGGGCTTACTCAGGATCAAGAGTTACAGAAAGTCTGCTTTGGTCTGTTTTTGATCTTCTACATGGTGATTCTGCTGGGGAATCTACTGATCATAGTCACAATCAAGAGCAGTCACCACCTGATTTCTCCAATGTATTTCTTTCTCAGTTACCTTTCCTTCATAGATATTTGTTACTCCTCTGTCACTGCTCCCAAACTGATAGCAGACTTCCTTGTGAAGAAAAAAAGAATCTCTTTTGTTGGTTGCATAGCACAGCTTTTTGGGGTTCACTTTTTTGGTTGTACTGAAATTTTTCTTCTCACACTGATGGCATATGATCGATACATTGCAATCTCCAAGCCTCTCCATTATAGCACTATTATAAACAAGAGGGTCTGTAGTTGGATGGTGTTTATGTCATGGCTGGGTGGATTTGTACATTCAGTGGTCCAGACACTCCTTACTACACAGCTACCCTTCTGTGGGCCAAATGAAATTGATCACTATTTTTGTGACGTTCATCCTTTATTGAAATTAGCATGCACTGATACCTACATTATTGGACTTATTGTCATTGCCAACAGTGGCATGATTTCCCTCAGTTGTTTTCTTGTGTTGACTGTTTCTTACATTGTTATCCTACTCACAATCAGAACTCGTTCTTTTGAAGGTTGTCTCAAGGCTCTTTCCACCTGTGGCTCTCACATCACAGTTGTGATTCTGTTTTTTGGCCCCTGCATCTTCCTTTACATGAGGCCTTCAATCACATTCTCAGAGGACAAAAGTGTGGCTGTTTTCTATACTATTATAACTCCTATGCTCAATCCATTAATTTACACCTTGAGAAATGAGGAAGTAAAGGATGCCATGAGAAAATTATGGAGCAAAAAAAGTACTTTTGTCTAAGAAATTAAAAAATGGATTTAAAAATATGAGCTTGATTTAATCACATGTCGTATCAATGGTGCAGAAAAGTGTATTTGTATCAGAACTGGGCTGTTGGAAAAGAGACTTTTCTATCTTTAGCAAGGTTTCAATAAAAATGCATCTTTTCTTCTTGAAATAATAAGTGAAATGTCGAATTAGTATGCCTTAAGTTTTAAAGCAATGTATAAAGGATATTTTCCCCTAAGATTCATGGCTAGGAAAAAAAAGATTTAATTTCTTGTCTAAATAAACACTGAAAACTGTAACTGTTACATCTTGAGATGTAATATTTAGTTAAAAATAAATATTGTTGTTACAACCTCATGTTGCTATTACCTGTTTCACTTATTTTTGTAAAACTCATATAATGTTGTTATCTGTGTTTCTGGAAGGCTAATTTATTCTTCCCCTGCTGTGATAGGTCTATTCTGGTAATCCAAAGAGCACTTTTGTTTGTTAACTACCTGAGAGGTACCAAGAAACTGTATAAGTCTTAACTCCATTTAATCACATATGAATGCAGTTGCTGTTTAGCATCACTTGCATCTGATAAAAATTCATGCAGAAAATTAATTTTAACAACAGACAGCTTGCCTTCCTAGCAGGAGATATTCAAAGATTATATCTGAATCCTGTTGCCAGTATATCTGTGTTCTCAAGCTTCAAAAGAAACGCTAAAAATGACCACATTTTCCTTTCTAGTTTTTTAATGTTTTCGCTTTGCAAAAAATAAAGGAAAATAGGTCTCTGTGTTTGGATAAGTTGGAGAATTCCAAATAGTTTTTTTTAAAAGATGGCTTCATTGTATTAATTTAGAGATGAGAGGGAGTGTGTACATCATAAGATATCAAGATGCAAATGCACGATTGTGGTATTTAGTGATGACATCATTGGCTGCATGCTGTTATTTTGGTGTCATTGGGATTTATTATGCATGTTGCTGCTTATCTTCCATACTGAAAAAAATGGTACCAAAATTATGAAAAATAATTACTACTGAAAAAAATGGTACCAAGACCAAACTAATAATAACAGGTTGAACAACCACCCTTTAGAACTGACAATGAAGACAGTCAAATGGTGATAACTTCTGCCTTTTATGATCTACCATCAACAGTAAATGAACAGTCAAGGAGTATATTGCAGACTAACACTCAGTAGAACAGCCATGTAGGCCTTGGAAAGGGTATTCAGATGCAGTGATGGGTCTATACCTACAAAAATCAGGATCACGCAAGCCAAGGTATTCTCTATGATCTTCTATGGCAGCAAGACAAAAATTAGTTATACTCTGCCTTTATCATTTTTATAAATAAATCAGGGTGATGAACATAGCTAATATTCTTTCCTCCTCCTATTGTGATTTCTTGTGCACTTGGAGAATCAGTGGATAGGAGTTTTGGCAACACAGAGCTTTTTGGCAGAGAAGCCCAGATTAAGAGACTGTGTAGTCCTGAGCTGGATGGGGAAAGGGGAAGAAGTTCAGAGTAATCACACCATAGACTCTCCCAGGATATATCTAGTAAATCAGAAGGTTATCATGTAATTCAGTCCATTATGTATATCTGAAAATAAAGGATTGGACTGGTAGGTAGGGTACAAAGCAGCTGCAAGACACAGATAAGCTCTCTCCCAGAGCCACAGAACTACTCCCATTCTCATTGCCATTTCAAGCTTGTTATTTCCATTTCAAGTAATCAGTGTCAGTCTGAGAATAGGCTTTCCATGGCTGTTGTTGCCAGTATAATTCACAGAAGGCTGTGTGGCTTGTGCAGTCCCCACAACCAAGCAAGGCTGGCATAACAGCCAGAATAGAAGAGGCAGCCACACTGACTATCAGAAAGATCTGCCTCCTAGCTTCATGTTCCTCCAACTGGAATCGCTGTGCTAGTAAACTACCTTATTATCCAACTTCTGATCAATGGTGCACTCCATCTGCACGCTGCCACTGGAATGCCAGGAAGCCTCCATCAGCCGCCTGACTGGGAAGGCATTGAAAGAAATAATTAGTGTCATGAGATATAAGGAAATTAAAAAAATGTATGCTAGTTTTGGTCCATAACTGATAGTCAAAAAAAGATAGGATTAAAACCTTTTGCAGAAGGAGGTTCAATTAGATGGAGAGAAGGAAAAGAGAAGGCAATTGTGGCCAATGAAGAATGTTTGAATTACGGACCACCAGATAAGCTGGGGATTGTGCCAAGGACTAAAGAGGCAAAAATAAAACCCAAAAGTGTTTGGTGTAAAAGACCATGGAGGAACAAGATGGACAGGAGACATCTGGAGGTATAGGGCAGGGGGAAGAGGAAAAGAGCAGAACCTGTGGCACATTGTAGTTGTTCCCTTGGGCACTTTTCAAGGGAGGGAGAGTGTCAATCTGTGGAAATAAATACTTGGAAGAGGTACTGAAAGAAATTACTATTATACTACTTCCATAATTACAGTATTATTCTGAAAAATGACTGGTGTGTTCCTTTAAACAGAAGCAACCATTTATATAGAACAAAGTCAAGGTGTGCATTCAATCAATTCTGCTCCCTAGACTTACAGAGACCCCAAAAAATTGGTGGCTCATTTCTGATTTTCTTCAAAGATTTTCTTAAAAAAAAAAATCAATTTTTAAACATGCAGCTAAGGTTGCAGTACTTTATAAGTTGCCTTAGCATTATGGAAGATGAATCATTTATTTGAAACATCCCCCATGAAATAATATTCCATGTCACATTTATTGTAGACTTCACTACATTATCACAAGTTTAATATAAAATGTTACTGTTCAAGAAAGAACAAACATATATTCCTGTGGGGACAGTGAAGAAAAAGCTTGGCGTTCACACAATCCATAGAGGAATTGTCTGTTATTTAAATGATTTTCTATTTAAGGGAGAAAAAACGTCATTGCACATTTCTCCCTTTCTGAGCAAAGCTGCCTTTATAACTTCAGGGTCCAATGACTTAATTTAGATGCTAAACCACCTTTTATTGCTGGAGTAGTGGGAAAGTATCGAGAGAGTCCATTAAGGCAATGCATTTTTACAAGAGGTAAATCTTCTAATTTTGAGTTAGGGTTGGAAATGAGATCATTTGTCAATTAGAACAAAGGGTTCTAAGTTACTTTTGCATTGGGCTAGAAAGTCCTGCTGAATGCTCAAAATGCCTAAGAATATCAAACAAAAAGTATAGAAATAATTCTTAATCTAACTTCAAGTTAGCATTACTTTCTAAAATATTCTGGTAAAGAGTTAACAAATGAATTACATTATTTCTTTAAGATTTATGGCTGCAAACCCAGATTCAAACACACTTGCTTGGGTCACTTTTTATAGGTCCACACAAAAAGAACATGAAAAGGAAAACCCCTATAATCTATTATTTTTGTTTTGTTTCTATTTATTGTCTGTCTCATTTTTCCTCCAAGGGACTCAATGGGTGAGCAGGATTTATTTCTTATTTTTCAAAGGAAGGGGATGGTCAAAGTGAATACCAATGCAAAAATTTCAGTCAACATACTAACTTGTATTTTAGTTAGTATGATAGAAACACAGAAAAAACATTAGGTGTCTTTCAATTAACGTTTCTTAGACTAGCCTACTTCAAGAAGTGGCTTTTGTGGAGAAAAATTGGAGTGACTTACCATACAAGTTTTTGCTTTTGAAGGACAGACAGATGCTATTATAAAGGAAATCATTTAAAACAGTGCTTCCATTTTTTTCCCTTCATTACCCAAAATTGCTTATTAAAAAGTCCTTATTATTATCCAATGTAAGTCAATTTAAATGTCCCTATTGTAGCTGGGTAATGAATTTGTGTGTTGTTATCCAGAGAAAACTATTTTTTTACCAATCTTTGAGTAATTTACTAGGTTTGGGAAGCACTGATTTAAAGTATATGAATAAACTTAAAAGTAAACAATATCTACAACATACTATTGGGATTGTGAACTTGTCTTTCAAAGTCCAGGAAAACCTGGGCAGAAGCCTCTTTCAGACCTTTTGGCTCAAGGTAGGAAGATTGGTACCTGCACATCATTTCCCAGGAGTTTGCAATTACCTAGGTAGCTTCATAATGATGAGTAAAATCAGAAGTTATGTTCAAATCTGCATAGCTCTTAAAAATGTGGCTCAAAGCAGGTTAAGTAGTAGAGTATTAAAGTGTGGGCTGCAAAGATCTTGTTTAATGTAAGGAAAAACCTTCCTGACAGTAAGAACAGTGGAAATTGTGAGTTTTCTATCTCTGGAAGCTTTTAAGAAGAAGCAGGTCAGCCACTTGTTACAGATGCCTTAACAGGATTTCTTGCATATTGCAGGGAATTGGACTAGATGACCCTTGTAGACATTTCTAATTTTATAGTTATGTGATTCTATAAGGGTGTACTGAGAATGAGCATTCCTTAATTTTATTTTATTTTTATATTTTTCTCTATAGTTGCAAATAGCTTACTGTGTTTGTGTTACAATTGTCTACACATTCTACCCACAGAGAAAAATTCTTAGCAATTACCAGGTGCGTTTCAGATCCTATGAGAGTGTATTGTCATTCATTGCAAGCTTATTTAAATGTGATAAATTGATTAGTCATTTGTTTCCTTCCTTTATTGAAATCAGCTGATGCTTGCATTTAAATAAAATTAGTATCTAGAATAACTCAGTTGGATTGAATGTCCTTTGCATGATGAAATGCAAACATTTCACACTATAAATTAATTACAAAGTCCTTTCCTTATAGCCAGGAAGCTGTCTTTTCCTTCAGAAACAATTAACCATTAATTCCTGTGCCTTCCAGGAAGTTCAAGATTTCACACTTTGGAACAACTAAAATCATCCCCAGGAAGATCTCAGACACATCCAGTTCTTTATTGTAAGGGAGTTACAAGATGATAATATGCTAAGCAAATCACTACTCTCCCAACCCCACAAAAATATATGTTTTTAAAAAAGATATTATGGAGACAAATAGCACTGCTGTGACAGAATTCATTCTGCAAGGATTTACAGAATACCCAAATCTACAGAACAGTCTCTTCCTGATATTTCTTGCAATCTACCTTTGGATCTTGTTAGGGAATCTGGGAATGGTTGTGTTGATCAGGAGTAGTCCTCAGCTTGAGACCCCTATGTATTTCTTCTTGCAACATTTTTCATTAATGGATGCCTGTATAGCCTCAACTGTTGCTCCTAAGATGCTGCTGAACTTCCTGGCAAAAAGAAAGACCATCACCTATAGTGGCTGCATTATCCAATTTTTCCTTTTTTGCACTTTTACAGATGTGGAAGCCTTCCTTCTGGCTGCCATGGCAATTGACCGCTATGTAGCTGTTTGCAAACCCTTGTCTTATACAGTTATCATGTCTAGATCCTTCTGTCTCTGGCTGCTTTGGGGAGCATATGTTGGGGGTGTCTTGAGTTCTCTCATTCATACCTGTGCATCTCTAAGGCTCTCTTATTGCGGAAGGAATTCAATTAATCATTTCTTTTGTGACCTGGCTGCTCTGATGGCCCTTGCCTGTTCAGATACTTCCCTCAATGAGCTGCTGCTCTTCACCTTTGGCATCTTGGTTGAAGGCTTGAACACTGTGACTATTGCTGCCTCCTATGGCTTCATCATCATAGCAGTTGTCAAGATGCCCTCTTCAGGAGGCAGGCTGAAAAGCTTCTCGACCTGTGCTTCCCACTTGACAACCTTTGCTTTGTTCCACGGCACCATCCTCTTTATGTACTTCCGACCCAAATCTAGCTTCTTCATGCACACTGACAAAAAGGTCTCAGTGTTTTACACTCTGATCATCCCCATGTTGAATCCTCTAATTTACAGTTTGAGAAATGCCGATGTAAAGTGGGCCCTCAAAAGATTGCTGAGGAAGACAATAAACCCCCACTAATGGTCTTATTTTGGATAGCTGCTTCCCATCTTTCTCCGAAGGTGGTGCATATTGTTGCCTCCCCATGTTGTTTATCTTCACAATACTTTTGGGAGGGAAGTTTGAAGGAGAAGGATCCTGAGTACGTTTTGATCCTGATCTCCCAATCCTAACTCAACAAACTAAATGCTTTATTGTGCAGTGATCTATAGACTTGTGATCAACAGAATACTCTAAGTCTATACATAAATGGGGGTGTTGATCCAGAGGCTGAAGGAAAGATATAAGGATATAACTATTTAGCTTAAACAGTTTGGAAGCATTACTGCTTCAGACAGGAAGGCGGTGCAGAGAGTGGTGAGGACGGCAGAAAAGATAATTGGTAGTTCACTCCCTTCTATCCAGGACATAGCATATAAGTGATGCTTGAGCAGGGTCCGCAGGATTGTCTGGGATGCTACACATCCTCTGCATGACCTGTTTTCCTTGTTACCTTCTGGGAGGAGGCTTCGTGGTATCCAACGCAGAACATCCAGATTCAGTCACAGTTTTGTTCTGTACAGTATCAACCTTGTGAACTCTGAAACTTCCTCTTTCTGCTATGTATTCAAAATGGACATATATGTGTATGGGTGTAAGCATATATGTGTGTAGCATGTGTATATGTGTGTTATGTACTGTATGTATATGGATAGATATATACTTTCTTTTGAGAGCAGGCAACAGAATTTCATTTTTAATGTGTGTCAGTGTGCTCACAGTGAAAATGACAATAAAGGTTATCTTATCTGCACATTCCTCTTTCAGTTTATGTTATGGCAAAAGGAACAAAACACACATTGAGAACAAATTTTGCCCTTCATCTTCAAAGATATCCTGCCTGAGTTCATAGCTGGTGTTGATTTTTTTGAAAAATTAATTGCTGATCCAAGATAATGATTTCTAACTAAATGACTAGTCTTCTTTGTAGGGAATTGGAAGTTTATAAAGACAAATATAATAGAATAGCATTTCACCAAATGCAAAGGAATATTTGTCATCCCTCAGAATACAGATTAGATTTTCAAAAGAGAAAATATTAGAAGGAAGAACCTTTTATTTTTGCCTTGTTTCCAGAAAAATCTCAATTAACCAAAGATTAGAACTATTACAGCTTTATATTAAAAAAATCTTACACTATTCTACCTACAGACAAACTGCAGGTTGGTAATACATCTTGTGTGCTGGAGTTCAGCCCATTTTTGTTGATTGAGCTGGATCATATGAAACATCTTCATGCTGTTCAAATACAATCCATGCGTAACTTATGGAAGGACTGCCTTCCCAACCTAGAAGCCCAACCTAGAAATTAGCAATAGATGAGTCATCAAAGACAATTTGTTATATTCTAGATGGGAATGAACTGATGAACCAATTGAAGATGATCATATATCCCCATGTAACATATAACATAGATGTTACATGGTTGTCCAAAAGGGATAAGATGGAACTTGTTTGTTAAGAAAATGTGTGGTCATATACAGAGCAAGAATATTTCCCAAAGTTGTCATTCACTCTAGAATGGGTATTGGCAACCTGCGGCCCGCAAGCCACATGCGGCTCTCTCGCCCCTCTCCTGCGGCTCCCTGTCCCATCACGGGGGATAGAGAAGCGACCAGGTTCCTATCTCCCCCTCTCTGTTTTCAGAGAGAGAGAGAGAGAGAGAGAGAGAGAGAGAGAGAGAGGGAGAGAGAGAGAGAGCGTGCCGCGGCTGGGCCAAGCCACCAAGCTCTCCTTGGCTCTTCGCTACTTCTTTCATTTCTTCTTTTTGGAATCAGACTGGCTGAAGAACGATTGCCAGTCCAGCTGCAGCACAGGCTTCCCCTTTGAGTGACCCTTCTCCGTCCCCTCCTCTCTTGACCGGCAGCTATAGCGGGGTTGGGAGGGTGCACAAATGCGGGGAGATGCTCCTCAAGCGAGTACCAAAGCATAGCAAAGGCGGCCGCAGGGCAGCCAGCTGCTTGCTTGAGGAGCATCTTCCCACACCTGCACACCCTCCTGCCCCCCCAAGCTGCTGGTCATGAGAGGAGGGGGAGGAGGAGGAGGAGGAGGAGGAGGAGAAGGGTCTCCCGAAGGGGAATCCTCCACGGCGGCTGGCAATTGTTCTTCTGGATTCTAAAAAGAAGAAATAAGTAGCGAAGAGTGCCAAGGAGAGCTTGCTGGCTTGGCCCAGCCTCTGCTTTGAGACAGAGACAGAGACAGAGACAGAGACAGAGACAGACAGACGCGCGCGCACACAGACACACACACACACACACATACAGAGGGGGAGGTAGGGAGAGAGAGACACACACAGAGAGATACAGAGGGGGGTGAGAGAGAGAGAGAGAGAGCCATAGAAAGATATAGAGACAGAGACAGAGATGGGAGAGAGAAAGAGGGAGAGAGACAGAGAGAGGGAGATACCTGTTTCCCATAGAAAACACAGGGAGCTACAAAACCTGGGTAGGCATAGCTGGGGAAGGTCATGTGACTGGGTGGGAATGAGTGACATTGAGTTGGCCACGCCCACCCAGGTTTTGCGGCTCCCAGTGCATTTTTTTTCTGTGGGAAACGGGTCTAAATGGCTCTTTGAGTGTTTGAGGTTGCTGACCTCTGCCCTAGAATCAGTAATAACCTTGTGTTGTCTGAATTCAACCGATTCTCCCACATTCAATTCTGTATAATTTAGAGGAAGGCAATTTTGATCTTGCAAGAAAGAAAAGGCATAATTAAAAACCCGAATTCTATATTAATTAGACAAAATTAGCCTAGTAAGTGATATTGCAAAAGGTTGACACCAAATCTTCCCACCTCCCTAATTCCAATGGTCCACAATCAGTGGTGTAAAAATCCACTGAAAGATGTAAGACTATAAACAGGATTCTACTTTCTCTATGTCTTTGCTAGTATAGATAACCCATCAGAGTACGCAAAGCTTCTGTACTGCATTTGGACCTGATCCATGGCTGGGTTAGAGCAAGATAATTTTTTGTAACTAATAGCTCCTGAAACTACTCTGCTCCTCAACCTGATTAGATATCAAATACTGAGGCTGAGACTGTCGCTTCATAAAGAATCTCACTACCACCAAAATGGCAGGGGAACTCACTTAAATGAAAAATGGTATTAATGATCTGAGTGATCATTGGCAGGATGAAGTGCAAATTAAACTGAGGTAAGAACTAATATGTAAATGAATCAAAGGAGAGGGAGACACGCTTTCTAAAGAGACAAGCAACAAAACTTATTCAGAGAGACTTATTAGATAAAAGTAAAGGTTCCCCTCGCACATATGTGCTAGTCATTCCCAACTCTAGGGGGCAGTGCTCATCTCTTTTTCAAAGCTGAAGAGCCAGCACTGTCTGTAGACATCTCCATGGTCATTAGGCTGGCATGACTAAAAGGCGCATGGAACGCTGTTACCTTCCCACCAAAGGTGGTCCCTATTTTTTTACTTGCATTTTTTATGTACTTTCAAACTGCTAGGTTGACAGAAGCTGGGACAAATAACAGGAGCTCACCCCGTTACACAGCACTAGGGATTTGAACCGTTGAACTGCCGAACTTTCGATCGACAAGGTCAGCGTCTAGAGCCACTGAGCCACTGCATCCCTTTTTCCTTATTAGATAGTATGATGGATAACCTGTCCATAGCATTGCCTAAAGAGATGTCAGGTCTATAATTAATTGGAGTTTTCTTGTCTACAAAGAATAATCAACTGTTCATAATGGAATTCAGAAGCTGATCAGGTGCTAGAGGTAACCCCTGGAGGGTCCTGAGACCTTTGAACAATTGCTCACAAAGGCAATCAAGGAGAGTAACCCCCTTGTTTAATTGCTGTACCGTAGGCTTCCCATGCTATCATTTGATACTAACTCCAGTCATTTGCCATCATTTTAAAATTTTAGTATCGACTTGTATTATATTTGTATATTTATTCTTGTTGTTACCCGCCCCGAGTCCTTGATGGAGAGGGGGCGGGATATAAGTCGAAAAAATAAATAAATAAAATAAATAAATAAATCATGTTACATTTCATATACCATTGAATACCATGAGCTCCCACATATAAAGAGAGCGCTCTGATCACACACACACACACACACACACACACACACACACACACACACACACACCCCTTGATGAAGTAGGCCAGGGTTTGCTCCTGAGAAAAATAATGTTACTGCTGATAATATTATTTTAACCATTAACAATGGTTATTTTGGGCAGGAGGGTTGGACTAGAAGTTCTCTAAGGTCCCCACCCTATGATTCTATAATTCTATGCTCCAGAACAGCAATTTCCTGCCATTAGCCTACTTATAGTCCTAATTCTGCTCCTAGTAAAAATGTTGCTGCTACTGTTATTAAGATTTATATGGCCATCAAAATAGAAAGACTCAGCTTTATTATGTTAACATAATAAATACAGGGTAAAAAAGAAGGCATATTCAATTCAAAAGCTGGAAAAAAGGTGGCTCTCATTCAGTTTTAATTTATTTCTTTTTTATTATGGAGCAATCCAGACTTCAAGTGAATGATGGGTTTTCTGGTTTTTTTTTTAAGATGTAGATGATGTATCATTTGCCAATTATCTCACAGACTGCAGTGAAACAAAATTACTGAAATGTGTAGCAAGTCACAAAATAGAATTCTTAAGGGCAGAGTCATGAAGTATACACTCCAATAGCATGCATATAGAGAGGACCAATCTATGTGTTATGACACTGCAGACTGGAGTTCAGACCTTTAGAATACTGAAAGGGATTGGAATGAAAATTCAGTTGTGGAGAATCTAAAAGAAGTTCTTAGTTGCAGAGAAGGCCTTTGACAATTTGAACTGAGCTTTCCATTTTAAAGTTTTGGAAAATATGAATTTTGGGAAAAAAATGTTAAATGGGTAAGAGAGATTTATACTTTTTTGATAATTTATGTATCTTTGTGCTTTGTTCCCTTCTTTCTTTTGGTGTTATTATTTTAAAAGCAATAAAATTTATATATATAAAAGAAGAAACCTATACTGCTCATCCTTTGCTAAGGTTTAACAAAACAAATTATTTATGGGCTTTTAAAAAGAGAAATGATAGAATTAGTATACAGAGATTGGAAGAGATTTGGCATATGAGGTGCTTGATAAAGCTTATATGTTTTGTTTGGGTGTATTTAATTGTATATATGTGAATAAGAGACTGACTTTTTCAATCTCCTTTAGTACTATTACTATACTTTCACTAGGTAAAAACTATGGTATTTGGTGGGCAACTGGATAAATATAATTAGATATGTTTATGTGAATTAGATTCAAATAAAATGAATCTAATCCTTGGAGAATGGATGGATTTTAGAATAGATGCAGATGCAAGCAATAATTTACACTATTTAGATGTAGATGAAGCTAGTCTCTAATTTCCAATGTGAATACTTAATTTTAAGCTTTGATTTCAACATAATCATTAATTTAATAATTTAATTTAATACAAAGATAAGTTGTCCAGGATACAATTATCTTGGGGCCATGTTTATATTTAAATATGCAGAATGGGAACTACAGTTTGGATATTTATAAAATTGAGCTTTCCCTCCAGATGAAATACTTTTGTGCTTAACATTTGAACATTGCTACATCTTTTTCTTGGGAGTATTTTTACTCAGTGCTCTTTGGTTTCAGTTGATTCCAAAAAATTTTGAATTAAGAGATTCTAGGTGAATCACATCCTTTCTTTACACAAAATTAATAGGGTTTAGATGGTATGAAAACCCAATGTGATCTCTCAAAGGTTTCTTGACAGTGCTCTGTTTTTTCCTCATTACATAAGCTGAATCTGAAGTTTCTTTGATGCCACCAAGTACCCCAGTGTTCATGAATTTGTATAATATTTATACAACATATTGGTTTTGGAGTGGAGAAATTTTATGTTGTGCGATAACCTCTTCCTTTTACATATACTGAATTTATCACATAATTTCACTGACTGATGTGGAAAATGCACTCTGAAAAATATATTTCTAAATAAAAAAATAGGATTCATGAATAGTTTCTTCTGGTTGCAGAGTTCCACATTAATTTAATCAGAAATTGTCTTTATCTCTTTTTGGGCATCAATTTTCCTATGAAAAATAATTCAGAACTATCTCTAAAGAAATAGAGAAATCATTCCAGTCAAAATTGCTTAAAGTATAATGGAATAATGTTTAGCATACTGTATTTTTCTTCATTCTGGTTCCTTTCTGGATATGTTGAATTCCAGATCCAGTAAACCCAAGCCTTCAGGGCAATATATTGGATAAACCTAGCTGAATAATGTGGAAATAGCTGTTATTAACATTGGATATGTGATAATTATGAATCAAAAAACCATCTGGATAAAATACCAGGCTTATGATACAATAGTATGTTTATAATATTAATCTGCACCAAATTAATATATGATAATCCTCAAAAAATGGGAACCCGGAAGCTCAGCTTTAGAAAAGCTGTACAAATATATTGATTTTCACTAATATTCTTCTTTAGAAACAACAATTATGAAACAAAACCATTTATTACCAAGTGTTTTTCTCAGGGCATTTATGAGCTCCTTGATACTCCAAATCACACAAATCCTAAGCAATATTGCTCTAGTTTGGCAAGGCTAATTGAACAGGTGATCTCATTTTCCACAAAACCAAATTAGATTTGGATATTTTTAACTTTGTAATAACTAAAGCTATAAAAATCACAGAACACTAAGCATGTTAAACTGCTTATAAGTTTGAAAATTCAGAACCACAATCTTTATTTTTGTTGAACTGTGAACTGTTTTAATATTTATAGTTAGTTTATACAATATTGTATCATAGTGGTTCTCAACCTGTTTGCAGCATCCTTCACCTCCTTGTTCCTCACGCTGTAAATCAAAGGATTGAGCATGTAAATCAAAACCGTGTAGAACAACGAGGCCCATTTGTCTTGGTCCATGGAATAGGTGGAGCTGGGCCGAAAGTACATGAAGAGTATTGTCCCGTGGTATATCCCAACAGTTGTCAGGTGAGAGGTGCAGGTGGAAAATGCTTTGTACCTGCCTTCAGCAGAGCGCATTCTAAAGATTGTAGCCAAAATGTAAACATAGGATACAAAAATCATAGCTATGCTGCTTACTTCAATAAAGCCAGCAATGACAAATATAACTAGTTCACTGATGTACGTATCTGAGCAGGAGATCATTAAGAGTGGAGGTTCATCACAGAAGAAATGATTAATAACATTTGATTGACAGAATATCAGTCGAAATGTTGAGGATGTGTATACTATTGAATCCATTAGACCTATGCAATATGCAACAGCAATCATTTGCTGGCAGACCTTTTTGGACATTATAGCTGGATAGAGAAGTGGATTGCAAATGGCCACATATCTGTCATAGGCCATCATGACCAAAAAAACACACCCTGTATCTCCAAATGTAGCAATCAGAAAGAACTGTGCAGCACAGGCACTAAATGAAATTCTTTTTCCTTCAACCAACAAGTCGATCAGCATTTTTGGAGAAATGGTTGAAGAGCAGCAGAGATCAACAAAGGAGAGGTTGCCCAGGAAGTAATACATGGGTTTGTGAAGTTGGGGTTTAGTACAAATCAACAGAATCATCCCCAGATTCCCTAAGACAGTGATGGCATAAACCAGGAGGAAAATTGTAAAAAGTATAAACTGCATTTTGGGATTGCCTCTGAATCCCTGAAGAATGAATTCAGTAATGACAGATTCATTTTTGTTATCCATGATTTTTCTCTATGGGCACTGGGTTCAGGATATTAGCTGATCCTGAAATGCCTTTCTGATCCTTTGTTAGGACAAAGAAAATTGCATTATTCAGGGCTTTATTCACATTTCTCTCTTCATAAAACAACTGGACACCTTTTCAAGATGATTTTATCATATCCACTACAGTATATTACATATATGCTAGCAAGGGAATGTTTATTAAATAGAGTAATACATTTTTAAAAAACCTAGTTAATGAAAATTCAACGCGAGGCATGTTATATACAAACTCATTTCCACATGCCATGTAAGTGAAGGCTACAGAATAATGTACCACAATATTGCTATATCTGTTGCTGTAAACTATATGTGGGACCATAATGTATTTCTAGCTGCTGGTATCTCTATTCTGCCCTCTCCTAGGAATTTAGAAGCCTTCCCTTATATTCTGGAAATGGGGACTTAATGCTAGATTCCTGTTTATTTCAGCTCCTTTTTCAGTAGAGTAGTTGACCAGGAATACAGCAAGTGAATTTCCCACCCAATTCATTTTCTCCTTTATATTTGTTTAGAGTTTAAATTTTAGATTTTTTCAGCCCTTGTAAGAGTCCTTATTTCAGTTGTTCTCAACGTTTCACAAACCTGGAATTCATAAATAATCTAAAAAGGCATTTAAAACAGGTTCCTTCTTAATGGTTTTAGGTGATGTACAAGTTAGAAGACAAATATTTATTAAATTAGCATTAAAAGAAGACCAATATAAAATAAAATTAAATATTAGCACTCAAAGGCCTAGGGCAAATTTTTGCTAAATAATGTGGTAACCAAAATAAACCTTGCAGGACAATTCTGAACTGATGTAGAAATATATCAATGTAATTTCTGGAAGCACTAAATCAGAGGAGTCAGTGAATGCTATAAAAAGCTACTGAAAGACATAGCAACTGGGGTGCATTTTTCCTATATGCCTGCTAATATGGTTGTCTACCAGGGTGAGCAATGCTTCTTTGTGCCAGATCTGAGCCTGACCTCAGGTAGAGAAGGATCAAGATAATGCATTAAAAACAACAACAACAACTGAAACAATTTGCTTCTTGAATGTTTTAGTGGCACACAATATAGAATACAAAGTCTATTAAAATATATTTGTATTAAATTAAATATATGGACTGTTATTGTTACTATAAATATACAGTGTGTAATGGAAAAAAGTATAGGGAGAACCTATTTGGTTTAGTGGTTAAAGGCACCAGGCTAAAAACTAGGAGACTCTGATTTCTAGTCCTGCCTTAGGCATGAAAGCTGGCAGGGTGACTTTGGGTTAGTCACTCACTCAATGCTCAATGAGAGGCTTGGTTTGGGCATAAGGTGATGGGTCAGTTCTTGTTCTAATCAATGGATCAACACACTCCATTGATCTGAAAAAAAAAAGCATACACTGTACTTGCAGGAAAAACATTAGGAAGGAAAAAAAGGAAAGAATGGCAAAGTTTAACATGAACATAAATCTTTTTTCTAAATCAACATACCTGGAGTTAAGTCATTGGCTTCTTTGCTTTTACAACACTGGTAAATAGGGGCAGATATCTTAAATGTCTTTTCAATCCATCTGGGATAATATCCCATATGCATTTCAATCCCCCAGATCCTGCAGATAAGTGGTTGCATTTTCACAATTTCTTGTGATAGTTTTAATTGGAGGAATCTTAGAGTAAAATGTAAAGTCATGTTAAAATTTCTTTTTGATGGTTGTAGAATTAAATTCAGCTCTCTAGCTCTAATGTTATTTGTACACAGGACACATCTCCATCATCCCACTAATGACTGACTTACAACCAGTCACTTAAAGACGGTTCAAAGTTTCAACAAATCTATTCTAGGGGTACTTATGACCTTGATTTGAAATTCTGATGGTAACCACTCCCTCTGAAGTTACCTGACTGTACTTTGAGTGCTTGGCAACTGGACTGCTTTACACCTGTTTGCAGTGTCTTGTAGCCATATGAAACATTTTCCAACCATTTTCCTGGAACTGGCATTGATTTCCAGTTTTTGGCAAAGCTGCACCCATAGTGAACTATTGTAGTGAGTCATTTAGTAAGTGCTGCAAAAAAGGATGTGAAATCAGTTTGGTCACATGGATGTAACAGCCAGAAAGTAGAGGTGCTAAAGCTCTGACATCCAACATCAAACATTGAACTGAGCATGGGCGTTTGGAGCATAGCATTGGCAACAACCAGCAAACTTACGTGATTTATTTTCCAAACAATGCAATGACATTGAAGAGTACTGGGCCTAAGACAGAGCCTTGTGGACCCCACTGCTTACTTCCCTCCATGTAGACTTAGACCCATTAAGGATTACTCGTTGAGTACAGTTTGTCAGCCAGTTGCAGTTTGTCAGCCAGTTTGTCAATACTTCTATATTGAAGTGTTTATGATTTGACAAACTCAGAATCAACCACAGCCTTTAATATTACAGATTTGAAATGGTACAATATTATATATGCTTCCAGTCTTGTGATTTCTAAAGATTCTGTGTTTTCTACCATAAATTATTTTGATTTATGACTGCTAGGAACCTTTTTGTTAATGGACTGTTGTTAAACTACCATTTTTTATGGCTGAAGATTGTGGGAAAGAGCTAAAAGAGTGAACCAGTTGGAAGTGCCAAATTTTCTTATTAAACTGAAATAGCCTTTGGCAGAAGTAGAGACTTGTGTTAGCAAATTATATTTAAATAACATACTTTTTACTGAGATAATATTCAGAGGATTGAGCAATTTCATGTAGAGTTGAAAAACAAGAGATGAAAAACAAGAATACAAAATGTATGCTTCCCTCCTCGATTTCCTAATTTTTTTAAGTGGTAGAGATTATTATTAAGTTATCTATTGAATTTTCTACAGCCAAATCCTTCTAGATAGATCTTCTGAATGTACACCCAACCCCCCCAAATGGCCATCTTTTCAAGTCATTGTAAAACAAAGTTTCTCCCTTTCCAAACCCATATATGGCCAAGAGATTTTGACATAGCATCTTTCACCTCCTTGTTCCTCAGGCTGTAGATCAGAGGGTTGAGCATGGGGATCACAACCGTGTAGAAGATAGAGGCCCACTTATCTTGATCCATGGAATAGCTGGAACTGGGCCTAAAGTACATGAAGAGTATTGTCCCGTGGTATATCCCAACAGTCATCAGGTGAGAGGCGCAGGTGGAAAATGCTTTGTGCCTGCCCTCAGCGGAACGCATTCTCAAGATTGTAGCCAAAATGTAAACATAGGATACAAGAATCATTCCAATGCTGCTTGCTTCAACAGAGCCAACAAAGGTAAATAACACAATCTCACTGATATATGTATCAGAACAGGAAAGCATTAGAAGTGGAGGCTCATCACAAAAGAAGTGATTGATAACATTGGAGCTACAGAAAGATACTCGGAAGGTAGAGGAAGTTTGTATCATTGAATCTAGCAGGCCTATAAAGTACGTAATAGTGATCATTTTCTGGCAGGCCTTTTTGGACATTACAGTTGGATAGAGGAGTGGATTGCAGATAGCCACATACCTGTCATAGGCCATCACAGCCAACAAAAGGCATTCTGCATCTGCAAGGATATCAAATAGAAAGAGCTGTGTAACACAGCCAATGTAAGAAATCCTTTTAGTTTCACTTAATAAGTCGATCAGCATTTTAGGAGCAATGGTTGAGGCACAACAGAGATCAACAAAGGAGAGGTTTCCCAGGAAATAATACATAGGTTTGTGAAGTTGGGGTTTAGTGCAAATCAACAGAATCATCCCCAAATTCCCTAAGACAGTGATGACATAAAGCAAGAGGAAGACTGTAAAAAGAACAAGTTGCATTTTGGGGTTGTGTGTCAATCCCTGAAGTACAAATTCAGAAAAGGCAGAACCATTTCCTTTATCCATGATTTCCTGAGTAATGGATTGGTTCAGGTGATTTGCTGATCCTGAAATGTCTTTCTGATCCCTTATTAGGAAAAAGAAAATTATGGTATTTAGACTTTCATCCCTGTTCCTATCTTCATGTAACAATAATCAGGATTTTTTTCCAGAGGATTGGGACCACACCTTACTTAACTCACTTAACTTGAGTTAAGTGAAGGATGCAAATTAACATATTGATAGAGTAATATGTTGCTATATGTTGTTAGAGTAATTATGTTGCTATAAAATATGTTGCTTGTGCAAATTTTAATGAATTTATACCTGCTAGCAGCCATAATTCCCCCTCTTCCATCTGTTTGGAAACTTTGCATTATATCCTAGAAAGGGGGATCATTTGAAGGCTCCAGGTCTCCTATTTTAGGTTCCATTTATCCAAATATTCCCTTCAGAAGGTAGATGGTAAGTTGGCTGTAGCAGAGTACGTTAAATTCCCACACCATTTATTTCCAAATTTTGTTTCCTTGGGTTCCAAACTTCAGATTTCACCAACGATTAAAAGATTCTTGGTTTTAGTTGCTCTCAATATTCTATCAACATGGCATTTCATGTCCTTTTATGGTGGAAAAAAGCATGTTTTTACTTTTTCATAATTTTTCCTCCACATTTCCCACCTTTATATATCTAGGGTGTCTCTTGGCTGTGTTCATAGCTGAACCTCTTTGTATGTGGAGCCAAATAATATAGGAGGTAGAGATATTATTAATCAGGGACCAGTCACTCTTTCTTAGCCCAACTCACTTCACAGGGTTATTGTTATGGGGAAAATAGGAGGAATGGAGTTGGATATGTTTGCCAACCTGAGTTATTGGTAAAAAATAAAAAGCAGGATATAAACAACCAAACAATATCTCAATGATATCAAATCGAAATATCAGTCATCATATGGCAATATCATTTCTAGAGAGATCTTTAAGGCAAGAGTGCAACTTTTGCAAAGTGATGCCTCCAAACTGACATTTCTTCATCATCAATGATGTAAAAAGCCACTAAAAGAGGTAGGTGCACCAAGAGGGTGGCATTCTTTTGATGTCTCTGCTGGTAAAAAAACAATCCATCATAATAACCCAAGGCTCTTTATGTCAAATCTGTGCCTGATGCCTTTTCAAGATAATTTGTTTTATTTATGAATTCTTGAAGTTGTATGATCAATAGAATCCTCTCTGTCAGTTTGGTTAAATTTCAAATATTTAGCTGAGATTATTCTTAATAAAGGACCTCACAACACCTCCTCTAAAGAGGCAGGGTGAAAACCATGTATTGGTGATCTGATTGATTGTTGTCAAGGAGAAGTCCTTAGACATCCTAATAAACCGAGCTGGAGGAAGATAAAATCTTATGCAGTTTCTGAGGAATAAATAAATCACTTATTAAGACAGATATCAAAATTGATATCCTAGATACAATGTTCCCTCAAAAGACTGTCTGTCTGTCATAAATATGGGTTTTCTTCTCCACAAAGAATGTCCAAATTTCTCATAGAAATTAGATGATGTCTAGATGTCTGGATGGACTGACACCCTGGATGCTGGTCTTCAGCTGAGAAATCCTGAAGAGCTCCCTTGGACAATTCACCCCATAGACAAGAAGGCAGGAAGCATTTCTCTTCCCCTTTTCACCACAATGGTCCAAAGCAATTGCCTGCCATTCCTTGATAGAGACTACTAATTTTGCTTTTAAGTGATGTCTTATTCTTATTTAAATTTTCATATGTCTCAAATTAGAAAGATTCAATTGAATTAGATTAAATTAAACTTAGTAATGCTTAGATCAGACTTTCAAGAAGAAAGCATTCCTTAAAGTGAGGATGACCCAGTCTTGTTAAAAGAATCTTTTTGATACTAGTCAGAAAGTATCAGAAATTGATTTATATTAATTCTTATTTTTTGAGGCTTTCTGTACATCATGGGACTCTGTTGAAGGGATCCTTGCAACCAATGCATTTTTACTTTTCATACAGCAAAATGATCCATCTGGAATCAAGTCTTAAGAAGGCTTTAATATCTGAAAAGTACAAACCATTATAAATCCATTGAAACTTTAAAACTAAGATAGTCTCTGATTTTATTATGGTTTAGAAATTTCTCAGTAACATTTTCCACGTGGATTATTATTGTTAATATAAACATGCTGTTTGTAAAGAGTAAGTTCAACACTAGTATAAATGTTTTTGTGAATTAGCAACATACCTGGAATTAAGTCAGTGGCTTCTTTGCTATTACAAAACTGGTAAATAGGAACCGAGATCTTAAATGTCTTTTCATATCACTTGGGATATTGTCTCTTATGTACTTCAATACCCCAGATCCTGAAGATAAGTGGTTGTATTTTCATGCTTTGTTGCAATAGTTTTAATTGGAGACTATCGTTAAGTAAATAACACCTTGAGTCCCAATCCGCAACTTAACGGTTTTCAGATCCAGCCCAAGAATGACATTGTTTGTAGTAATTTTTTTATTTCATTTTATACAAACATATCATTACATAAACAGGATTCCTCCCAAACGTCTTACATTCTTTAGTGGATTTGACCATTTTCACATTTTGCAATCTTTCAAGCTTAATACTTTTCCCTTTCAAATTTATCATTCTCAGTATTCAAT
>JAOYMU010000001.1:58345259-58358625 GCA_025802295.1 Psammodynastes pulverulentus
ATTATTATTATTATTATTATTATTATTATTATTATTATTATTATTATTATTATTATTATTATTATTATTATTATTAGCTTCAGAATAAGAGTCCTTCAGAGAAGACATTGCAGTTCTTTTGTCCTGAACTTTTCCCTCTTCTGATGAGCAATGTTGAAAAACTAGTATTATTCTGATTTGAGGACCAACATATAGACAAACAGAGAGAGGGGTGTGATGCTAGATTGCCTCCTCGTGGTGCACCCTGCATAGCCCAGAAGTGTGTGTGAATTAAATAACTAGCGACAATTGGCAGTCAGACTATGTTGAAGAATTGGCAGTTAATGACAGTTGGCAGTCAGACATCTTTGTAGAACTTCTGGTTCTCTAAACACGTGGCAACGGATAAACAAAATGGCTCCCCATCCTGAGTCATATTGCACCACTAGCTCTACAAAGACAGGAAGCCTTAGTGAAGGAGTACAACAAAGTTACAACTTGCTCAACAGCTGTCTAACAACTTGACATCAACACACAGTGAAAGCCAAATAGGCTGCTGAATGCCCAGATACAGGAAGTTATGTAGATGACCTACACCAAAGATGCCAGGTTTGGACCTTCCCCGCCAGCATTGGTCAACTCTGAACAGGATCCGTACTCAACATGGTGTCTGCTAGGACTCATTGTTTAAGTGGGGTCTTGTCTCTACCCCTCAGTGTGACTGTGGTGCTCCTTGACAAAATATCCATCACATTGTTTCTGAATGTCCATCAAGAGCTTTAACATTTGAACTACTATAAGTCCATGTATTTGTCATATGCTAAATAAATAAATAAATAAATACAGAAAGAAAGAAAGAAAAAAACTTTTCCAGAAATTAATGCATTGATAGTTTGATTGTTGTTACGACTCAAACTAATTCCTAAACTGTACTCCAAGGAAGCTTTTGAGATTCTCTTGATACCAAAGAATACTTCAGTTTGCCAGATGGCTTAGCAAATTTTAAAACAGTAGCTTGATTTTTAGTGTTCTCAAAGGCCCAAGTCCCCAGATGTTATCTTCAGTACGGATTATATATACAATACTTGAATACAACTTAGATTAGTATTCAGATTCTCCCTAGTTGTATTCCTCGGAGGGTTTTTTTTCTTTTATAGTACATAAGATGCAAAATATAAAGCAGGATTTCATTACTGCATCATTTTTACAACAATGTTACCTTAGTGTTCTCTTGTTTAAAGCTACAAGATCTCTTTGTCAAGTAGGTTTTTCTGTACCTTTCTTCTTCTTCTTGTGCCATATCCGTCATCGGACGTTGGTGATCATGTTGGTGATCCTATTTTCTGTACCTTTAATAAATTGAAATAAGCTGGAGATCTGAAAACTGCTGTCACATTACACTTCAGGTACATGGGCAGTGGGCAAGTTACCCTTTAGCATCATCAGATATGTGAAATTTGCATTGTGTATATTTATTTATTTATTTGAAATATGCATGATAGTTTCTGGAATAATGTACACATACCTGATAAAGCTCCGTGTAAAAATGTAGGAACATTAAGAGTCAATGTGTTGGATGATTAAGGTCCTGGCACCCAGGAGACACAGGTTCAGGTCTACCTTGGCCATGGAAGCTTACTGGCTGTTCTGGAGACCCTCTTTCAGTCTCCCTCATAGGAAAGGGGTGGAAAAATAAAAGGAGTCTGTGGTGCTTATGCAGCCCAGCTCCTGAACATGTACAGACTGGATTTAAGTTTAACAAATAAATAAAATAAATGACTCTTGCTGGGACATGTGAAAAATAATTACAGCTTCATTTGATTCAATACCTAACTTATTCAGATTAATATAATCATCATCATATACACATTGTTTTTGTTGGAATCTTTCAGTCCTTTTTAGGTCTATCATAAATGGTGACTTTAATTTATTTAGCAATTCAGTTTATGGGCTTAAGAATTGGAGCTAAGTGCTCTTCCAGTGCTGACCATGGAAAGTTTGCTTCAGTAAAAATAAGTGGTAACTCTTAATAGGATATAATTAATAGATCCCAGTTGCACTGAACTCTGGATTAGTTCCCAATTCTCATCCTATTTTCTTTATTACTCTTTTTCAATCTTGTTTTGGACTCATCCTGAATTTCACTAGAATTAATTCAAGACTATGAATATTAAATGAATGACAAATTGTTTGATCTTTTTAGTTCATCTGTACTACACACAGTTACCAGAACACATTTATACATTCATAAAAATGTAGTAAAACACTCTTGATGTGATCTTAGTTGACTGTATGAAAAATTCTCTAATTGATTTTGGATTAAACCAAAATTCTCTATATTGGTTTTATATTACAATAAAATTATGCTGCTTTAATATTAAAATATGCTATTTAATGTCAGAATGAGTGCTACAAAGTCTGTAAATTGTGTTTAGAAATGTTAGAAAATATCTGTTATTCAAGCTCAGATGATTTGTAAGTCTTTTGTGAGGCATTTTTGTCTGCTCAGAACCTGAAAAAAACCAAAAAAGTTGGCTAAAAGATCAAGAAAAAAGTGGATGCAAATAGGATTAGTGGCAAAGAAGTACAATTTTGTTATAATACAACACTATTATTTATTAATATCGAATCTATTAAAGCATGAATGTGTTGATTTTGTAGCATAGGAATCAACATGGAAGTGCCTTAGTTCTTTTCTAATGCCAAAAGTGACTTTTCAAAAATAATTGTTATGGTTCCCTGTGTTTTAACTGAATTTTTATTGACAATTACAACTTCCCCCAGTGTACTTATATTGGCTTTGTGGCAAATCAGTATTTCTGATAAATGGGATTAACTAATGACAATTGGTATTGACAATTCAAAGTTCATACTTCATGCATACAACATTCCATGTTTGCAGATCAAAAAAGGAACATCAAAATGAAAATTGCGGACTCCAACTTTTTCCAGAAAAATCAAGTATTACAAAAATCAGATTGTGAGATTTATGCAAAGTCCTTTGTGTGTGTGTGTGTGCTTGTGTGTGTGTGTATGATGAAAGATGAGGTTGATTCCATTCTGTGTTCTGAATTATATTCCTTGCTTTACAATTTATCGTGATGGGAATATTGCAAATGGAGGCTGCCTTTCTGTTTTGATTTAATAGAGCAAAGGGAACGATAGTCTGAGTCTTCAGTACACCTCATTTCCCTCTACCTTTTTTTTTGCAGTTCACAGAACTGACTCAGACTAGAGTTATCAAAATTCAATGAAATGGTTTCTTTGACATTTAGAAATGGGAAATGCATCTAAACCAGGCTGCATATAATTTATAAGGAAAAAAAACCCAGTGCATTCTTCCCAAAATCCATGGAAGAGAAAATCAGAAAGACTGATTTAACTTATTTCACAGCACCATCTTCATCACTGACCCAAATAGAGGCTCTTGGCCACCCACAACTCCTACACTTCAAAAGGTTGCCGGTCCCTGTGCTAGACATGAGCGCAACTGAGCACTATGTAATTTGAACTGAGCGGTCAGAGTGTATTCATACAAACCATCTCCTGCCTTCCATATAACCTTACATCAAAGGATATTGTAGGGCTCACTGTAGCCCTTTCTGGCCTCAAAACTGCTGCTACATGCAGGCTAAGGGTCTTTCCTCCACAACTACTCTGTTGGAATGTTCTTTTAATTCACCCTGTGCTCTTCATACACTCTTTGCTCTCTTTCTCAAACTTTGGTTTGAATTGTAAATCTCTGGTAGAATGTTGATGGAAAATTGCTGTCTACATAGAGTATGACTTAAAAAAAAACCAACTCAATGAGAAACTTTAAGCTAAGATTCTTAATCGACTATAGGAAAAAGAAAAAGAAAGGTATGTATGAATTACATTTTTCCCATTCTTTTTAGATACCTCTGCTTCAGGCTTTTTGGCATGACAATGGCCAATAACACAGGAGTAAAGGATTTCTACTTCACTGAACTGTCTGATCTCCCTGCAGTGCACCTTTCTCTATTTGTGGTGATTCTACTGGCCTACCTGACCACTCTGACAGGGAATGGGGCTATTCTTATAGCAACAGCGACAGAGGCTCACCTCCAGACTCCTATGTATTTCTTTCTCTGTAATTTATCTTTGCTGGATGTCCTTTGTCCAACTGTCACTGTGCCAAAAATGCTCCAGACCTTCTTGTCTGAGGACAAGAGAATATCGTTTGTGGGCTGCATGCTGCAACTCTTCTTCCTGATTTATGTTGTGGGCACTGAAATTTTTTTGCTTGCACTGATGGCTTATGATCGCTATGTGGCAATATGTAGCCCACTACACTACCCAAATATTATGAGCAAGCGACTATGTGCTCAACTGGCAGCTGGGACCTGGCTAACAGGCTTCACAAATTCTATGATTCACACCTCAATGACTTTTACATTATCTTTCTGTGGGCCCAATAAAGTTAATCAATATTACTGTGACATCCCTCCAATTATGGCACTTTCTTGCTCTTCCACATATCTCCCTGAGCTTGTCCTCCTCCTTGTGGCTGGCATTTTAGGGGGAGGTGCTTTTCTTGTCACCCTGATCTCTTATATCTATATAATTTCAGCTATCTTACGCATGCGCTCTGCTGAGGGCAGGCGAAAAGCATTTTCCACTTGCGGTTCTCACTTGGCTGTCGTTTGTCTTTTCTATGGGACAACCATTGCAACCTACGTCCGGCCCACTTCCACTTACTCACCCAAGAAAGACAGAATTGTTTCAATGCTGTATGGGATTCTTACTCCCATGATAAACCCAATGATCTACAGCCTGAGGAATAAGGAGGTTAAAAGGGCTTTGATCAAAGCATTTAACATGCAAAGGGTTTTTTTGAGGGGTTGAGTTTGGGTTCCCCTCCACTCGAATGTTATCAGAATGTGAATGTGATGTAAATAGTTTTTTGGGCCCTTTCTGGTGGAAAATTTGTATCAATCTGGCCAGTGGTGGATTAAGGCTCACTGGTGCCCTAAGCACTGACAAATCTTGGTGCCCCCCTCCTTTGTACATACTGTACAAATGAAGCCAAGCTTTTTTTCTTTCTCAACTTTATGGTGCCCCCTTTGGGCCTGGTGCCCTAAGCACGTGCTCAGCCTGCTTAATGGTTAATACATCACTGGAGTCAGTTTTAATAACAATCACTTTCTTAGATAGCAAGATGTAAGCACTAACCTCCCTCTTCTTGGATGAAAAAAGTCAAAAGCTTCTGTAGGATAATTTGGATCTTTGAACAATTAAAAGAAAATTGGGAAAAGAGGAAGTTTTATTTTGCCTCAAAGGGTAGACTACTTGGGTCTGTTCTGCCTTCAGGATGATATGGTGGCTTCTCTCCATCCCCATTCACTGCTATGATTACTTCACAATGGCAACCATGAGAGAAAATGAAAATGATATTGGAAAGAAGGTCATTTCAATCTTGAGACCACAACCATATGATAGAGCACCTTATTTAAATCTTTCAGTAAGGTCATTCAGCAACTTTACTATTTTTCTTTTCTTTTCCGTGCTGATTTAAAAAAATTCTGGGGAGAATTGCTGCAAATTGTGCTTGGTTGTGTGTTTTTAATAATTTTAATACTAAAATTGTTAAAATTTTAAACTTTGAAATGTTATAATCTAATGTATTCTCTGTTGAGGAGTGTTGTAAAATAAATATGTAGGAACATGAATTTATACCTACTGCATTTATTATGCACACATTAAAATATGTGAGTTTTACATGTCCCAAATGGGGATGATGTATGTCATATTTTCCCTTATTTTCAGTTTTATATGTATATGCCACTATAGATGACACTGGACTGTCCAGTATTAGACTGACCTTGGCTTACCTCAATAGCAATAGCACTTAGACATAATACTACTTCATAGTGCCATTCAGCACTCTCTAAGAGGTTTACAGAATCAACGTATTGTCCCTAACAATCTGGGTTCTCATTTTACTGACCTTGGAAGGATGGAAGGCTGAGTCAATCTTGAACTAGTCGGGATCAAACTCCTGGCAACTGGCAGAGATAGCCTGCAATACTGCATACTAACAATTGTGCCACCATGGCTTGGAGATCTAGGTAAATGGGCATGGGATTAATACTTGGAGGGGAAACCATCAGAAAATCTCAGAGCAAGGGGCTAGACTAAATGATAAAGAAAAAATTCAAATGAAATCAAAACATGGAAGAAGACTATGATAAATTACTTTCATAGTGTTTCTAGGAAAACAACATGGACATGTTTATAAGGTCACCAGGAACTTGATTTGTAGGAAAGCTTATTTACTGCAGACTGGAATAAGAGGAATCAGTTTACAAATGTTGAGTCAATAGATTGCTCAAATCCCATGGGGGAAAAATGACGGATTGGCTTCCTTTGAGTGAACCTGCTCTGAAGTCCTGCAGAAGTTGTCAAAAGAAGTGACATGTTTAGTTTCTGCAACTCTAGACCGATTTCCAGTGGTTTGGAACCAGACCAGAAATGCAGAGAATGTTCAGAGGGTAAGGTATTGATAAATAGTTTTCTGTGTTATGTTCCCAAAAATAAGAGATACAGTATATGAAGGACCACACTAGCAACAATTTCAATTCATTCAAACAAACAAACAGACAAACAAATCTCTCATTCAACACTAGAAGCAATTTTGTGCTAAAAACTTCCCCTTTTAAGAATCAATTGTATGTACCGGTATGTATGCCCTTATTTTTTGGATTTATTCCCCACATTTCCTTTAGGAGCTCATAGCAGTGTTAGCAGTCCTCCCTCATCCCATTTTTCTAGACAAAGCTACCTTGCGAGGTGGTTGGGGCCACAAATGCCAAAATGCTTTATAAGAAATCAATGGATCAATACAAAATAACAGATTCATTAAAATCAAGACAAGGAGAAATAGATTATCTGGAATATTGGAATGGTGGGCAGTAGGAGGTGACAACTTTTATCCATATAGAAGGGCATGGCAGAGACTGCAGTTGTGCAATCCACAACACTCTGGATTACAGATGAAAAATGAACACTGTCTTTTGAAGACAAGAGATAGGAATATGAAAATAATAGATAAGATCTTATTTTATCACATTTGGGCCTTGTTCATAACCAGAGATTTAAAACCTATATACAGAAATTGTCACATATACACACAGGATACTTGGTATGAATTAGAGCTGCATAATGGAAATAACCTTTTGAAGAAATCCAGTTCCAAGGAAACAAGCAATAGGTTTGCTTGAATAAGTGTAATTCTTTGAGTTAAATGGAGACAGATATCATTAATATTTCAACATTATTTGTACTTTCCTGCAGAAAGTCCTTTTTACCTCAAAGGAGATTAATAGGACTGTAGAGTAACTTTTTCTAATTTGATGCTGTTTCATTTTCAAAAAGATTTTGTTTAAGTGCACTTCTGTTCCAATGAGACTCAAATCCAACTGGTACCAAATTCCTTGGAGATTTTGGAGTCCCTAAATAGACTCTTTGTCTTAATGCTGTCATTTTCATTTGTTAAAAAGGAAGAGGTAGCAAAGACTTTAATTTGATGATTGGAGCAATTATTGTCAATTTGATGCCTGAATAGCCATGCGTATATTTTACTTGATTCCACAAAAATTCTTCATCTGTGGTTCCTGTGTTGATACAGACAGGAGAAACAAGAAAGGCAGGTGACTTCACTTTATTGGAAGAATAATTTTATGTCGATAGACATTATCTAAAGTCATCTTCTATGTTCTGGTGCCCATCTGGAGGCCAACAGATGAAAATGAGTGGGTCTAGTTTATCTGCAGTTTTATTCTTTAATGAATTATTGTCCTGAGTCAATCTCAGAACAGGGAGATTTTATCCATAGCGCTGATAAAATCTCAACTGATGACCTTAAGGTATTTTGATTTCTTAATGTTTAACCTTCAACTGCAGAATGCGAAGATTTAATTGAAGGCATTTTGGGAAAGGCTTAGTAACAGCCTTGAAAATATTATAGTTTTTGCACTGTATTGTCATCATTGGTGAATTGAAGCCCATTTAGCTTTATGTTTTTGAAAAATGAAACACCCTTAACTTGTTCATGCTTGCTACTAATAGAGATTTTGAAGGGTAAAATGTTTTTTGCAGATGGTAGGCTAGTAAGAGTTTCACAAATCTAATTTGCCCCTTCTGATAAGTACCTTACCGAATAACAAGAGCAATTCTAAGATAACCTGTTGCAGCAATTTGACTCTATTATGTATTCCTGAACTAAATCCGAAATAAGAATTTGCATTCAATGGCTTTCAGGATTGAATATTTGCAGTCAAATATTAGATTCATAGTAGATACCCTACAGCTATTTTTATCAATGCTGCTTGTTAATTTAGATATTGACTAAAGACTATTTTAAACATAATGATGTTATTTAACAGTGATTTGCTCTTTATCTCTTTATCTTACGTTAATGTTTATATAGTACTGTAACTTTTATACTATTTTTTATAATCTAAGCAATCCCATGATAGAAAGGGAGTGCACTACTAAAGCGTCATGACCCATAGTAATAAGCAATGAAGTTTAACACTGATCTTTAGCCCTCATTACAAAGAGAAAGAGACACTATCCTCTTCCATTGTGGACTTCTTCCCAACATCCCATTCCCAACTACCCACTGTAGTCTGGAGAAATGTAGGTGATAGTCTGCATCTCTGCTATACTCTAAAATCCAGAAATATATACTCTTTTATTAAACCTCGTTTGCATTGTCTTGGTTTAGGAAGTCCTGCGGCTCAGTCTGATTGCCAGAAAGATGGAGAAAAGCAACACAACTGTGTTGATGGACTTCTACTTGACTGAACTGTCTGATCTCCCTGAAGTACAGACTGTCCTCTTTGTGGTGATTCTGCTGATCTACTTGACCACCCTGGCAGGGAATGGGTCCATTCTCATGGCCATAGGAACAGATGCTCACCTCCAAACTCCAATGTACTTCTTTCTGAGTAATTTATCACTGCTGGACATCCTTTGTCCAACAGTCATTGTACCAAAGATGCTCCAGATATTCTTGTCAAAGGACAAGAAAATATCATTTGCTGGCTGTGTGCTGCAACTCTTCTTGCTCATTGATATGTTGGGTACTGAAATTTTCTTGCTTGCAGTGATGGCTTATGATCGCTATGTGGCAATATGTAGTCCTTTACATTATGCTAATATAATGAATAAACAATGGTGTATTCAACTGATGGTTGTGATATGGCTATTGGGCTTAATTAATTCTATGATTCACACCTCATTGACTTTTAGATTGTCTTTCTGTGGATCTAACAAACTCAACCAATATTTCTGTGATCTTCATCCTGTGATGGCTCTCTCTTGTTCTTCTACTTACCTTGCTGAAATTGTTCTTCTACTTGTTGCTGGTATTATAGGTAGTGGGGCTTTTCTGGTCACCCTGATCTCTTACATCTACATAATTTCTACCATCTTGCGCATGCCTTCCACTGAGGGGAGGCACAAAGCCTTTTCCACCTGTGGTTCTCATTTGATTGTTGTATGTCTTTTCTATGGGGCCACCATTGCTACCTATGCTCGTCCCACCTCTTCTTATTCAGGCAAACAGGGCAGAATAATTTCCATGCTATATGGGATCATCACTCCCATGCTGAACCCTATGGTATACAGTCTGAGAAATAAGGAAGTTAAAAAAGCATTATACAAAGCCTTCAATCTGAAAAGATTTTCATAGATATCGCCTTTCTTTCCTTATTTAATTATCAAAATACATTAAGTGTTTAAAGTATTGCTTTTTCTCTGATCTAGCCATACTGTCATTGAAAAAAGAATTAGGTGAGCACTAAGATTGTCAGCTTTTGTCCAATATTTGTAATGGTGCGTAGAAAAGATCTTGGGAGACTGGGCAAAGAGAGCTGCCAAGAGTATGGTCAGATAAGAGACAACATAGCCCACAGCTGGATAGTGTGAAGGGCAAGAAGCATAGACAAAACACTCCTTTATTTCTTGGGCAATAAAGGAAATGATGTGTGTGTGTATGTGTGTGTGTGTGAGGGAGGGAGGGAGAGCGGGAAAGAGAGAAAGAAATGGACTTTCAGACTTTCAAGATTTTGTCAATGTAATTAGAATTAACTCATCTAATTGTGATGGTTTGTCCCATGAGGTGGACAAACCATCATGGTTTGTCCTTTTTGTATCAATAAGGAAAGAAATAATTTGGTGTAGCGATTAAGGCGTCAGGCTAGAAACCGAGAGACTGTGAATTCTAGTCCTGCCTTGGTACAAAGCCAGCTGGGTGGCCATGGACTAGTTACTTTTTTCAGTTCTAAGAAGAAAGCAATGCCAAATTAATTCTGAAAAACCTTGCCAAGAAAATTGCTGGGACTTGTCCAGGCAATTCCTGAGAATCAGACATGATTGAAAGGAAGAAAAAAAACCTCTATAAAGGGAATGGCTGAAGGTTTTTGCTTTTGTTTTAGAACCATTCATTTTTTAGATATTAGAACAGATGAAATTGTGATGTAACTGTACTTATAATGCAATGTTGCAACAGTCCAATTCTGTTATCCTAATTGACATTCTCACTTGTAGGTGAGCTTCCTTCTGCCCTCTATTGAAAAGAAGGCAATTTTAATATTTCATAATAAATGTGATTTTCCCCTACCCAAAATAAATGCTTGTTGTAATGTTTATGGATCCATGGTATTCTTCTACCAACGTTTGGAATTTAAATAAAAACAGCTTTTAACTCAATGTCTATGGAGATTCTCAGTCATCCAGGTCATGGTTGTTGCAAAGGTGCTTTTTTCATGAGGCAACTGGACTTTCTTGGTTTTTTTTGAAGACAATTCACTTCTTGGATGAAGGAAAGTTCAGTTGCCTCTTGAAAAAAGCACCTTTGGGACTTTTAACTTAATGCACTTTCCTCTCCTGTTCTTAATTTTCTAAGAATTTTGTGATCTACATGAAAGTGAGATGAGAATAAGTTCTCATTATATGTTAATACGCTTCTTTAGCCACTTAAAAATTCTGATTTGGAATAGATATATTAACATCTATTCCATCTTAGCCTATCATCATTGGTAAAAGTTATTGATTACGTGAGATTAATGTGCCTCTCATCTTTGAGAACCTGGATTACAGAACTCAGCTATTGTACTGAAATGTCCCGATTCCGGTTTCTTTCATTCCTTATTTTCTTACTGACTACCTGCGATTGTCCTCTGTAGAGACAATCTCCCTGCTGTGTATCTTTCTCTATTTGTGGCCTACTTCACCACTCTGACAGGGAATGGGGCTATTCTTATAGCAATAGCGACAGATATCTCACCTCCAGACTCCTAGGTATTTCTTTCTGTGTAATTTATCTTTGCTGGATGTCCCTTGTCCTACTATCACTGTGCCAAAAATGCTCCAGATGGGCACTGCATTTTTTTTGCTTGCACTGATGGTTTATGACCATTATGTGGCGATATGCAGCCTCCTATACTACACAAATTTGATAAGCAAGTGACTATGTGCTCCACTGGCAGCTAGGACCTGGCTAACAGGCTAAACAAAAACTATGATTTTTACCCCACTGACTCACCTTTATGTTAGCTTCCTGTTGACTCAAAAAAGTTAATCAATATTACTGTGACATCCCTCCCATTATGGCTTTTTTTTTGGGGGGCTCTTTCACATATCTCCCTGAATTTGTCCTCCTCCTTGTAGCTGGCATTTTAGGGGATGGTGCTTTTTTTGTTATCCTGATCTCTTATATCAATATAATTTCAGCTATCTTATGGATGTACTCTGCTGAGGGTAGCAAAAAGCATTTTCCATTTGTGGTTCCCATTTTGCTGTTGTTTGCCTCTTCTGTGGGACCACACTACAGAGGTGGTATTCAGCAGGTTCTAACCAGTTCTGGAGAACCGGTAGTGGAAATTTTGAGTAGTTTGGAGAACTGGTGGTAACCTTCCCCTGGAGTGGGGTGGGAATGGAGATTTTACAGTATCCTTCCCCTACCATGCCCATTAAGCCAAGCCATGCCCACCAAACCACAACCACAGAACCGGTAGTAAACTTTTTTGAATCCCACCACTAGCAGCAGTTTCAACTCATTCAAAAACAAACAAAAAACAAATAAACAAACAAACAAACAACCCTTGCACTTATTTGTTAGATTTGTTTTCCACATTTCCTATAGGAGCTGAAAGCAGTGTCAATAGTTCTCTCCCCCATCTCATTTTGCTAAACAAAGCTACCTTGTGAGGTGATTTGGGCTGTTTGGCACACAGATACCAATACCCCTTATAAAAAAAACCCCAATGGATAAATACAAAATAATCCAGATTTTTTTAAAAAATCAAGAAAGGCAGAAGTAGATTGTCTGAATTTGGGATGTGATGGGGAATGGCAGCCTTTATCCATTTAGAAGGCATAGCAGAAATTGCAATTGTGCAAGCCACAGGATAAATAGAACATAATTGTCTTTCTGTTATAATGGTTAAGAATGTCCATACTCTGGATAGCCATGAAAAGGGTATCATTTCCTTTGAAGACAATAATAGGTAAGATCTTATTTTATCATATTTGTGCCCTTTTCTCAACTGGAGATTTAAAACCTATATGCAGAAACCTATATACAGGATGCTTCATATGGATTAGAGCTGCACAATGGAAATAACATTTTGAACAGATCTAGTTCCAAACAAAAAGTATAAAGTTTGCTTGAATAAGTCTAGTTCTTTTGAGTTACTGCAAATGGGAGATGGATATCATAAATAATCCAACACTATTTGTATTTTCCTGGTAGGAAGTCCTTTTTTATTTACTTTTTACAGATAAATAGTAGCGCAAAGTCACTCTTCCTAGTTTGATGCTGTTGTATTTTTAAAAAAATCACCAAATTGAACTTCTGTTCCAATGAGACTCAAATCCAACTGGTACCAAATTCCTTGGAGACCTTGGAGTCCCTTAATAGACTCTTTCTCTTAATGCTGTCGTTTGCATTTGTTAAAAAGGAAGAGGTAACAAAGACTTTACTTTGATGATTGGAGCAATGATTATTAATTTGATGCCTGAGTAGCCATGCGTGCATTTGCTTGACTCCACATAAATTCTTCATGCTGTGGTTCCTGTGTTGATACAGATAGGAGAAACAAAAAGGGCAAGTGATTCACTTTATTGGAAGAATAATTTTATGTCAACAGACATTATCTAAAGTCATCTTCTATGTTCTGGTGCCCTCTCAATGTGCAGTATTTTCCTTATGGACATATGGGGAAATATAGGGACTGCGGTCCAATCCTTCTGAAGGTCAACTGATGAAAATGAGTGGGTCCATTTTGTCTGCAATTTTATTCTTTAATGAATTACTTGTCCTGAGTCAATCTCAGAACAGAGTAGATTTTATCCATAA
>JAOYMU010000001.1:58398752-58413703 GCA_025802295.1 Psammodynastes pulverulentus
CATTTCTTGCCTTGCCTTCTGGTGCTTTGGAAAATAAGTATACCCCCTCCTTGTATTTTTCAGGAAGCATTTTTCTGTGTGAAAGTATGTAGACTTCCTGCTCCAAGAAGCTAAAAGTCTATTGCATTCTACTACTCTATAAAGAAACTCAAATTGGTCAATTATTTGAACTGTGTGGAATGAAGTGTAATCTATTTTGGTAGGAAATGTTCTGTGAAACAATATTGATGTCTATTGGCAACTATGCATTAGCATTTTTCTAAATTAATTAATTTGTGATCCATAATCTTTACATTTACAACTAGTTTTGGAGCATTTTAAACTGGCTGATTAGCATGTCCTGCAGCAGAGTTCTATCTGATATTTCTTCTTCCAAGTAGAAATATTCTTAAGTGGAATACCAAACTTATATTTAACTCTGCAGTTTAGATTTAGTGGATTTTAAAACTGGCAGAACACCAGCTATATCCTGCAATATATTATTCCACTGGCAGCATGGTATCTCCATAGCCATTTTGTAATGGTTGTGGTCATTACAGTTATGCAGGTATATGTATTTATTGTCCATCTGAACATTAATATGTTTATTACATCATATGTAATAGAAATTGATTGAGGAGATACTATACGTAACACTTTTTCTCAATCTACAAATAGTAAGATTAACCATTGCAGCCTGTATTGGTAAGCTGGAAGAAAGAAGAACCATCTGTTGACTCATGAATTTAATTTGTTGCCACCCAAGAGCAAAAATCAAAAATGTGATTGTATCTTAGTAAAACAATCAAGCCAACATATTAGTATTTTTTCATTCTCTTTCATATGGGGATGATATGACAATGAACCTGAAAACAATATCAAGAGATTATGAGCAGCTTAGCAAGAAAGTCAAAGCACATATAGTGTTTTCAACTGTACTTCCAGCAAAAGTTCACCATCCAATAAGAGAACAAAAGATTTTAGAATTACATTTTAGAATTGAAATAGAATTACAATTAATTACACCAATTAAGGATTGGTGCCCTCAAGAGAACGTTGGGTTCTTAGACCACAGTCTAAGTCTGATGAGCCTGGCTCACAATTTTGACATCCAAAAGGTAGAGGAGGGAGGGAAAGAGGATCAGCTATCCTGGACTTAATTCTTACTAACAGAGATGAAATGATAGAGGGGGTTGAAGTAGCAGGATCTTTGGGAGATGGCAACTGTAACATATTGGAATTCAATATAATGCAGACATAAGCAATAGAACAAAATCCAAAAGAAATGACTTCAACAAACTCAGAAAGAGCTTAGGTAGTGTTCCATGAATAAAAATCTCAAGAATCTTGAGAAACTCTAAAAAAAGTGTAATTATAAAAGTCTAGCACAATAACATTGAAAGGGAAAAAAAGAGATTCAAGAAGAAAACAGCATGGTTGCATAAAGAACTATCTAATAAACTGAAAGACAAAAAGGCCAAGCATAAAAAATGGAAAGAGGGACACATAACTAAGACAAAATACCAGTATACATACATACATACATACATACATACATACATACATACATACATACATACACTTCCGCAAAGATGAAGTCAGGTAAGTAAAGCTCAGAATGAGTTAAGACTTGCAACACATATCAAAAATATTTTAAAAATATTAAAAACATGCAAAAAACGGTCCACTAATGGGAGAAGATGGCAAGGAAATGACAAGTAGGAGGGAGAAAACAGACTGGTTAATTCATTGTTTGCATCTGTCTTCACACAAAAGAAAAAACAAAACAGTACAACCTTCCAAAAGCAGAACCATAAAAGACAGACTAGGAATACAAATTAAAATAGGCAAGAAAATAGTAAGAGACCTGCTGTCCACCATAGATGAGTTCAAATCACTAGGACCAGATGGAATATATCCCAGAGCATTGGAGGAGCTGGCAGACATGATCTTGGAATCACTGAAACATACCTTGCAAAATCCTGGAGCACCATGAATTTACCAGATGATTAGAAAAGAGCTGGAATGGTTCCCATCTTCAAAAAAGGAGAAAAAAATGAATCCAGGAAAATATAGAGCAATCAGTCTGACTTCAATAACTGAGAAGAACCTTGAAAAGATAACAAACAACATATCTGTGAACATCTAGAAGCAAGCAAAGTTATAACCAGAAACCAATATGGGTTTGTCAAAGACAGATCATGCCAAACAAATCTTATTGCATTCTTTGACAAAATGACTGAAATGGTGGAATGAAATGCTGTGGACATAGTATAATTGGACTTTAGTAAGGCATTTGACAAAGTAGACCACAACCTATTTCTTGCTAAGATAGAAAATAGGATTTGCACTTGGTTGGCAAACCACTCTCAATGTGTAATCCTCAATTGAACTGCATCTACATGTAGGGAAGTAAGCAGTGGAGAGTACCCCAAGGCTCTGTCTTAGGCCCAGTACTCTTCAACATTTTCATAAATAATTTAGATGAGGGGATAAAAACTGGCAAGAATAGCCAACACCCCAGAAGGTAAGCTCAAGATCCAGGAGGATCTTGACAGACTAGAACACTGGGCTCTATCTTACAAGATGAAATTCAATGGTGAGAAAAGAAATTTTACATTTAGGCAAGAAAATGAAATGTACAGGTACAGAATAGGTGCTACCTAGCTCAATAGCAGTAGGTTTTAGGACTCCTAGTGGACAACCACTTAAATATGAGCCAGCAGTGTGCTTCAGCTGCAGAAAAACCCCAATGCAGTCCTAGGCTGCATTAACAGGGGGATTTAATTAAGTTCATGTGAAACATTAGTGCCGGTTTATGCCTTGGTAAGATCACACTTAGAATATTGCATCCAGTTTTGCTCATCATGATATTAAAAAGATGTTTAGATTTTAGAAAGATTGCAGAGAAGAGCAAGAAAGATTATTAGGGACTGGGGGCTAAAACATATGAAGAAAAGTTGCAGGAATTGGGTTTGTATAGTTTAGTGAAAACAAGAACTAGAGATGACATGGTAGCATTGTTCTAATATTTCAGGGGCTACCATAAGGAAAAGAGGATCAACCTATTTTCCAAAACATCTGAAGGCAGGACAAGAAGCAATAGATGAAAACTAATCAAGGAGGGAACCAATCTAGAATTAAGGAGAAATTTCCTGACAGTGAATGACTTCCCTCCAGAAATTGTGGGTGCTCCATCACTTGAAATTTTGAAGAAGAGATTGGATAGCCATTTGTCTGAAATGGCATAGAATGTCCTGCTTGAGCAGGGGGTTAGACTAGAAGACCTCCAGGGTCCCTTCCAATTCTGTTATCTTATTATTCTGCATTTTTGCATCTCATATATTACAGGAGATTTAATTCTCACAAAGCATCGCGAAGAAGCTTTTGGAGTTTGGGTGACAAGAGAATTCTAAGTAAAACACAGATCAATATTTTTACATCAGAGCAGCTGAATATACTTGTATTTGCAAAAGTATGATGATGATGATGAGAAAGAGGAGGAGGATGAAGATAAAAGCATTAAAAAATATATTAGATGAAGTAGAAAAGCTTAATTAAACTTACCAGATCAGAAATCAAAATTCCACTTCCAAAGATGAAAAATGAAATATTTTGGATAGAATTGCTCATTTTATATTTTGTTTACCATTAATTAAAAACCAAGTCCGTGAAACTCTCAGCTGAAGTAATCAACATATCATTAACATGTTCAGTATGACCTCTAGGCAAAATAAATTTGAGGATGTACTGGGAATTCATATTTCACATTCATAATTAGTTCAAACTTCCATTGCAGTTCACTAAGAAACCTTATTATGTAGTTTGATCTCTTTTATCTTGAAATATTAACTTGCAGATTGAAGGCAGAAACAACGAAGCTAAAATAAGAATGGCAGAGTAGTAAAAATACCCGTTTTTAAATAATGCAGAATTTACAATCTAATGATGCATGTTAGACATACAGGTAGTCCTTATTTTACAGCCATTCATTTAGTGATTGTTCAAAGTTACAGTGGCATTGAAAAAAGTGACATGATTGTTTTTCACACAACCATTGTAGAATCCTCATGATCACATGATCAAAATTTGGATGCTTGGCAACTGGCTCATATTTATGACAGTTGCAGTGCCCTGGGGTCATGTGATCACCTTTTGCAACCTTGTAACAAGCAAAGCCAATGGGAAAGCCAGGTTCACTTTACAACCATGTTACTGTCTTAACAACTGCAAGGATTCAATTGTCAACTGTGACGAAAAAGGGTTGTAAAATGGGGCAAACTCACTTAACAACTGTCTCAGTTAGGAATGGAAATTTTGGGCTCCATTGTTCTGTCCTAGGCCTCCCCAAAAAGCACTAAGTCAATTCTGAGTTCCAGCAAAAACCTCTTTTATTTACATTAATGTGAGTTTATTTCATTCACAGTCAGCCCATGGCGTGGCAAACAGTCTTGCAAAGGTATACTAATTAGCTCAGACCTTATCAATCCTGGAACATTGCCTGGTAAAATTCCACACTCGGTGCTGACAAAGAAGGGCTGAGATACAAAGACAAATCTTCATGAGGCTGGGATGAACAGATGAATGAACGAGAAAGTTGTTTCCTGCAAAAGCCCCCTCCCCTTTTGCTTCTTTTTTAATCCTGATAAGAGGGGCAATTCATTGTCCACCTGTATCCCTGTTTCCATGTTGACCCTGAGTTTTTAATTGTGCCTTCGTTTTGGCAGCTCTTTGCATGTGTAGACTGGGAACCGGTTCCAGAAGCTCCCCTGCCTCACTGATATCTGAGCCTGAAGCAGTGGTGGGATTCAACAGGTTCGCACCTATTCATGAGAACTGGTTGTTAACTTTCTAAGCAGTTTGGAGAGCCAATTGTTGGAAGAAATCTCCTTTTGGTTTTTTTTCCCACTTTACAGGGCTAATCCTATAAGGAAGGCAGGGAGGAAACATTCTGCTGTTGTTTCTAGCTTAATCTTTATTGCCCTGCTTACAGAAACTGCTTCTTGGTTAACCCATATAAGGTTCTTGGCAGTACGCCCAGACTTAATGTCGCCTGAGTTCCACCCAGTCACATGATCACTCAGCCACATGTACCCAGCTGGTCATTAGGGTAGAGAACCAGTTGTTAAATTATTTGAATCCCACCACTGGCCCGAAGGCAGCTAATGACTGCCAGCTTGTCCTTGCCCCATCTCTGCCTCTGATGCAGAGCCCTCATCCAAGCCTTCCTCAACCTCCAGGACTGGCCCAGGTTCCTCCCCAACTTCCTCACTACTGTCTGACTCTGCTGCCAGCTTCGGGCCACAACATCCATTGAGGTCGTAAGTTGAGAATATTCATAGTCTATCCAAAGATGAAGTGGCAACCTGGGAGTTTTCTTTTCCTTTAAATGTTTCTAGTAACTATTTTTCTATCTGAGCATACATCCTTTGTCTTCCATTTTTATTTACTGGCAAAAACTAGCAAAAACTATGGATTGATGGTTGTGAATGAACATTGTTGTACTGTTGTAGTGGGTAGAAGGGGGGCTTTGGGGCCCATATTCTTCCCTCTTTAAAACCTTTTTTCTTGCATTAATGTTCATTTCCAGACTATAAGCATTCGAGTAGCAATCAGGACAACTCATAAACATTACAGATATATATACGGATGTTGACAGGTGCCAGTCAATAAGATACTGAACTGCTGTGAAATCCTGTAGCCTAGGTATTCCCTTACTGTATTCACCTTTTTTAATTCTTCATCTTGTTTGCATTTTTATTAGAGAATCTGCTGAATATAAATGAGATCTCTTTATATGTAGGCTTTGGATCCTTCATATGCTTATGATGTGGATCCTCACTCTTTTCAGAGGTTCTGAAATTATTATTTATTTCTTCGATTTATAGCCCGCCCCTCTCCACAAAGGGACTCGGGGCGGGTAACAACCAAAGCAAGAAACTAGAAAACATACAGTAAAATACAATAAAAAATAAAAAGATAAAATGTACAACCCTATACTAAAACGACAATAAAAACCCTGGGGACTGGACCGGGACCGCAATTAATCTTGAAATGTCTCTGGCATCCATAGTCTCTGCATACTTTCTGAAATGCTTTCTACTTTTAAAACAATGTCCTACATTATATTCACTGGGCCATAGTGGTGATAGATAAAGGAGATCATATAGCCATCTCTCTTGAGCCAGGTGGGTCCATCCCTTTGCCCAAGGGGGTTGTTTTTCAATAGCCCAGCAGCATGAAGTGGAGGAAGAGGAATCAGACAAACTTTAATCTTGTAAAAAAGAAAAAACAGTAGCGGTTTTAATTTATTTGTTAATAAGATTTATAAATGCCATCCATCTCAGAAGTAGCGACTGGGTGGTATACAATAATGAACAATTCGAAAATATAAAAAACTAATCCATGTAACTGGGCAAAAATCAATCCCTGGCATTTTCTCTGGACCTGCAATGAGGCCAGTGCCCAGCTAAGAATGATTTGAGTGATTTTGTTTAATTGAAGCTGAGAAATTCCTCCACATGTCCCTGCAAAAGCTTCCCCAAGTCCCCTTTACTTGAGGGCTTGTATTATAAAAACCAGGGCTGAGGGGTGGCAATTTATAGATTCTCCTGCTCGAGCAGCGGGTTGGACTAGATGACCTCCAAGGTCCCTTCCAACTCTGTTATTCTATGTTCTATGTTCAATTTGTGAATGCAATAAAGGTGGAGAAGTACTGCTGATTCACTGCCCTACCATCACAAGGTAGGCCTTGATAGAGACTCTGACTCATTTTCTATTGAGTTTGTCATAGGTTGAGTGCCAGTGATGCTCTAGGTCAGAGGTCTCCAACCAGTGGTCCGGGGATCAAACAAAATCACGTCTTCTGTTTAGTGTCTCTGAGGACAAAATGAACTCTTTAGCAGTTTTTGTATTGATAATTTAATGTCTTTATTTCTCAAGGTATAAATCAAAGGGTTCAGCAGAGGGGTTATAAAGACAAAAACAGTTGAGATCCATGTGTCTTGACCTAGTGAGGAAGCTGTCTTAGGTCTCAAATACACAAAACAAGCACAACTGAAGTGGGTGATCACCACAGTGAGATGGGAAGCACAGGTGGAGAACATTTTTTTTCTTCCCAAACTGGAGGAGATCCTTAGGATAGCAGAAATAATATAGGCGTATGAAACAGAGATCAATAGGACTGTGCCCAGCAAAACAACAGCACATAAAAGGATCACCACCAGATGTGTCAGGTAAGTATCAGTACAAGTCAGGCTCAGCAGAGGTGAAATGTCACAGAAAAAATGTTGGATTTCTTTTGGTCCACAAAAAGGCAACCTGAAAATAAGGATGCAAATAACTAGAGATATATAGCATCCTGCTAGACATGATGCAGCTACTAATTTGATGCAAACCTTTTTCTCCATCAGCACCTGGTACTGAAGTGGGTAGCAAATTGCTACGTACCGATCATAAGACATAGCGACTAACAGGAAACAGTTGTTGGCTCCCAAACTAAAAAAGCAAAACATCTGCATGGCACATCCAACAAAGGAAATGGACTGTCTGCCGGTCAACAGAATGAAAAGAAGTTTGGGGACAGTGACAAAGGTAGTACAGGTTTCTGAGACAGATAATGCAAAAAGGAAAAAATACATTGGACAACGTAGAGTCCGGTCGAGCAATATAACTGACATGATAGTGATGTTGAAGGCCAGGATGGTGCCGTAGGTGAGGGAGAAAAGCACCAAAAGTAAAGTTGGTTTCTTTCCAAGGATGGAAAAGCCCAGCAAGAGAAAATCATTTATGGAGCTGTCATTATTATTTTTCATACCAGATGTAAAATTGTCCAGATTGTCAAGAAAAAGGTGGGGAAGATATTTATAAGTCATAAGATGATCATCCAATCATCTGAAATTAGATTTGATCTTTGTTTCAGGTTAGGGTTTTCATAGAAAAGGCAAGCATGCATAAAACAGGCAATCCATTATATGTCAGCAGAGACATCAAGTAAAATAGCTTTCCTTGTTTACAATAAGTCAAAATAATATAAGACACTGAGCAACATTCAGATGATCATCTCACCCACATTCTTAATATTTCCTCTTCATGTAGCTACTAGTCCTAAGTAGTCATGTATAACATTCCTGTTTCAGTTAATTATGTAAAAAAACAATTACTACCACAGACACAGTCTTGCCCCCATTTGTTTTCTGAAGTTTATTAGCACACTAAATAAAAACTGGATGAGACTGAGCCCAACTTACACTAATTTCTTTCTTTTCAAGCTTTTAAAATATAAATCTGGTGACAGAATGATGCTTCACACTGATTGTCATCAGTGCCACAAACCTCCATCCTGAAAAGATCCTGGATTCTCCACTGTTTCTCTATCAGGTTTTATGAAAGAACTCTTCTCCATTTGTTAATTGACATTTTTTACTTGATCACTGAAACAGGGATAAAGGTGGTGGATCCAGCTACTAGATCATATTAGAGATTGATGCAGATATATCCAAGGTATTTTCAAAGCTTCATTTACAATAAATCTGTATTCAGTTTTATTAAGATTCACAGAGGTACTGATTTACTCTTTGGGAATATGTTCCCCTGATAACATAAGTGAATCACATTAGGAAAACAAAAGTAATTTATCTTTAGAAGTGTGAACACTTTTTCTTTGTTGGGCAAAATACTATGGTATATTCCCTTGGTTTCTCCTTGTTAAATGACTAAAAAAGTTGAGCCTCCTCCCAGTGTAGCAGATAAGCCTTTTTAAGAAGCAAAATTAGAGATGCTATAAACTAAAGTTACCAAGAACCAATGATTTGTTTATTGAAAAGTTGGATTCAATCCCCAGGCTTTGTCAACAAATGTATGACAAGCAAATAACAAACCAAATAAAACATCCGTGATACAATGAAACATTAAAATTAACAATCTATATCAAGCCAAGACAGCTCTTTCTCAAAAATAGGCTCCAGTTTAGCTTTATGGTGACTGGAAACAGAGTGCTTTGAAACATTGCAGAACACGAATGCACCACTTTCCTGCAATCCTCAAAGCTGTTGCATCTTTTCCTGAGATGACACGGCAGGTGCAGAGAGCAGCCATGCAACCTAGGAAAACCCTGTAGCAACAACATCTAAGAGATTGCAGAAAAGTGCTGCATTTTATGTCTGTGTGTGCCCTAAGCCATTTTTGCACAACGTCTGCGAAGTACTGCACAGCCCCTGGATGTGAGGATTAAGGCAAGCACTGAAGATTCTGAACAGCTGGGCCTTTGACAGTGGAGGGTGAGACTCCTTGCTGAACTCATCATTTTTTAACTTTAATGCTTTATTCTTATTTCTTTTTTGTGAGATACCTAGAATCTTTTTGAGAGTCTGAGGGCATACAAATTTAATAAATAATGATAATTCCATGATGATATCTTTAACACCATCAAACAGCAACATCTGCCTATCCCAGGTTGTTGGGAAAGACTTGATAGGTGGATAAAATGCCAAATCTAGGCTAAACATTTGGTTGAGTGTGTGATAGGAAAAAAAAATCAACTGCAGATCCTTGTAGATCACCTGAAGCACATACAACATATACATATCAAGTGTACAGGATTGTAATTATTTTTAGTTGGCATTTTGGATGATGATGATGATGATGATGATGATGATGATGATGATGATGATGCAAGGCATATGTTTTGGCATAGTGGTGAAGGTGCTGGACTAGAAATGAGGAGACAGAGTTCTAATTTAGCCTTAGCCATGAAAAACAGCTGGATGACTTTGAACCAGTCACTCACTCTCTGCCCAACTCACCTCAATGGGTGGGAAAATAAGAGGAGGAAGTTGCCTAGTTATTTGTAAAAATAAATAAATGGATACATGAATGAATGAATGAACAAACAAACAAACAAACAAATTCTCCCTGTGTGTCATATGTATCAACTATTATATGGAGAACCTTGCTAACTTTTTCTAGGTCAGGAAATAGCCATCTAAAGGCAGTAATACAATTTTTTACATATAAAAGGCAAACTGTATTTTTTAAAAAAACTTATTTTGTTCTTGCTAAGTGTCATAAGGCTTGTACAAACTGTTCATTGGGGTTTATCTTAAATCACCTCAAATAGAGTATGGCTACTATGCTCATTTTAATACTTGTATTTAAAGTATCAACCAACTGTACGTGATTTGTTAGGCAGCAATTCTATATTCATTTAGGCTGTCAAACTCCTGGTCCACGGACCGGATGCATTCCGCACTGGCCACGCCCACCCCTGGTTTAGCAAAGGGGAAAAAAGTCCAGATATGTCACATGACACCGCCATGATGACGTGAGTTTGACGCCCCTGATTTAGAAGGAACAGCTACTTCCTACTACAAGCATCACTGGAGTTGAGTTGGTCTTTGGCTGCCATGACGTCTATTCTTTTTCTTATTGTAAATTTTTTGTTTGGTTTTATTCCCATGCGTGACATCACAATTGTAAAATGGGTGAGCTGTATAAATTGATTAAACAAGTAACCATAAACAGATTTGTCTGTTCACTTTGCTTGTGTGAAGAATGAGATTCAAGTGTTTCATTTTGACTGCTTTCTTATCGTCATTGTTTCAGAGGATGGGTGGGGAATGAAAGAGTCAGTTGCTGGAGAGAACCCACAGAAACAAATGTGTAGTTTTAACTATTTTAAAATAATTTACTTTCCCCCCATTTTGACAGATGGGAAACATCATTATAAATTATATATGGTGGATAAAAAAGGGGGGTGGAAATCACAGGGGGCGGCAACCTTCCTTCCTTTTTTGTTATACGTAAACGTTGTATATGCCGAGGCAGAATCTGCTAGTATAAGCAAAAGATTTGTAATTGGAATTTTCCACACATTGATTTTCAATTTGTTTTTTTAATTAGGAGAATCATATCTGTAGATTGAATAAACTAACAGTTTCCTTCCAGTTTTGCAACTAGAGTCCCCCATAGGGTTACAAAATGATTCTAAACCATCCCAGGGCAGCAAAAACTTTATTCTTTTTGACAATTAGTCATTTTTTTCAAGGCATCTTTTACCTCTTTGTTTCTCAAACTGTAGATTACTGGATTCAGCATTGGGACTATCAGAGTGTAGAACACAGCCGAGATCTTCTCTTGTTGCTGAATGTACAGAGAGCTGAGTTGCAAATGGCTTAAACTAACTGGCCCGTAGAACATGGTGACTGCTGTTAGGTGGGAAGCACAGGTGGAAAAAGCTTTGTATCTATTCCCAGAAGAATGCATCTTTACGATACTAGTCAAGATACACAGGTAGGAAATTATAATTATCAGGAGAGTAGAAAGAGCAATTATTCCAGAGAAGGTGACCAATATAAGTTCATTAATATGGGTATCACTGCATGAAACTTTCAACATAGCTGGCGTGTCACAGAAGAAGTGGTTAATTATACCTGGGGCACAGAATGACACCATAAGCAAGCCAGAAGTGTGGGTGAGGGAATTCACTATTCCGCCTAGGTATGAACCTGCTACTAGCAGGACATAGACCCTTTTGGTCATCATAGTGGTATAGAACAATGGCTTACAAATGGCTACATAGCGGTCATATGCCATCACTGCAAGCAGAAAGCCCTCAGTACTCACAAAGACTACAAAAAAGTAATGTTGCGCGATGCATCCAGCATATGAAATAGTTTTCAATCGTGCTAGATTCATCAAGAGCCTTGGTGCAAAGATGGAAGAGTAGCAGACGTCAACTATAGACAAGTTGCTGAGGAAGAAGTACATTGGGGTATGAAGCCGGGGACTGATTCTGATCAATACCACCATCCCCACGTTCCCAGCCAGGGTCAGAAAATAGATCAGGAAAAATATCATGAAGAGGGGCACTTCAAAGGCCAGCTTGTCTGTTAGCCCAAGAAGAATGAATTCAGTTACCATGGTGTAATTGTTCATGATCGGTTAGAGGTGATGACCTGGAACCGCACCTGCAAAAACTGCAAAAAGAAAGGCTGTAGAACAATTATATTGGTCCTATGCCATTACTGCAAGCAGAAAATCCTCGGTACTACTACTCACAAAGACTACAGAAAAGCAGTGTTGCATGATCATGGTGGTATCACTTAATTCAACTTTAAGCAGCCAGGTTGGAATTAGCATCCTAGCAGAAAATTTGATTTTTAAGTGAGATTCAGAATTTTTGGTTTTATACAAACAGGATGAATATGAGTGAAAAATGCTCGGGGGATGGAGAAGGCCGCTTATGCAAAAGATCGTATTTTTTCCCTTTCTGCTCCTGGAACTCCCATCCCTCAAAAAGCCTTTCTAGATATTCAGATGAACCACATATGGTTGATGGTGTCTTACACGATTGTAGTAAGAAACAGAAATTAACCAGCAACTATGTAAAACAATTTTGCATTATTTCTTATCCCGGCTGTATGCTTGTCTCCATTGCTCCCTTGAAAAAAACCCCACATAACTCACAATGTTGAGGTGGTCCTTCTGAATCATGTGAAGAGGTTTTTCAAGGAGAGGAGCTGCAAGGAGAGGAGACAAAGGGAAAAATGCAAGGCATAAGTTACCCTTTGTTCAAATAGCATAGGGTAGAATTTAGGCAATTTCCCTAATGACATTGGCATTTTTTTTCTAAAGGATTGTTCCCACACCTGCATATTTTTTGTGAGGGAAAAATGAAACTCACTGGAAAATTTGAACTGCGGTTGCTTTTAGCATTATAGCTACATCAAGTTAAGACATAGTACAAATCATTAACGATTACCTGGATCCTTTGAGTATTGGACAGCTTCAGCTTCCTCAGCTTCTTTTGAAGATTTGTCCTTCAATGTAGATTTATCAGATGCATTGTTTGAAGTGTTTTTTTCTGATTAACATTAACATATTGTTACACATTAAGAAGATTAATTAAATGATATAAATCATTTCAGTTGTTCCAAGTGAATTACATCTCCCTCCCAATCTCAAATAAATTATGCCTAGAAATCCTAAATCACTGCTCTGTTGCTGTGTGAGTCAAAGAGGATTCTGGGATTCAAGTGACAGTATGTGAGCTAAGGAAGCAAGTCAAAATGCTCAGAGCATTTGCTCCTCCTTAGGTTTTCCTGAGGTTCCTGCACAGAAATAGAATTGTATAAACCAGCGATGGAGAACCTTTTCGGCAGTGAGTGCCCAAACTGGAACGCACGTGCATGCGTGTACATGCCAGAGCGCCGGAAACCCGAAGACCAGCTGGCTGGTGCACAAATGCCTGTTTTTTGGCTGCTTTGGGTGCAGTTTTCAGACCATATTCCGGTGCCCGCAAAGACCAGCTGGCTGGTGCACATGTGCGAGAAACCAGAAGAACAGCTGGCAATGGCGCATGTGCCTACAGAGAGCGCTCTACATGCCACTTCTGGCACGCATGCCATAGGTTCGCCATAACGGGTATAAACTAGATATACAGCAAATGAACTCCTTTATGTAGGGCCTAACACCTCTTAGATAGGCTGTCAGATACTTGAATGTTAACTAAAGTAAAATAAACTATTTTAAGCACTTCCAGAAGAATCACATTGAGCAGAATAACTTTTAGAAAAGACTCATCACTGAAGGCGATCAAACAAACAACCATTGAGGGTGCAAATTTGGAGAACGGAGATTGCAGAAGAAGATGGATTTAGTTAGTGCCTCATGGCTATCACAATCTTCTGCCCACATTTGTTAAATGTAATTATAACCCATTGGACAAGGTGATCTAGACTGTGCAATATTTGTATTCCAAAGTGGTAGATTTAAGAACAGTATTCTCTTTCTTTTCTAAATGTTTGCCTTCCCCCTTTCCAGAATAAATATATCATATTCTACTTAACTTCTTCTAGTCTCTCTCTCTCTTTCTTTTTTGCAAATTGGGCTCGAAGTTTAATTCACCACGGAAAGAGAAATGCTTAAAGAGCATTTGAAGGATATACCAGATGCAGAACAGCTAAGAATCCTTTCTAATTTGGTTCTGAAAATTATTCCTTTTGCATAAAAAAAACCCTTAACTCTTAAAAATAAGAAAATAAATACCAACCTTTGCAAAGGTAGCCTTGGGCATTTGCAACAGCCAAAATGATATTCATTTCAGCTTTTAGATGCTATTTGCTGCCACACAAACAATATTTTAAATTGAAAAATCCCAGTAGCTTTGCTGGATTTTTCAGTTTTTGCTCATAGGCATTCTAGGCATCAGATCTTCATAGACTATTATGCTGAAAATATTCAATTATTTTTTCTCTATATTCTTGTATTTCACAGCACTATAAGCAATCTAAAGGCAATCTAGAAATATTTTTTTTATCACGAACACTATCCCGAATGACTGTAAGAAGTCAATTGACCTTGTCCTTGGAGGAACTGCATCACTTTTCAGTATAAGTTTAAACAGGAGAGGCGAGTTGGTCACAGACTTGATGATTTTGGATAGAAAGACATCTATTCCTTTAAATAAGATGAACCACTAGCATCCCTGAAGTAACTTCATCTTCAGAGTCTTAAGGGAAACAATTTCAGGCTATCTTCCTGGGAGCTTTAATGTTGTACTACCTTTAAATTATTCATAATTGATGCTTATTTTTTGTTAAATAGAAAAACAAACCAACACAGTTTCCTAATATCTAATTACTTTGATTTTTTGTCCCATTCTGAGGACTCTCTGTGCCAGATCAATGAAGAAAAGTAACACCACTGTTCCAAAACCTGATAGTGTACAGTAGTATGGTTTCTATAATATGGATTGCTAGTGTTTTTGTGTGTGAAAGACACAAAATGTAAAGGAATATATTTGTTTGAAATTTGTGTGTGAAAGAAGACTGTAGTTCACTTGGATTTTGTGCTATCTAGATAAAAGTTGGATTTATGTAGCTCCTCAGAGATCCCCATATGGCAGGGATGTCCAAACTTGTCAACTTTAAGACTTGTGGACTTCAACTCCCAGAATTCCCCAGCCAGCAAAG
>JAOYMU010000001.1:58416737-58426854 GCA_025802295.1 Psammodynastes pulverulentus
TATAGAAGGTGAAGGAGGTGTGTTTGTGTTTGTGTTTTATTTTTATAGTCGTCATGTACACTGAAAAATGCATTTAATTTCCTTGTACGCGGTGCAAGGACCGTAAAGTGAACTAACTAATATGCATGCTTTGATTTTTAAATAACAATAAAGGGAATTGGAGGCTAAAACATATGAAGGGCGGTTGCTGGAATTGGGTATCTCTGATTGGATGAAAAAAACACTAGGGGGGGGCCGGAAGTACATGAAGAGGATAGTTCCATGATATATGGCCACTGCTGTGAGATGGGATGTACAGGTAGAAAATGCTTTATGCCTCCCTTCTGTGGAGTGAATCCTTAGAACTGCAGTAATAATGAATATATAAGAAGTAATAATGATCAGCAAGGTGCTCATTTCAAACAAACTGCCAAAAATGAATATCAGCATTTCATTCGTAGAGACATCATTGCAAGCCAGCTCCAGAAGCGGGGTGATATCACAAAAAAAGTGATTGATGCTGCTGGAGCCACAAAAGGACAAATTTAACAAACCGCAAGTGTGAATCATAGAGTTTACAACTCCCCATAGATATGAGCCAGTTATCAATCCGATACAAAGCCTCTTAGTCATCACTGAAGTGTAGAGCAAAGGGTTGCAGATGGCCACATAGCGATCGTACGCCATTGCAGCCAATAGGAAGAATTCAGTTGTGGCAAATATTGCAAAGAAACAATACTGTGCAATACAGGAAGCATAAGATATGGTTTTCTTTTCCACTAAAAAGGTCACCAGCATTATAGGTGTGATGGTGGTGGAGTAGCAGGCATCTAAAAAGGATAGGCTGCTAATAAAGAAGTACATGGGGGTATGCAACTGGGGAACAATCCAAATTAATACAATCATCCCAAGATTCCCCAGCAGAGTGGCAATATAGACGATTAAAAATGTTGCAAAGAGCAATTGCCGCATTTCCAGGTGTTCTGTGAGTCCAAAAAGAATGAAGTTGGTCACCAAAGTGTAATTAGTTCCAGGCATTGGCTTCATTCCCTTTTTCCTGTGGGGGAAAAACAAGAAAAACATTTCTTTAAAAAATTCAGGATACATAGCTCTGAGCAGTTACCTTCAATTTTCCCTTTCTCTTGAACATAGGATTTGTGATGAGAGTGTTTAATTGATGAATTAGGATGGGGAAAGGAGATTGTAGTTTCCCTCTCTTTATCTCTTTGCTATGCCTTTATTCTGCTTGCAAGAAGAAGGATCTTATTTTTTTGAAGAGGACATCTTTGAAAGAACATTTTCATTTCGACTCTGGCAACAACAGTCAAAAAGACAATTCAATTATTTTAAATTTAGGATTATTTTGCCTGTAACATATACCCTATATGATTTTTTAAATTTATTTTTGATTTTCCAATAAATAGATTCGCTGAAGTATATTTTCACTGACAATGCACTTTTTTGTTTCAGAAGTTTAAAGTTATTACACAGTGATATATTATAAATATAAGTGTTCATACAGCTGGCCTGACTAAGAGAACTGAATATGTGATATATTATACAGTGTTTTTGTTATTGGAGATAATAAAAATTTCTCTGGATTGCAAAAACAATGTCCATGAAGTTCCTTCAGTACATGTGATGAAGCCTATTATGCTCCATGTGGACTTCATCAATTGCCTTCACACCTAAGTTCTGCAGAAGAACAACAGTTTCCTCAAACCTGTGGGGAGATCATCTCACTAAAACCACAGACAGCAGTGCTCAAAATACATTATGGTATAGAAAGATGAACTGCCCTGAAACAGAAAAATGTTATGAGTGACATTTTCAAGATCAAAGTTTCTCTTTGGTGGTTTGACTGTCAGGAGTAAATTTAGGCACATAGGCAGTTACAGAAGAAAAGAGGGGGAAAGTTTAAACTTCTTAAAATCACCTGCAAACTGGAATGTAATTTTGAAAGACAGAAATGGCAAATAAGCCAAAGCAGATAGACAAGTGTGTGTGCGTGCGTACGTGCATGTGTGTGTGTTATTCTCTAGGAGATGCTGCTGGAGTGTGAGGAAGCAGCGACTGAGAGAATCATGAACCAGACTATCCCCAGTCAAAAGATGCAAACACTGAGAAGGAATTTGTGGCACCAGGAACCAGAGGAGGAATCTGCAAAGAGAGAGCCAAAGAATAATACAGCCAGAGATTGTAGATGGTGCAAAGTAGGAGGTTCAGGTGCTGGAACTGGACCAAGCAAGTAAAGAAGGATAAACCTTGATATATTCATGGTTAGGCAGACAGGAGAAGTTTCTAGCATTCTTAAGGTTTTGGTAAATCCACTTAGGAAGAGAGAAGAAACTAGCCACTAAAAGCTTTGTATTACCAAGGAAAGGAGTGGAGTGGAGGTTTGATTCTACTCCTTTGACATTTAATTAAAATTCTTTTAATATCCCCTAGAGTTAGGTTTTGTTAGTATACATACTTAGGTATACACTTGATTCTCTCTCTCTCTATTTTTCTCTCTGTGTCTCTGTCTCTCTCATACAAATATACTCAGACAATATGCCTAGAATTATTGTAACATCTAAGATTATATAGTAATAAACAGCTCTCTATTCACTTGTTAGCGGTATACCTATGACAGAAGAAATCTAAGCTTCTCTGGAAATATTATTATTACTGCAAGTATTAATACCAAATTAGTAAGTCAAAGAAACTGCATACTTAGTAATATATGGTAACTCTAGCAGGTATAATGTTTATATCTTGTATGAGCGGGGTTTTTTTTGTATAGGTGTGATGGGGGAATAATTAGATATAAAGATTTGACTAACATGCTATGTGTTAGCCAAGAGACATAATAAATATAATAAAATTACATTTATTTGAAGAAATATAAGAAACAAGAGATAGACTTGAAAATCCGTATACATTTTCTTGTAATCTCCAAAAACAGTCAAATTTAAACCAGTTTCTGAAGAATATCGTATCTGAAACATTTGCACCATTTGTGAGTTCTAAACAGAATCGGCTTGCTCATCTCCAACTATTTATTTTTGCATTATGTAATATCCCCCGTTATTTTTGCAATCCAATATTTATTCATTTAAAAACTTCTATGGTGCATATGAGATATAAAATAATCCTAAACAGCTCACATTAATACTAGATAGAAGAAGAATAAGCAAAACAAAATCAACTCTATGACACCTACAAGCACAACATTACATAGACTCCTCTTGCCCTTACATTTCCTGGGCTACCTAGTCCAGTGCCTGGATGGTGAGGCAGATCATTTCAAGCCTCTGAAAAGCTAATAGGGCTGGAGTTCCTTGGAATCCCAGGTTGAAAGCTTCAAGGCACAATTGTTCAGGCTCAAATTATCCTACTTTGGGCACATGATGTGAAGATTCAGTTCTCTGGAGAAGGCTGTAATACTGGGAAAGGTGGAAGGAAGGAGAAAATGAGGACAATCAGCAGTAAGGTGGATGGATGCAGTTACAGGGGTGACAGATGCACCATTAGAAGATCTAAAGGAAGAAATTAGGGATATACATCATTAAAATCTATCTACGCAATTGCCAAAAATCAACAATGACCTGAAGTCATATTAACAATCATTATCAATAGAAAAAAAAAGGGTTCCTAATCTAAAATGAAGCTGTACATGGCAGCTGGGCTCTCTTCCAAGCTATTTCTTTCCTTCCATGAGTATGAAAATATGAGTATTCCTGGGGTGTGTTTGTCTCTTCCCTACCCTAAGTGGAAAAGAAATCAATTCCAAGAATGTCCTTCATTTGAAAACAACGGAATCAAATGCACCAATTCAGTTTGTAGCTGGAGTATGAAAAAATGATGCCCATCTAAATAAGAAGAGGACCTTGTCAGTATAATCTGTGCAAACTTCTTAAAGAACAAGTTATATATGGCACACTATAGGTTTAGTAGATCAGACACTGTAGCAGCAAAGTTATTTAGCAGGTCCTTTTATACTTCACATATGACAGACTAATGAACTTTGAATCTGAATAGATCATTTTATTCTGATGATTTCTTGTGAGAAATAAACAAAATTGAATCAAACTAATAAAAGATGCATTGCCTACCTTTAAGCAGGAATTAGCATTTTAAAAGCATTCAGTTCAAGCAATAGGGCTGAAGGCTGGGTTTTCTGAAATATTTATATCAAAAATTATAAAATGCTCAATAACATCCCTAAAGCATGGTAATTAAAGTTCCTCCCAGATGTACACATTGAGAGAATTGTAATTGAGGATTGTAATCTCAAAATGATCCTGATTGTTGCATTATATCCTTTTAAAAAATATTTTTTGCTTTTTTTTCTTTCTCTCTTTTTAATGAGGAATGAATCTCTTCATACATGTTCCTGTCAACATTCTCAATATTAGATGATCATATCTGTAAAAAGACAGACATATTTACATGGAATGAGACCATGTGTGAAATAAACCAGTCTGTAGACATTTGGGGTGGGCAGGGGGGATTGAAAAATAATAACAGGTGCCTGGAAATTAATTGATGGCACCTGGAAAGAAACTACAGTCAATATATTTGTTATGATATTATAGTCCATTTTCCTTTAAGTTACCAGAGCAGAAAAGTTCAAATGTTACATTTTGTAATGTACAAGGTTTCATGTGATTTCTATCCCGTCTTTCTTTCTGAGATGGGGATTCTGTTTTTACACAGTGTATATCCTATGTTGACCACCAGGAAGCAGTATGTGACCGGTTTTGTCCTAATTGGCATCCTTCAGCATGTTTGTCTTTAAATTGTGGTCTCCAAAGTTGAGGAGACAGAAAAAGGAGGAATCACCTGTATCAATACTTGGAGCTAAAACTTAAAAATAGTCATAAGCTAAATTTATTCTTAGTGAACAAGAGACAGTGGCAAGGAAATTAACGCAGAAAGAAAATTATATGGAGGTGCTTATCATTTCTTGTTCAGGATTTATAGGCTTTTAAAATGACTGAGTTCATATAGATAGATAGATAGAACTGAACATTTTGGTGATAAAGCAGAGATCTGATTTTCTGGTGGGAACATGAAAGAGCTGTTACAGTGAATGACTCACGTGACAAAAATACTAATACCAGCCTGAAAATACTGCTAAACACAGAGAATAAGTTGTTTTATATGCTCCAATGGACTTTCTCTGTCTCCCACAAGCAATGGACAACTATACTACATATGTTCAAAGCTTCTGAATTATCTTCAAAACCAGTTCTTCACAGAATGCTTTGCAATCCTGAATTAATATGTGTATTAAAATGCTACAATAAACAGTAATTATCCTGTGTAGAGCAATTTATTGCATAACCTCCTAGTTAGGAGAATATGGGGTAAAAGCATACTGGCTTGCATGTTTCTAGGTCAAAGATCCTCCATTACATAAAATAGCATGAGCACAATTGGGAAAAAGCAAAACAAAACTAGGCTTTGGCTATGCATGTGTCATGCTGGCCCAAATGTACCATGCTGGTGATAATGTTCTTATCATAAGCGGAATTGCAGATTTTTAAAATTATTTTTCATTATCCAAATTTCTAGGCCAACTCCCAGAATGATACTTGGTGGCTTCAGAAAATTAAAAACAGCCAAAAATAATCTCTGTGAGGGAACAAATCTCTCATATCATCACCAATCAATAGGGATCTGCCAAAAACTCTAACCCAGGGGTTTTAAAACCCTTAAACACTCAAAGAGCCACTTGGATCCCTTTCCCACAGAAAAGAAAACACCGGGAGCCACAAAACCTACCGGGGGTTGAAAAGCTCAATAAATTGGGTGCCGGAGCGTGTCACAAATTGGCAATTATGACACAAAGTTTGAGAGACAGAGAGCATCAGCAGAGGGATGAAAGAGCCACATGGGGCTCCAGAGCCACAGGTTGCTGACCCCTGACCTAACCCCAGGCCTGAATGAATCACCACATTTTGGAGCTCACTTGAAGGTGCATTAGGTGAACAAATCTGGGTAGATGCTGTTTCTAAGGGCTGTCACTGCATGAGGGAAGATTTACTTCTACACATTTGATGGTATTGTTTAATTGACAGGACACAAGTTAAGCCAACTTTGTCTGGTTAGACAGGGTGGACAGATAAAACAGGAGACTGATGGTCCTTCAGATAGCTAGGTCATATGCCACATAGAGCTTTAGAGGTAAAAGCCTGGTCCATGAATTGTACCTGGAAGCTTACTAGTACCTAGTGCAGCTCACATGGAGGAGGTGTGACATGGATATAGCAAAGCTTGTCTATCACAACTCATGCCACTGCATTCTGGATCAGCTGTAGTTTCGGAGTGATCTTCAAAGGCAACTCCATGTAGAGTGCAATGCAAGGTGAACAAGGCATAAATGCCCATTAAGATATACTCCCAATCTACAAACAAGCATAATTGGCATACAAACTGGATTTGTGCAAAAGCATTTCTGATCAGAACTGTCACCTGTTCCTCAAGCAGGAGCTGAGAGTCCAGGAAGTCCCCCAAATTGTGTATTAGTCCTAAATAAGGTGTGTGTGCCTCTGTCTGTATCTGTGTTTGTGTCTGTGTGTCTGTGCACACACACTACTTACTCATAATGGAGGGAAAGTTCCCATAAGAGGGAGGTCCATAACCCTCCCAGTTCACCTGAAGGATGATCTCAGGTAGATGTTAAACAATAAAATCATCTTAGCCATCCCATGCATTTGATAAAACAAATAATATTTCATGAAAGTTAGATTTTTAATAAAATATGTTAGTTTGAAAAGATATTACTAGATTTCTGTGGAATTTGGGTTGACCTTGACTACCATAATTTTCCTCTTGCAATGTTTACCAAAAGCTGGAGATGCTACATATGGCACAGTATGACTGAGGCAGGTAATCTAGTCTACACACTCACTAGAAAGCATAATATGAAATTCTCAATTGACCAAGCCATAATAGGCAATGGCAGTTGATATTTGTCCTGTGATTGACCCACTTCTTTCAATTAACACCTGGAAGAGAGGCTAGTTAGATGAGCTAACTTTTCCTATTTACCCTTGTAGATTGTGAGATAACAAACTTCCAGCTCTAACTCCAATCAGCCCTAAATCTGATGACTATAGAAACAGTTACTGATGATTTAACTATAACCTTAATTACTGCATTGTGTTGTACATGAAACTATGCTTGAAAACTGTCCAGAAACTGCAGTTACTATAAAATGTAGTAGCCAAACAACTAATAAGGGCAATGTATGAGGGCATATGATTCCTGAACTGAAAGTTATGTACTGGTTATGAATTGCCCATCAGACACAATTCAGAGCATTGATTTTGCACTGTAAAGGCTCAACAGTTTAAGACCATTTGTGGGTTTACTTAGTTATTGTGAATCTGGATGAGTAGCTTGGCTACTCTGATATCAACAACACAACTGTTGGGTATACAGGAAAAGATTTTCTCCTGTGTGGAATATCCCAAGAGAGATGGTCATGGCCCATTCTGTATAGAAAACTGACTAACTGTTAAGAACAATTAAAGCAATGAATTTGTGATTGGTACAAATTTCCACCTAGAAGATGATAACCCAACCCAAATTTACCCTTTCACCAAATTTACTTCCTACCCATGCTAAGCATCTTGCTAGCAACAAAGTTAAATTATAAACAGGGTAAGATTAAATGATAAACAGGGATTTGTTATTGTTCCTCATTGCTGAAATACGACTTCCTTGGGTTTTGTGAAAAAAAGTACTTGGATTTTGAAATGGTTAATAAAAGTTTGAGAAAATATTAGAAACTTCATTCAGTTCTTCAGGACTACTTTTCTACATGTCATTAAGTTCCACCCCAGGAGACACAAAGGGCATTTTAATTATCCTAACTGTACCTTTCTTCAAAGGCAAATCTTTGAAGTCTTTTTTTTTTTCCTTTTCCAAAGTGAGAATATGTTAGATGGAAAGAAACTCTCAACATTCTCTTGTCCATCATCAGCAATGAAATTGGATAACCATACTTCTCATCCAAAAGGTATGACCATTATTCTATGGTAAAGTAAAAAAGACAGGCCGGTGAAGCTTTGAAATAACTTGTAATCATGCACTGTAAGATTTTGCGATGACTTTTTTTTTGCATTCTCTTTTGAAATTTATTATCAGAGTACCACTGCACTTTTATATTCTCTTTTGATGCTTGTCACAAGCAGCTTAAAAGTGTATTTCAGTAAGACTGTCTTGCTACATTACTAACTCAACTCTGGGAAAGAGAAGAGTCAAATTTAGTAGAAGTAAAAGTTTATTTTTTTAGGTAAAATTTATTTCAATAATTCTTTAGATGATTAAGGATAAAGAGATTAAATTATGATTTATCTTATAGTGAGCTGCTAGTTGTATTATATTAATTAAATGAAAAAAAACAAGTGGGATAAAACTGAGTTAACAAATAAAGAAAAGCGTTTACAAATATCACTTCTTTTTCTTCTGTCGTTGCTATGTATTTATTTATTAAACAGGCCACATCTGGAATGTTTTCTTCTTTCATGAAAATGAAAGAAAGTCTATTTTGAAGCATTTATTATTCACACTATAGATCTTGTTATCTACACAATACTTTCCACTGTTTGTCTAGCACTAGTATTCTAATAGTTCTTTCCATTTTCAGTCTGAAAAATTGTTTTGTCTGAGGCCTTAGCTGAGACCAAATATGAGCCCCAGGCCCCCATGCCAAGTTGGCCTGTCAGAGTTGGACTGACTTTTCTAATTTTTTGATGGTAAAAAGATTTCACCACTTTTCAACTGTATAATGGTTCAGTAGGAATGTGAATTTGCCTCATTGGCAGAGAATAAGATGGAGGAAGTCTTCACATTTGTGTTCTCCATGCAACAGTTGGCACTAGCAAGTATATGCTTGAAAAAAGAATTGGGAAAAGAGTCCCTCACGCATCACAATCCACCTTATTGTCATTATGTCCTTTTTACAAAAGTATATAAAATAGCTGACAATGTCATCAACCTGGAATGAATGAGCTAAATATTCAACCTGAAAAGTCAAAGCACAGACCTCCTTAAAGGTTAAACACTGAGGAGGGCTGAGAGATAAACACCTTTCAGAAACCCCAGTCTGCTTTCTAAATCTTATTCAGGGACTGAGATAAATTGTACCTCTAATTTGATTACTGGACAGTCCTTTTGCTTGATTGTTTATGTGCCATCAAGTTGCTGTTGACTCCCAGTGATCACATAGATAGTTCTTTTCCATGATGATCTACATCTAACCTGGTCCTTCAGGCACTTCATCACCACTGCAACTGAGTCCATCCATCTTGCTGCTTGTCACTTTCTTCTTCTTTTTTCTTCCATCTTTCTTAACATCTGAGATTTTCACAGGTCTTCACATAATATGTCCAAAGTAGGATAATTTGACCCTGGTCATGTGTGTCTTGAGTGAGAACTCTGGGTCGAGGAAAGTCCTTTTAGAGGAATCTTACTTAATAGCAGCAGTGATATACTGAATATGAAGACATATCACTTTCTACATCATGTTTTTGATAGCCATGTCATAATAATGAATATTGTTCTTTATCACATTTGATTTGTTAGATGTTTTGGATTTTGTCATTATCATCATAATCTGAATTTTATATATATGCAAAACAGGCAGCTTTTTTTTTGTGCGTGCTTGTCCCTCCAATTAATTTAATTTTAATTATTTTAATTTTAAATACAAAATGTTTTTGCACACATAGATATGCATACACCAACTCACCTCTTATTTTTAGTAGTAGTTTAGTTAGGAGCTACCAAATGAAGTCAGGTGACTTCTCCTGGAAAACAGATTTACTCTCCGCTTTTTATAGTTTAATTCTATGGTTCTTGAGCGACTCTTTCAGAAGCCAGATGATGTTTGAACCTCCATGTTTCAGAAGAAGAGATCTGACTCTCCTCTATGAAACTGTGCTAAGGTTTGAATCTAATGAATCCCTGTATACCAGTGGTTCTTAACCTTCTGGAGGTACTGAACCCCACCAGTTTCATATGCGCATTCACCGAACCCTTCTTAATTGGAAAAATAAAATATGTTTTTTTCAAATTCAAAACATAGGTATATATTTAGGTATATATTTTATACATAGGTGCACAAAATGAACAAAATCAT
>JAOYMU010000001.1:58470115-58480848 GCA_025802295.1 Psammodynastes pulverulentus
TTTTATTTTATATTCATGTACACTGAAGAAGGTATTTAATTTCATTGTATGAGGTACAATGACAATAAAGTGAACTAGAACTAGAAATAGAACTAAAGGAAGTTCCAGCATTTCTATATTTTATGGTTGTGGAGCTTTGTGATGTATTTCTTAAAAACTACAGGTAGAGAAAGTATTACTTAAAGTATACCAGAATAAAAATCAGGATGTTTCCTGCCATGATGGTCTCCTTTATTATAAAACTATAGATTCATAAAGCTCACCATGTCCCTAAGAAGGCTTGAGATGGCACACAAGTTCTTCCTGAAAAGAAATCATTGATAAGGCAGGCAAGGAAAATGTTTCCTGCCTACACTCTCTGACATCTATTTGTTAATGAGTATTGATGAGCTCTTTCTGGGTAACACTAGGAGCCAAATGAAACACCCTTAATAATAAGTGGCGTTTGTCCCTGATTATTCTGCCTCCTCCTCTACCTTCACATGTCCCCTCCTTAATTCTAATCTGCAAACAGGATGGATTTGAGTAGGGACCAATTTTAGCTGAGTGCCAAGGATCAGCATCTGCTTCTTACTTTCTTAGGGGCATCACCTCTAAGAAGATGTTCCGCTGATATCTTGGAGCTGCAGTAGCCAGAAAAATGTCCTCTGTTTTAAAAAGGATTTGAACCCTTTTTTAAAACTGGAGCAGAACAGGGCACTATTTTAACTGTTGAGGCAGCCTGCGGCTCTTACACAAAACTGTGCCTGGATTTTTGGCCAGTGTGTGCAGCAACTCTTAGGAATCACTTTTCCTTCCTTTATAGTCATTTGAATTTATTAAGGATTGGAGTATGGTTAAAATGTTAAAATAACACATTCCTAAATTTGAAAAGCAAGGGGAGGCTATAAAGTGTACATTTCTGCAATACAAGCCAATCCAGTAATCTGATATATCCATGCAATTTTCAGGACCAAAGCGGGGAGGGGAGGAAGCAGATCAGAAAATAAGCATGTTTCCCAGCCACAAATGATTGTCTTCTCTTGGTTAATAGGTAGCATCTAAATGTAGTATTTAGATGCTACAGTATCCATAATCTGCAGACTTTCCTATAGTCTGTACTGTTGAACCAAGCAATCTTTGGTTAACATTTTCAGAAGAACAAAAGGTGTTTCAAGATAATCTGAATGTTTTCCTGAAAGATACCTTAAGGATAGATTAGTATCAGACAGCCACGGAAGTAGGTGAGGTCAAAATAGTCATGATTTGGCCACAGCTCTGAAATCAAAACTCTGTCCCTTCTTAGATGTGTTGCTTGCAGAGCTTTGAATGTTTGGTTGTGGGTCCATCTTGAATTTCTTTTACAAATCTGTCTCATGTGATTGCCTCTGAATACTATAGAATAAATCCTATAGTATTTATTGAGTCCAACAATTTTTTTTTAAAAAGTTCATAATGGCTGTTTTAATGTTATAATTATAATATTATATAGTGATATGGCTGACTGATGTACTTACTCAGTATTATATTAATTGTAATAAGACATTAATGCTATAATTATTATCTCACACTACCAGAATAGATGGAAGATTTGGCGAAGATTTGAAGAGTGACAACTTTATCAGTTTAACTTCTTTATTCTTCTGATTGCTAATGATATAGGAATTTTGTTCTCTTTTTATCTTGTTGATTTGGGGGAGATTTTTCAGCCTGAGAATGACCAAGCTGATTATGTACATCTGATATTGCCAACTTTTAATAAGTATGGATTGAGTATCAGGGAATTTGATAAATTTTGCCTCAAAAGATTAATAATATTAGCCTCTGCAAGATCAGATCATGGATTTTAATGACATGTCTTTGCTTTTAGTGACCAGCTGACTTGGGATGACAATCTTCATGATAGACAGGATTCCTAAAGTTTTAGTGTTCTCTTGACAATTCTGTGTTTCTGAGACATGTGCTTGCATGTAAAACCCTTTACTTATATAGTTCTATCTTATTCCCCACTTTGATGATCTTGTTAGGGGCCAGTTCCCTCAGATACAACATATCCAAATTATCAATTATTTTGTCACTGATCTATTTTGGCAGAGGCGTATTTAAAAAATTAGTTCTCTAGCTTCAGATACATTAAAGCCACTTACTCTCTGCTGATTGTAGAATACTGATCAAATAAATATTTTACTCAGATTAATAAATAAATCTCTTAAAAAAGAGTAGCTGAGCTAACAACACTCTTGGCAACCAATTTACAACCCAGAAATGCTGTTCTTGCATGCATTACCTCTGGATGTAAACTGTGGGGAGACTTGTGAACCATTTTTAATCATCCTGGGTGTTAGTTGGGAATTATACATTATCCTGGGTATTAGATATCATTAGTATCTTGGGTATTAGTAGGGAGAGTTATGAACTACTTTTAATCATCTTTTAATAGCACATACTCAGTAAAGTTATAACCACAGAGTAATAAAGGAAGAGTGTGTGTGTGTGTGTGTTGGATAATTTTATAAAACATTTCTAAATAGAGTCTTAAATGATCACTGAAAGATACTTCATGTTCTGAACATTAAAACATACCATTCTCCTCTGGTTATTATTTTTGTACTTACTACTCAAGGGAATAAAAATACATTTTTTTTAAAAAAGCTCCTTCCATACTCCATGGTATTAAAAAAAATGTCAATGAACATTAATATTTCAGATCTGGCCAAGTGTTGATCATGCCTTCTTTTGATCTGTGGCTGACAAGTATTCACAGAGAAAGTCAAACAAGGATTCCTAAACACAATATGGGATAGTGATGTTTCAGTTTGACCAGGGCAGAGGGGAGGAATCTAAGCTATGCCTTTATTTTGACAAGATGTCATGTCTCATAGGTATCCCTGCACGTATGCAAGTATGTATATATTTACTTAATTACTTACTTAACAAATTGTATGTTGCTGCAATCCATGATTCTCAGTGATCCCAGTACTTAATAAAATAAAATAAGTCAGATAAAACCGAAACACAACATACAGTATCATGCCCCCAAAGACCTCTGGAAAAACTCTGTCTTTGAATGTTAATTGTTCTTCCTTTTCCACTAAACTCTTTTGCTAGAACCCAAACATGTAGGTGGGATTCAGTTTAGATATTGAATACTGTAATTACATTTGAGGCAGTGTAATATACAAGACCAACTCAGTTCAGGTTTTGCCAGTGTCCATAATTTGGAGACAAAAATTGTCCACTACAAATTCCTACTCTTGAATGCTGAATGAATTGTGACTGAAATTTAAAGAAACACACATTCTTTCTAGTTGCCCAAGGTCCTTCCTCAGCTTTGAATATAAAGGCAAGAAAAATACCTGACAAACAGGCAGAGCCAGGCATCCAATATGGTAGGGACAATGTTCAGGACAAAATTTGTCTACTATTATTAAAGATGTAGCTGGTTTGGGGAGGCTTAACAGGAAAATGGTGTCTTTACCAAGGATTGGAGTTCCAGAAGAATACTGGGGCAGCCAAGGGCAAGTATGTCAGCAATATATAAACTAAGATATTGTAGTGGTTTGTTCAAAATACAAGGCATGGGCATAATAACAAGAAAAGAGGAAAGTAATTATAATTAATCCAGAAATTGGAGATAAGGCTGGAATGTCCTTCAGGTGTGAAAGGTAATAAAGAAATATTTTGAAAGCTAACATAGCATCCTTGACACAAATCAATGCTGATTTTGCATTCTAGCAAGCTTACAAACTGCCTTCTTTGCCAGAATTATGGAGAAAAGAGAGAAGGGACTAGCAGGACACATTCCCAAGTCCTCAATATTTTCCAAACTAGACAATGTATTCTAAGTGTATGTTGACAGTTTTGTAAGTCATAAACATGTCTGGCATAGCAGGGAGAAAATATAAAGTATAATGTGAATATGCAAACAAACTAATGTACAATTCAGCACGGATATATCAAAAGGCATACAAGGATATATATATATATATATATAGACAATACCTTCTACTGTAGATTCTGCAAATTACAATCTTTACAAACAACAATTTATAAATACACTAAAAAGACATACAATATGCAAGTGTGTGACCATGTACAATATGGTCAAATTTCCAAAAGTCAGAGTCCCTGGGAGTTGGGCAGCACATAAATTAATTAAATAATAAAATAAATATTATTTCCATCTCTTTACCACCACAAGTTACAACTTTTCTAACAAAGATGGAACATAGTTAATGTGGAACAGGTAAGAAGTATCTGCTCCAGAGGATATTCTGGATATCCATTCAATCATGTCCAATTCTTGAAACTGTCTCAACAACTCCCTGCAATTTTCTGGGTAAAATTTCAGCATTATTTTATTCAATGTTTGGTTTGCTTTAGTTATCCTTTAAAGCAGGGGTGTCAAACTCCTAGCCCACAGGCCAGATGCATCACGTGCAGGCCATGCTCACCCCCGGTTTAGCAAAAAGTTGCAATACATCACATGATGACAAGTGACGACATGAGTTTTACACCCTCACTTTAAAGTGTTCTCTTCTCCTTTTTTCTCTTGTCAGTTGAAAGACTTCTCTAAGCTACATTCTTCTCTGTGGATGCCACCTTAATTTTGACATTCTGAGTCTCTCCCTTGCTTTCACTATGGCAACCTTCACCTCTCGGTTCCTAAGGCTATATATCAAAGGATTGAGAAAAGGGATTGCCACAGTATATATCGCTGAAATGATTTTATCCTGGTCTAGGGAGAAACTAGAGCTGGGTCACAAATACATAAAGAGAAGGGTTCCATAGAAGAAACTAACAGTGGTCAGATTAATGTGATTTCATGTGTGTATGTGCGTGTGTGTGTGTGTATGTATGTGTGTGTGTTTATAGTATTTATATATATATTTATAAATAGTTAAAGTAAGGTGGCAAACATACCTAATACTTCTGCTTCCTATTTTCCCCCTCAGAATAACCCTGTGAGGTATGTTAGGCTGAGAGAGGTCAGCTGGCTTTTATGGTGAAAGGAGTCTAGAACTCATAATCTCCTGGTTTCCATATCCCCTGAACCAAAGTGGCTTATTACAAAATGCTATAGTTATTTTGAAATCCTCCCCACTAGTGTTTCTAGTTGCTCCAATCAATAAAATGAAATAGAATGAAAATATGCTGTGATATCTTTCAGAGAACAGCATCTGGTTGACCATATGTGAGCACCAGAGCTAAACAGATTCAGATAGGCGATTATGTGAAATACTATAACTTTATGCCAGACTGGGAAGCATTCTGGAAGATGGCCATCTCAGAACGAGAAAACCAAATGGATGTGACATCACACTTACTTCAGTTCAGTCAATAGACATGTTAATCCACATTTCTTTCTACTCCTCCCAGAGAATTTCATTATTGGGTTAATCAGAAATAAAAAATGGATCTGCTCCCAGATATTTCTGGTGTTATTGTGGAACATTAATGCTGCATTCTCAGTCCACATCTTAGCTTGGTAGAAGGATCTCTTAAACTTAAACAGCCTCTGTCATACCTGTACTATTTATTGTTCTTGTTTCAATCCATGCTGCCTGTTTATGTGTGTCTTAACTATTGTAATTGTTTAATTGTTTAATTGTAAGCTATCCAGCATCTACAGTAATGGAGTAGGTGGATATAACAAATTTAATAAATTGAGTTGAATTTTTTCAAGAAGCTACTTCTCATAGGGGGAGTTCATTATCAGTAGTGGCAGTTGTGCCTTCACAAATTGTCCCCGAACAATGGCTGCCAATGAACATTTTCCTGCTGTTCCTTGCAGGGTGGGGGAGAAAAATCTTTTTTTAAAAAAAGCACAATTGCAACTACTAATAATGAACTTCCCCTATGAGAAGTAGCTTCTTGAAAAAATTCAAGTCATGTATTAAATTTCTTATGGCCACCAGGATAAATGGCCAAAGAATAGGTGTATGCACCAGCTGTTAGCTGCTAAAATGAAAAGGTTACATAAACTTTTTGACATATTGTTCTCTGTTAACTCACTCACACATATCATTATACAGATTAAAAGCAAACTTATTTCATATTAAAGTTTTATTTCTGACTCCTAAGAGTAAAGAAATCGTCATCATTTTTTAAAAAGGGCAATCCATATAAAAATATATAATTTGCAACACTTGCTGTAACACATTTTTTTTAATTTATGTTTTGACTTGTTTTTTGCCTTTATTGGTCAAATGAACTGAAGAGGAAAGATAAATTACTTCTTCTTTCAGACTGAGATTATCCCACAGTATAAGTATGTTATGTGAAGAATGATCAAATTCATATTTTCATTTCAACCTCTTCAAAAGATGCAGCCTTTAATAGTAGAAATAGGGTAGAACTTTGACTATAAAATTGTATCTCATAATATTGGGGGAATCACTGTTATCTTGTAACTGTTATTGTACAACATTTTATCATTTTTGGTTTTTTTCTGTCTTTTCTAGTTTTCCTTCCTTCCTTTCCTCCCAGTCACAAATCAACAAAAAGAAGTTCATCTTTTGTTGAGATCCACTTCTAAGCCAAATGTAAATTGGCTTAACTCCCAAGAAGATTGGTGGAGTGGGATGAGACAGACCCAGAACAGATATAGAAGCAGCCCCAAAGAATAGTAGTTTGAATTTTCTAGACAAGACATTGGCTTCCAATGGTTAAACTATATTTTCTCCAGCATTTTTTGATGTTATGCGTTAAGAAGTAGATGACTTTAATCCCATATTTTTTTGACCATTCCAGAAAGAGACATTCTCTTAAAGTCAGAGAATAAACAATAGCATAATATTTTGCTCTGGGAAATCGATTGGTGAGGAGCGTTCATAAGATAAAGGTGTGAAACTTACATGCTGGTGTGACAAAAGTCTAAATTGAGAAACTAGACCAGGGGTATCAAACTCAAGGCCTGGGGGCTAGATCTGCCCTGCGAGGTACTTAGATCTGGCCTGCAGGGCTGCGCTGAAAACAGCAAATGACTGGCCCACAGTGACTTTGCCAGTGAAAATGGAACTTGGGAGGGTTGCATGTGGCCCTCGCAAGCTCCGTTTTTGCTGGCAGAGGTTTGCAGGATGCTGTTGCAGTCGAAAATGGAGCTTGGAGGCCATTTTTGCTGGCAGAATGCTCGGGCCACCACAGGCACCCCGGATATAAGTGACGTCAAGCTGGCCATGCTCACCCGGGCCACACTCACCCCAGCCCCCCAAGGTCAAACACAACCCTGATGAAGCCCTCAATGAAATCGAGTTTGACACACTGAACTAGACTGTGTCTAGTTAACTTTCGTATTTTTGTAAGGTAGGTATTATCCTGTGCCAGGCCTAGCACAGATACTTAGATATTTCACTTTCTTTACTACCTGAATATTTATTCCCTTAACCAAATCTTCATTCTGTTTATGTGTCATATTCTTAGCTATCGTTTCAGTTTTTTCCTTATTTATTTTAAACCGGTTACTTCTCCCTATTCCTCCAGTAACTCCCTAAGCCTCAAGCCCGATTGCAGTGGTTCCTCTAAGATGAAGACTAAGTCGTCTGCAAAGGCTTGCAATTTATAAACTTCTCTTTTAATTTCCAGTCCTTTAATATGCATATCCTTCCAAATAATCCTCATTAATACTTCTAATGTTAATATAAACAATAATGGAGATAGCAGGCACCCTTGTCTTGTACCTTTCTGAATTCTAAAATTTTGTGTCACCTCGTCATTCACTATTACTCTAGCCTTTTGCTTAGAATATATTGTCATAAACATATTTATAAATTTATTGCCGAAATCCATATATCTTAATTGTTGTAACATAAATTTCCATTTAACATTATCAAATGCCTCTTGGGCATCTAGGAATAATAATGTCACTTGTTTGTCACTGTGTATCTCATAGTATTCTAGTATATCTAATATTGTTCTCATGTTGTTTCTTATTTGTCTTTTGGGCAGAAAACCATTTTGATCAACATGTATGAACTTATTCAAGAAGCTTTTCAATCGTTTGGCTATTATTGATGTGAATATTTTATAGTCCATATTCAGCAGAGATATAGGCCTGTAATTTTTAATTAACGTTAAGTCCTTCGGAATCAGTTTATTTATTATTCTTTTGTTTTTAAATTGCCTCTATGAATTCTGGCATCTTTATTTCTTCATTTAGCATGCTTTTTATTTCTTGCACTTTGGGCAAATCCACTTTCTCTAAACATTGTAATGCTTTTTCTTTTATATAGCAATCATTATCCTTATATAATTTCTTATGAAAATCCTGAATTATGTTCTTCTTCTCACTTTGATGACATATATTTCCCTCTTCATTTTGCAGTTTGCTAATCCATCTTCTCTCTTTCTGCCTCTTCAATTTATAAGTTAACCACCTCCCTGGTTTATTTGCATTCTCAAAAAAGTTTTGGTTGGTCCTCTTTATATTGTGCCAAATCCTCTTTCTCAAAAATATTCAGTTTATGTTTAATTAAATCCATTTGCTGTTTTAAATTTCTTTTTTGAGGTTCCTTTTGTAACTCTACTTCCAAACTTCTATATTTTTCTATATTCTTGTTCTCTTTTGCCATATAGCATATAGCAACTCCCCTCATATATGCTTTTGCAGTATCCCACAGATTTTGTGAGGATGTACCTTCTTTCTTGTTTTCTTTAAAGAAAAAACCCATTTGTTTTTTCCATCATCAATCTGAATTCTTCATCCTTTAGAATTTATCTTTTTAGGGTCCATCTTAGTTTTCCTTGTCCTTTCCTTGTCCTTTCCAACTAATTCTCAATGGATTGTGATCTGCCCAGAGAATTGTATCTATTTCTACTTCTTTCACTTCAGAGTTTAATTCCATCAACATCCATATCATATCAATTCTGGACTAGGATTGATGTCTATTCGAGTAATATGTATATTGTTTCTTCCCCTGATTTCTCTCTCTCCATATATCCTGAACGTTTAGCTCATCTACCATTTTGAAAAAAAAATCCTATTTACAACTGAAGTAATATTTACTTTAAATATGGGTATCTGTTGTTTTGAAGCTGTTAAAAATTAATTTGAAACTATATGTGCTAATGATGAACATTTCATAATGAAGGTTTATAAAATGCTGCTCAATTTGGAAAGTGAATTATGTTAAACATTGTATGATTCAATGGACAAGAAAATCTGATTATAACATAATGCTGGAGAAATTGAATAATATGTGGACCAGAGGATTGAAATTTATGCTAAATTATAATCTTAAAGATAATTTTTATAAAATAATGTACCATTAGTATTTAACACCTGATAATTTGTTAAATATGTCTCAAATGTTTGTTGGAAATTGTAAGGAAGGTACTTTTTAATCAAATGTGATATACCTGTGATAAAACAAAGAAATAATATTGTGTACAGATATGTCTTAATCCATAAGATTCAAAAATAGAATCCAAAATAGATATATAATGGATACCAAAAAATTTTCTTTTAGGACTATTGGATAAAGAACTGGAAAAAATAGGCTACAATCTTATGTATATCTGGTAATCAAATACACCAAAAACAATGTAAGATTTTGTCAGTACATGCTGATTGCTCTAGTGCAGGGGTATCAAACTCACATCATCATGGCATCGTCACATGATGTATCACAATTTCCCCCCTTCGCTAAACCAGGTATGGGCGTGGCCAGCATGTGACATATCTGGCCCATGGGTTGTGAGTTTGACAGCCTTGCTCTAGTGGTTAAGACACCCGTCTAGAAACCAAGAGACTGAATTCTAGTCCTATTTTAGGTACGAAAGCCAACTGGTGCCTTTTAGGCTGGTCACTCTCTCTCAATCTAACACACCTCATTTGGTAACTGATGTTGTGGGGCACGAGGAGGAGGAAGCAGTATTGTGTGTGTAAACCACTTTGATATATTTATAAAAATAAAGGTGGTATATTACATAAATAAACAAACAATTTCATCCTATACCGATTTTCAAAAAGATCAAATTCATATCTTTACAGCAATGTTTCTCAACCTAGGCATCTTTAAGAAGTGTTGATTTTAAATTTGAGAATTTACCAGTCAGTCAGCCCCCAATGCATGAAATTGCTCTTCTCAAGGAGATGTCAATGACTTTGTTGACCTTTTATGTCACCATTGACTCCAGCCTGTAGATATTTAGCTCTGTATTCTAGACAGCACACCCAGTTGCTCCAGAGAGTCAGCAATGATTCTACTTTTCTTCTTCCAGGCTAGGTTATAGAAAAGAAAAACCATTGGGAGAAGGGAATAAGAATTGGCTACTAAAATCCAATACTTTGGTTACACTATTGTCAGAAAATTTACTTTTTCGGCTTGGTTGGAATGCCTTTCTCAGCACTTACCATGATGCTATTGGGTATTATTTAAACATTCAGCAAGCAGTCAACTTCAAGGTCACAAAGCATCACCCAAATACTCACTCCTCTTAAAAGAATGAAATATTTTAGGAAATATTAAAAAGGCAGAATCTTATATTTCCCTGGATGAGAAACTGAGAAACATGCTCTTGGAGACAGAAACTAAGCACAGCTCCCTACCCCCAGCCGATATTTTGGTACCAGCTTATCTACAAGACAAAAGACTGGGTTGGCCTATCTACAAAACAAAAGGCCTCCAGCTCCAGGGTAATGGGAGTAAGACATGACCCTCCAGAACATAATAGGATTATCTATCAGCAGCGCTCATCACATGGCACAACCAAGCCCCTGCGTTACATCACCCAGCACAATTCAACAAACTTAT
>JAOYMU010000001.1:58521305-58536039 GCA_025802295.1 Psammodynastes pulverulentus
AGCTAGCTGGCTGGGGAATTCTGGGAGTTGAAGTCCACCAGGCTTAAAGTGGCCAAGGTTGGAGACCCCTGTTCTAGGGGGGAAAATTTAGAATGTAGGAATGGGATATCTACAGCATTGTATCAACTAACTCCAAGGAAGTGATAACAAAGAAATCAATAATGGAATGGTTGAGAAAGAACAAATTAAAACTAATGCCAGAAAGGAGATACGTATGATTGGGAGAACATTGAATTAGAAGATTTAGATATGACTAAGCCTGATTTAGATGGAACTGTTTCCCCCAGAAAGAGTAGATTCACAGGATGAAAATGTTCTTTGGCCACAAGATTTATAGGGTTTGATCTGGAGGGGCATATATTTGTACACATTTAGTGGATTCTTGGATTTGACAACGATTATCCAGATCTTGGTTATAATCCATCTTGACTATTGCAATTACAATTGCCTGTCAAATAGTCTAAGAAAGGAGGACAGTAGTGATGTACCTCAATCAATACATATTTAACTTTCTTTTTTTAAAACATGGCAGCATCAACTGTCACCAAAAGAAACAGGAAACATTTGGGAAGCTAATTTCAAGAATCAGCTGGTCTTACTACCTTATCAGGTTTCTTTCTATGACAATGCAGAAACACATTCACCTGGAATGTCCTAAAATCAGGGCCTTTTCAGTGGCAGCTCTGTAATTTCCTCTTCTAATGGTAGAGACTGCCTCTTCTTTTTTTCTTCTTTAAGAAAAATAAATAATATTTACATTTATGCACTCACTTTGTTCCATAGAGTCTCTGTTTATTCTGCAATCTGCTATTTTCTGTGTTAATCTCATGTTCTTGTGCTGTTCTTTATACTTCTGATTGCTGTTTTATTTGATCCATTTTTATTTACTTTATTTACTTGACTCCCAGAAACTCTGGGCAGTTCACAAAGTACAAGCACAGAAAAAAAATAGCAACAAAGCAATACAACAATAAGACAGAAATCAAAGATGGCAAAAGCTGGACAACCACAAGAAACATACCCTGGAGAGGTTTCAATTGTCAAGCCCAAGGCCTGTGCAAACAGCTAGGTCCTCCAAGACATCAATAGGCGGCTACCCACCCGGAGCACTTATTCTAGTTCACACACACACACACACACACACACACACACACACACGATCCTGATTTTCAGATTCCTTTTAAATTGAAGGAACCCAGAGCATACCTACCCTACAAAATTGATGGGAAATAGGCAGTTCCTCAAGTGATCAGGTTTTATGTCATATAGGGCTTCATAAGTAACAAACATTATCTTCAATCACACTCAAAAGCATTTTATGACTATTTGCTGTTTTATGGACATACAGTTTGGTATAATGGTTAATGACACAAGTCTAGAAACTGAGACCATGAATTCTAGTCCTGTCTTAGGCGTGAGGCCATCTGAGTTATTTTGAGGCTGGTCACCCTCTCTCAACCCTAAGAATGAGGCAATGACAAGCCACTTTCTGAAGATATTGCCAAGAGAGCTGTGAGATTTTATCCAGGCACTTGTCTTTAAAAGGACCTAAAAATAATAGTTTTATGATATTTCATATATTTGGGATTATTGCTAGTTGCTGAATTTAGAACAAAATGGCTGAAAGCTGGCTTTGTTGGAAACATGTGATGTATAAATGTCTTACCTTTAGAAATAAATAAGATTTTGTAGATAACATTTAATGGAGAAAAATATGGTTCACAAATGTTTTGTTATCATACATGCCATTTAGGTTCACAAAAGATCTGTATTACGTTTGTGAAATAGAATGCCATAACTCCCCCTCTCCTGCCGGAACAATCATAAACAAATACAACTATAATATCCTTGAGCAAAAAAAATGGTATTTAGTGATACTATATATGAATACACAGAGGTACTATGTATGAATATGTATATAAATTACTATATATGAATAAATAGGGACAATGGTTCTCCACCATTACACTGTCTTCCTAAACATTCTCCAAAATGCCTCCTTCACTTCTTTGTTCCTCAGGCTGTAAATGAGAGGATTCAACATGGGAATTACCACTGTGTAGAACAAAGATGCCACTTTGTCTTGTTCCAAGGAATATGTGGAGCTGGGTCGTAAATACATAAAGAAGATCGTCCCATAGAATAAGCTGACAACAATCAGGTGAGAAGAACAGGTAGAAAAGGCCTTGCGTCTGCTCTGTGTAGAACGGATCTTTAAAATGGTGACTAAGATCGAGGCATATGAGAACAAAATAGTTATTGTGGTACTCACACAGTTTATACTCACTTGTGCAAATATTACGGTCTCATTGATGTGAGTATCAGAGCAAGAAAGCTTTAGGAGTGGGGGAATATCGCAGTAGTAATGATTGATTATGTTTGATCCACAAAAGGATAAAGAAAAACTGAGCGTGGTGTGTAAAACTGCATAGCAAATGCCAAAGAAATAAGAAATAGCTACCAACCAGACACAATTTTTTCCTGACATGATCACGGAATAACGCAGGGGGTGACAAATAGCCACATATCGATCAAAGGCCATCACAGACAGAAGAAGACATTCTGTGCTTCCACATATAACAAACACAAACATTTGAATGGCGCATGCAGCAAATCCAATGCTTTTCCTTTCTGTTAAGAGAGACACCAACATATTGGGTGTAATGCTTGAAGAATAGTTGATGTCTACAAATGCCAAATTACTGAGGAAAAAATACATGGGAATGTGGAGTCGAGAATCCGTCTTGATTACCACAATCATTCCTAGATTCCCCACCAGGGTGATAATGTATACCAGTAGGAACAACACAAAGAGTGGCAGTTGCAGTTCTTTTTGATCTGTGATGCCCAGGAGAATGAACTTGGAGACCTGTGTGTGATTCCACATAGAAATTTCTTCTTTGTATATTAATTGTTGGCAGAGAAAAAAAATGCAATTAGACAAAGACTGGAATTTACTACTTACTTTGTAAGGTAATTAAAACACTGGGACCAAAGCAATTTCTGCCTATCACATAGTATGTATGTATGTTTTTTAGATGAAACTATATTATTTTGAAATCTACAGGTATATGACTAGTTTATATATCTTCTAGCCGTGGATTCAATGCCATCCCTTAAACTTGTGGTGGTGTAAAGATGTCTTAATATGGAGAAAAACATATAAGAGAAGAGTTTAACTCAATCCCTAGGGCTATGCCCTCTTTTCAAATTAAGAAGACTCATTGCTCCTTCTAATAACACTAAATCAGAACACAATATCCAGCTTGAGATCTCCTATATATTATCAGGATAACATACTACATGCAAGAATATGGTCTTCCTTACTATTCTACTGATGATTTACTCCCATTCTCTACCCTTTTCTGCTTACTATAAATACAGATTGTCATAATTTTTGCTGTGTAACACCCAGCTATACCCCACAGTTGTAACCACAGGAAACCACAGTTTTCTGTCTCCTCACATTGCATTTATCTCTGAAAGCATATATCACACTTGGAATTCACGTGCCATCTGGAAGGTGACTTGCAGGGGATCGATTTAAGTACACCATTACTATTGGTTGATAACCATTGTCTTGCTGTTCTGGCAAATTAATTTAGACATGCTGTTTATCAGGAGATGGACAGCATGGTTAATACCCATCTGATAGTTGGAAAATCCTTTTATCTTCATTTATTCATGTCCTAGCTAATGATAGAGCAGGGTCTATTCTTTGTAAATAAAGAGGAAATATGTACTTACTTATTTTTGAGAGAACACCAGAACTTTGCATATGATACATTTTCCAAATGTATTGACAATTTAACAGGAACAAGACTTCCTACCAGAAAGAATAGGAAGTTATTTTTTCCTATACTTGTCCTTAATAGCTTTGCCCCCTGAATTTCTTCCAGTGCTTCTAATGGGAAAAGAAATAACTATAATTTCAGCACCCATGCATCCTTTTCTTTGTTCTAATGAACCCATACAAGTAAAGCTGTGGGACTGCTTAAGCTAGAGCTTCTAGCCAAAATTCCCAAGACCTCTTTCTGTTAACACTCTTCTCAGAATATGCCATTTACCTAGCAATGAAATACTGATAGCATTGCAGAGATTGCTGAGTTGAGTGGGGGCTCCATTTATTTAAACTCTGGTTTAAAAATTCCCTGAAGGTTCCCATTCTCCTGTGACATTTGTTTTTGTGTGTTAGTGCTTGTTGATGCAGAGCAGAATAATGAAAATAATTTAAGTTGAGGATCTGGGAGTAATTTATGCCACCATCCTGTTGGTTGAACCAAATTAGAGATTTTTTTTGTCCTAAAGATCTACATGTTATGAAGTAGGACAACTTGAAATATTGTTCATACTGCTTGAAAATCATCTTTCTTGTCCCTTTCTCAAAATAAAGAAATAGTTCAAATGACAACAGAAATCATCAAACTAATGTTATGAATCCAATACTATTTTATGTCTCTAGTGTTGAACAATAAATTTTAGTTTGTCTATATTCTCAAAAACTCTAAAGTTCTTGATGTCTTGATTGATGTATACAAGATTTAGACAAGAAGAACCTATGCATTTTTAATGTGCAATCTAGAGTTATATTAACAATTCTGTGAGTTTAGTCCAAAATGTGACCATAATAAGATAAATCTGGGCATGACTTAATGTTTCAACTCTGAAATTACATCTCCCCCAGCAAGGCAATTGCAACCAATCCTTACTGAACTCTTTTGAAGCATCTAAAGGGCATGAAGTAATATGGTTTGCGGTTATCAACCTCATTTTAAAAATAAGAGATGTCATGTTATTTATTTTATCTCAAACCACTTATCAAGATATGACATTTAAGTACACTATTGAAGAGGTCACGTAGTACTGCCAGGACAACTTCTCCTCAACTTCTGCTACCAATTGATGGCATCATTCAATGCTTCTGTGTTGTACAGCCACAATGTGCACTTGCACTATGCCACAATCTCCCACCAAGAATGCCACTTCTTTTTCCATTGTAAAATCTCTGACGGGGAATTGGCTAGGTACTACTTCTAAAAGACTCTTCCTGGTCTTGGTTACCGCTGGGAGATTTGGCTGAAAACCTGTTGTCAGAACTATGGCCTTTTTATTAATATAGGAAGAAAACATTCATAATTTCAATAGTAAAACAGTAATTAATTTTCAGTATCTTAGTCCCATCAGTTTGGGGAATTCTAAGACTTGAAGTCCACAGATCTTAAAGTAGCTGAGGTTGAGAAACACTCTCTGCATAAGCAGCCTTGTGCCCCTGGAATAATTTGCTGGCAAAAACTCCTTCTTTTATTGTTTTATTGTTTCAAGATTTTATTGTTTCCTATTTCATACCACTCTCTCTTCCTTGGCATTTGTTGAAAGGTTTATAATATAACAGAACAGTTATATCTCATGAACTCCAGTTGCCTTGCTTTCTGTGTATCTTAGTCTCAGTTTTGCATGGGACATGAAAGTGCCAATACTTGTACCACCAACCCAGGAGGATATGGTGAATAATCACTTGAATAGTTGAGAAATGACTTACAGAAATTCACTGACATTTGAGAATCTAGAATGTGCATTTTGGATTTATATTTTCTTCATCTCGCCATCATTACAGATCTGTTATTTACAAACTCAGCTCCTCTCCCACAGGAGTCAAGTCTCACAAGGAAAATCTCTGAGGAGCAGAAGATCTTGAGAAACCTCTGAAAGCAGATTATTAGAGGGGCAAAGGCACTCATACTGGGGCAGATACCTGATGAGAGCAAGCATCTGCAAATAACAGATGGAAGAGAAAGTGCAGACAGAGGTAGGCTGGGAAAAATTCCAAGTTAAAAAGTGCCTCTTAGCGCTTTGCAACGTCATTTAGATGGGGAGAGAGTAAACAATGTGCATTTGTCTGAGAATAACCTAGTAATTCATTCGTTTGTTTGTTTTTAGACATCAGTCTCAAACTGGAATAGCTCACAGATTCTCCAAGACTTGCCCTCTTTTGGGGTTTTAAAAAATATCAAGAAAATGTTCATTATATATTGAGATAGATTTTTTAAAAAAATAAATAGTACTGGAAAATTTTGAATATGCATTTTTGAACATTTATTTTTCCTCAAAATATAAAATTCCCAGTGTCCTTTTCTCATGAAATACACTTTCCTAAATCTGTTTTGCTCCGTCAAAATTTCAGAAAAGTATGATGCAAAATGTGGAGACATCAACATCCAAAAGTAGTTACATTCCAACTTATTATCTCATTTTCAAAATATAAACCAGAACAGTTCCTAATAACAAGATGAAATACCCTGAGCAGCCTTAGCTACATATAGTTAAGTTCTATATCAAATTCTGCTGACAAAGCAACTTTCAATGAGATGTTAAGTGGATGAGGTGCAAATCAAAGGTAAAAATCTCATAGGTGTTAATTGTTTGTGTGGTCTTAGCTTTCTTTGAAGATCTTCTGAAAAGCCATGTGATAAACTAAAAATCAGTACTATGAGAACTATTGCATGTGGCTTATAATTTTTTTTTAAAATGTGCTTTTTTCTGTACAGAAACAAGCAACCCAAGAGAAGCGATCACAAATCTACAATGTGTACGTGAAACTTTATCAGGCAGCTAACTGAGTCTTGACCAGTTCTGGATTTTTCAGTACATCTGATATAAGTGGGATTCAGCTTTCCTGGTCCATCTTACGGTGTGTGTATGTGTTTATGCTCGCTTGCTTTCTAAGATAAAATGCCAATGTGCATCATGGATTGATAGATGGAACCTAACTTTTTTCCAGCTATTTAAACTAAGATGTTTTACTGCACATAAGCTATCTTCTTGGTATTGCTGTGGCATTCAAGTGCTTTATGAAATATAATGCACTTTTATAATGGGAACAAATCTTCATGGTATTGCTCTAAAATCATTTCAGATGGTACAGCTAAAACAATATCAGGATGTCTGTATCAGTAGAATGAATGAGGCAGTGGTTAAATTTTAAATAAAAATAGACTCAAAAGCATTTATCATCTCCTGACTATGAGAGTCATATGAACTGACTGAACATTAAAGAAGAAAGTGTATTCCTTTTTCACCCATTTCCTGAGCAGAACTTAATTGAGGTGATGGAATGAATGGCAGGTATCAATTCGACTGTGAGTACGGTGAAGGAATTTGTTTTATTTGGAATCACCGATCGCCCTGAGCTGCAGATGCCCCTCTTTGCCATCTTCCTCTTGAATTACAGCATCACTCTAATGGGGAATCTGGGCATAATCCTTCTGGTTCAGACTGACAGACAGCTCCATAGCCCTATGTATTTCTTCCTCACCCACTTGGCATTTGTTGACCTCTGCTATTCCTCCGTCATTGCCCCCAAAATGCTGGCAAACCTCTTAGCAGTTAAGAAAACCATTTCATTCCATGCTTGTGCAGCCCAGCTGGGCTTTTTCTTGACTTTCATGATCACAGAGTGCTTCCTGCTGGCAGTGATGGCATATGACTGCTACGTTGCCATCTGTAACCCACTGCTTTATCGATCCATAATGTCCCAGAGAGTCTGCATCCAATTAGTAGCTGCACCTTATATATATAGCTTTTCTGTTGCCCTGTTCCACACCATCGTTACATTCCGACTCTCATTCTGTTCTTCAAATGTGATTAACCATTTCTATTGTGATGATCTCCCTCTCTTGGCCCTTTCCTGTTCCGATACCAGCACCAAACAAATACTGATCTATGCTTTTGCTGGCTTTGATATGTTAGTCTCCCTTCTTATTGTCCTTATCTCTTATGTGTTCATTCTGTCTGCCATCCTAAGAATCAGCTCTGCTCAAGGATGACACAAGGCTTTCTCTACCTGCACTTCTCACCTGACAACTGTCACCATTTTCTATGGAACTTTGATCTTCATGTACTTGCAGCCAAGCACCAATCATTCCCTAGGCACCGATAAAATAGCTTCAGTTTTCTACACACTTGTGATCCCCATGTTAAATCCCATGATCTACAGCCTGAGGAACAAGGAGGTTAAAGAAGCCCTGAAAAGAAGAATAGGGAGAATTCTGGTTCTTTATTAAAGAATGGTTACCTCCCCACCCCACCCCAAAGGAAATTTATTTCCCTTTATTTCATTCTAAGTATGGAATAAACTTTGTTGTTGATTTGAACTAGCTCACTGCCCAGGCTCAGAGAGGCGATTTTAAAGAGGACATAGCAGGGAATCACATGCTAGCTGAGGTATTCATGTTGATCACCCTATTAATTCCTTCATCCTTTTTCTTTGAATGCTATTCTATCCCTACCTTCAGCTGGGATTATGCAAACACCCACATCTAACTATAAGATATATGGTGAATGTCTTCCAACTGGGTTTTTAGCTTTCAAAATAACACCTATATGATTACAGCACTTAGCACTTAGACTTATATACCACTTCACAGTGCTTTACAGCCCTCTCTAAGCGCTTTACAGAGTCAGCATATTGCCCCCAACAATTTGGGTCCTCATTTTACCCACATTTCAACAATATAAAAAGATTGTTTTTACAAAGTGTAAACACAGTGTTTTGTTTCATATTTTTCCATGGTCTATTCTCCCAACCCATATTTTCACAAAACTAATAACCATGCCTATTCATGGGTCAACTAATCATGAAATTAATATGTTAGGCATCATTCTAGTAGTATCCTTTTGACTTTCTTCCATCCTTTAATTTCTTGGTCCAAAGTAAATATTCCTGCATATCATAATTTTGATAAATTCATTCACTAATATAAAGTTGCAATCATGACTATTATTAGCATGACATTCATATCAAACAACTAATAGGTGGGGCTTCAGATTCTAGGGTGAGAAAACTCAAATCCTCCACAATCCTTTTATCTCCAGCTTCCATAAATCCTCCATCAGTTATGCTGGGTAAAGCTAACAGAACTTGTCAACCTGTAGAAGAACAGATTTGGTTCCATAACCTTGAAGGGCATCCACAGTAGAGAGCTGAACAGCCGTCTGATTGTAGCCTTGATTCATTTTACACTCATTGCAGGATGTGGAATCAAAGGGCAGAGTTTAGATCGGGCCGTCATGGCTGCCTGTCAACATCCAGCTTGGGTTTCCAATTAAAAGTCCAGGAGCATTTTCATTTCTGAAAAACGTACTGGTTTATTGAATACATTACTTGGAAAGGCTGAAGTAAAACTAACTCTGAGTTTCTCAGGCCGACTACATAGTATTAATCAATGATTTCCCCAGCCCAACACCCCAGGCTTCCACCAAGACCAAGTAAACAAATCCCCGTGTTATGTCTGTCTCACTTGCACACTTGCTAAATTGTCCTTGAAAGTTTCTAGCCTCTCACAAACTTCAGTGGAGCTACAGAAGTTTCGTTTGATCTAGTTAACCCACTTATTACCAACACCTCCCTCTTCTTCTAATGTCAAGTTGAAACGTTGAGACACATAGCTGCCAATGTTTCACTTTTTTTTCAAATTTTATTGAATTTGTATTAATTACATTTCTTAGTGCTTAATAAACATCGTGTTGTCTGGGTATTTAATTTGCTTAACTATTCTGATTATATTCTTAATTTCCACCCCTTTTTTTCCAACCACTGGTAAAATAGAGTCCATGTTTGATAGTATTCTTTATCTTCTTTCTGCTTAATTTTCAATGTCAATCTATCCATTTCTGCAGTCTAGTAACTTAATTATCTCTTCATCTCATGGTGTTTCTTCATTTTTCCAATATTGTGCAAATATAATCCTCGCTGCTGTTACAACATGTAATATTAAATACATACTTTTCCTATCTAATTTTTCTGATATTATACCTAATAAAAACAGTTCAGGTTTAAAATCTATATGATTCCCTATCATCTTTTCTAGCCACCTGTGTATCATTGCCCATTTCTTTTGTGTTTTAGCACAAGTCCACCACATATGAGAAAATGTGTCCATCTTTGTGTGCAAACTTTTTGTTTTATACCAGTAAGCTGGGTACTATCCTTGTTAATTTTATTAGAAAACAAATTACTAGAATCAACATGTTAAAAATGGGTCAAGTTAATTCAATTATATATTGGGAGACAAGCATTTTAATAGTAGTTCTGGAAGAGCAGATATTATGCATTGTTATAGGTGGGGCACTTAAGACAAAAAAATCTACTTTTGATAGTTGAAGAATTCTGAAAAGTGTGACCACCACCCCCAAGTTTGTATCTGTTGTACTTATTTTGTCATTCCTCAACTGTATTGCATATTTTTAGCTAGCATGTTTCCTGTGATTTGAGGTAATGAATGCTCAAACCATCTTGCTATTCATGACTACAAAAGTAGAGAGAAGAGTTTTAAACTCTACTGTAGGCCATCCACAATGTCATTTTATAATTCTATCAGCATTAGCACTTTTTTAAAAGCAAGTTATGAAAACCATGCTTTTGAACTGTGTGAAACCTGATTTTCTTTGTGGTTGTTCAAGAATAAAAATAATTAATTGGAGTTAGATATTCATTCTTCTATGCTGATTTGTTCTAAATAACTTTGGGACAACTGATATATCCAGTTCATTATGAGACCTAAAAAGGTAAAGGTATAGGTTCCCCTCGCACATATGTACTAGTCGTTCCTGACTCTAGGTGGCAGTGCTCATCTCCGTTTCAAAGCCAAAGAGCTAGCACTGTCCGAAGAAGTCTCCGTGGTCATGTGGCTGGCATGACTAAATGCTAAAGGCGCACAGAACGCTGTTACCTTCCCACCAAAGGTGGTCCCTATTTTTCTACTTGCATTTTTTATGTGCTTTCGAACTGCTAAGTTGGCAGAAGCTGGAACAAGTAACGGGAGCTCACCCCGTTACGTGGTACAAGGGATTCGAACTGCTGAACTGCCGACCTTTCGATCGACAATTATTAGAGGGCAAATTAGAAAGTTGTTCTCAACAGTCTCTTGGTGCTCTCCATTATTTTAACTGACAATTTTTTCCCCTGAAAAGTTGTCTTTTATGAGCCATGGTGCAGAGGTGGTATTCTACTGGTTTGCACCGGTTCAGATGAACGGGGGCAGAAAAAGCTGCCGTTCGGGCGAACCAGTAGCAAAAAAATGGCTACTGGTTCGGCTGAACCGCTAGCTAAAAAAACCCTGCACACCTGTGCGCTCCCTCTCCCGTGCATGTGCCTGCCTACTGTGCATGTGCACACCGATCAGTTGAGAGGATTCTTTGATCCTCTCAGCTGATAGATGCATTTTTTTTAGCTACCCGTTCGGGTGAACTAATAGCTAAAAAAAGTGTGCCAATCAGCTGATCGACGTGCACATGCGCAGAAGGGAGGGGGAGTACGCGCACACATGGGAGCGCATGCGCGTACACTCAGCAAACCGGTGGCAACACTGGTAGGAAACTACCACTGCCATGATGGTGCAGTGGTTAGAATGCAGTACCGCAGGCTACTTCTGCCGGCTGCTTGCAATTTGGCAGTTCGAATCTCACCAGGCTCAAGGTTGACTCAACCTTCCATCCTTCAGAGGTCAGTAAAATGAGGACCCAGATTGTTGGGAGCAATATATTGAATATAAATCGCTTAGAGAGGGCTGTAAAGCACAAAGTGCTATTGCTATTTACCATTTTTAGTTTCTTAGAATACCTCTGAGGTAGGTGTGTGCGTATGTGTGTGTGTATAATAAAATATATATACCACCTATTTCAGCAGGCCAGCTGGGCTCGCACATCACAGTAGGCCAGAAAATATATAAATCATATTTTTGAAAGCAGGGTAGTATGTGGAGAAGGGGAATTAAAACAAATTAAGATCGTTGTTGTGACTACACAATCCTAACCAGCCCCTTTTTACAACCACCACATGTTTATTATGTGTAAAAAAATAAGTGGGATCTAGGTGCAGTCAATTATAAAACCGTTCAGTTTATTGAAAAATAGAAGCTTGATTTAAAAATAAAAACGAAACTAATGTTTTGGCTGACCACAAAGGTAATTCTGGTTAATGCAAACACCTTTAGAGCTAAAATCTACCCAGATACTGAAAAAATTGGAGCTCAGAAAAGATTCTATACAAAAAAATAATTCCCACAAAAACACTCAACCATAAGCACCATAAAACAAATTAATCCTAGTGCAGATTCCTGGCTAGACTGTTACAAATTACTTCAAAAATAGTTTTCAGAAGCACACAATTGCATCTAGTTCAAATTATTTGGACTTCACTGTAAATTCCTGGACATTCCAGGAATTTATTAGGGGGTACTTGGGGAAATGGTAAACCCCACATTCCAGCCTCATAGTTATTTTGATCTGTATTCTAAAAGGATTAGATCTTTTTCTAACCAAGGAAGAAGCTGGGTATATGGTCTGTTGCAGTAGTGGGATTCAAATTTTTTTACTACCGGTTGTGTGGGTGTGGCTTGGGCATGGTATGGCTTGGTGGGCGTGGCGTGGCTTGGTGGGCATGGCTTGGTGGGCGTGGCAGGGGAAGGATACTGCAAAATCTCCGTTCCCACCCCACTCCAGGGGAAGAATACTGTAAAATCCCCATTCCCTCCCCACTCCTGGGGAAAGGTTACCACCGGTTCTCCGAACTACTCAAAATTTCTGCTACCGGTTCTCCAGAATTGGTCAGAACCTGCTGAATACCATCTCTGGTCTCATGAAAAGGTGGGTTAGATATATCCAAGTCAGCAGGTTGGCCATCTATTACTGACTGCCTGAGGCCTACATGCTCAAAACAGTCTTTAAAATTTGTTTGGATTGTAAATTAAGTTTTGAATTGGAAATCCAAGATTACACTCACTGCAAATTAAAAATTACAAATAAACAAATGAATTAGCAACGATCTATAGATGTTTTGATGGTTTAAAGACCATATATCAAAATATTATTATTGGCTATTGGTTTATTTTTGTGTGGTTATCAGTGGCTGGTTGAACAGATACAGTACATTTTTTTTTCAGGAAAAGTTATCAAAATGTACTATGTGTTATGTCAGCCATCTTGTCTGCTGTTTTTTCTTCTATCCATGTTTTCAATCTGTAATTTAAAGGATGCTATGTAGACAAAAATAAATGACAATAATAGAGCCTGAGGCCTCAGGGACTGACATTTAAAAACATCATACTGAAGTCAACAACTTTTTCAGTATTAAAATAAAAGCTTTCAAAAGTTGGGTTCTGTAGCAGGACTTAAAAATCAGGCAGCCCATCATTCCACCAACACTTCTGCCAGTGCTAAATTTATTCTTTTCCATTTATAAGCCATCTTTTTTTTTTAAATAGTGGCAAGTCAAAATAGTTTGCAAAAGGAATGTTATTTCAAAAATATATTTTTTGCTCCAAACTTGGAAAACAAATCCCATAGTTAAATGCCAGCATTTTGGGAAACAGGTCCTGCCCATCCTGTAGGTTTTTCTTGTACATTTTTATCATTTCTAAGAGAAAAAGGATAGTTACTAATTTTTTCATGCATGATCTCTTACTGTCATACTGAGGAAGGAAGGTTAGGCTGTAGGTTGGATTCAAAAATCATGCAGGCCACAAATGAACCAGGGACCTGATAGTCCTCATCCTTGATAGAAGCAAATGTCACAATAAGATCAAAATTCTGTGGTTGCCAAGAGAAGCAGAAATCTCCTGTGCTACCGAAGGTTCACTTGTATGGGCTCTTCTGAAGTATTTTGGAGGATATTAGGAGAACTTAAGCTGGGACTAAAACCTTTAACTCTTCTACTATGGTAAAGAAAAAAAAATGTTGAAAGGAAAATGTAAAGGAAAACAAAACACAGCCTGAGCAACTGGAAAATTACCACTCTTTCATCTTCCCCTTTATTTGTATAAGCTTGCTATGACATTGGAAAAACTTCTTTGTATGCCAGGAATTGTCTCTGTACTACCAAATCGCTCTGATTGAGAAAAGCATCTTCAAAGAACAAGAAGCAGTAGACAAGGATAAGATAGGGATGGGGGACACAGAGCCAAAACAATGTATGCATAGAAAGGAGTTGATACTTCTCCCTTTCCCTTGTGTATTTTATTTGTTGGTTTGTTTGTTTGTATTTATTAGCTGTGCAACTCAACAGACTCTGGGTAATGTACAAAGCTAAAAAAAAAAGGCAGCTATACACAGCAAATGGACAATTAACTGAAATAATTTCTTAGACAACAAAAATAGGGATATATTTGTACTAAGAAGAGGGTCAGCCAATCAGTAGGGCCTCATTCTGCTTGCTCAGGGTTTTGTGAGACTGAGGTTCCTCTATGCAGCTGTTCACTCCTAGAGTGCTAAGTCAAAGGGAAGAGCCACTTGCCAGGTCTTCAGTAGATGTAATGAAATAGAAGGGGAACTTACCAAATTTGCAGATGATACAAAGCTGGCAGGAATAGCTAACACCCAAGAAGATAGGCTCAAGATCCAGATGGATCTTGACAGACTGGAACTCTGGGCCATATCTAACAAAACAAAATTTAATGTAGAGAAAAGTAAAGTCCTACACTTAAGCAAGAAAAACCCAAAGTACATATATAGACTGGGTGAAACCAGGCTTAATAGCAGTAACTATGAGAGGGATCTTGGAGTCTTAGTGGACAAACAACTAAATATGAGCCAGCAGTGTGCAGAGGCAGCCAAAAAAGCTAATGCAATCCTAAATTGCATTAACAGAGGGATACAATCAAGACCAAGTGAGGTACTAATACCACTCTATAAAGCCTTAGTAAGACCACACCTAGAGTACTGCATCCAGTTTTGGTCACCA
>JAOYMU010000001.1:58549905-58559963 GCA_025802295.1 Psammodynastes pulverulentus
TTGTACTTTATGTTCTGATTTTTTTGCCAATATGTAGTGTGTGTGTGTGTGTGTGTGTGTGTGTGTGTGTGTGTGTGTGTGTTGGTGTGTGTTGGTGTGTGTTTGTGTCAGGTTTCACTGTTTGTAAGTGACGTTGCTGGTCTCTGAACCTCCCTGGCAAGTTGTCACAGGAAGAAGGAGCATTGGCTAGGCTGCCATCTATTGTGCTGCTGCAGGCTGAGGTAAACTCTGTTCCAGTTCTTGTGTTAGTATTATCATGGCGTTCTGCAAGTTGATTGTCTATGCATCTGCTTGCTGCTGGTGTTTCAACAATGGTGCTGCCAGATACTCAATGGATAGTGGGGTTGTTTGAGGATCAGAGGCCATTCCTGAAATTCCTTTCTTTGGAAAAGAGTATGACATTTGCAAAATTTATCTCAGCATTGCCAGGAAAACTGGACAGGAAGCACAACCAGATAAACATTAACATAATCTTGTAAGAGTGGTAAAATAGTAAAAATCTCCCAATGTCTTTTTTTACAGGCTGAAAATTAGGGAGGTTCCCTTCTGAATTCTTTTCTTTGCCTTTATAGATCTACAGGCTGTGTCCTCTTTAAGCATATTCCCTGGGCAGCATCCCCTCCCCCATTTCCCAGGCGCATTCCCACACACGATTACAATTACAGATTTCAGTATTAATTTATTTAACTAATTTATACAGTAATTCCAATGAATGCCCAAGTCAGGTAGTGTGCCTCTTTAATAATAATTTAGTAACAACAATGAATAAATTAAAAAATGATAAAGAAAAATGTTTTAAAAACAACAACGACAAAGACATAAACCACCAGAAAACACTAGCAAACCACTTCAGAACCCAAGGCCTAAGGAAAAAAGAATTGGAGCTAGTCAAAACTCATGAAAATGCTTTTTAATGGAACATCATTGTGTGGGAAAAGGATATGATAAAAAATATTATTAATAAATAAAGAAGAAGACAGAATGCCATCTATATTGAATACCACATCTCTCATTGGTAAATACTTCAAACAATTGCAATTCGCTTTACTGAATCTTGACTGTGTAATTAACACAAATCGGTAGATGGACCAGTTAGAAGCACTTTGGGGACACATTCCCCAAGCCATTGTTTTTCTCAGTAGAATTCATTTCTGCATCATTCTAAAGAGAATTTAAGGAAATATTATCGTCTTCAGAATTGTATAAAGCTGTTGAGTTACTGAAGATTGAAGGAAAATATCTGAATTTCTTCAGAGCAGCAAAAGGATATTTAGTATAAGTTTCAAAAACCTGCACTCAGACTCTTGAAAAAAAATAGATATTTTAAAATGTGAAAGATGCTATTGATCTGGAAGAAAACAAGTGAGTTTGATTATTAAAAAGGCAACTATACCGTACAACTATTGCATTTTGTTGATTTTGAGAGTTTGATTTATGAGTTCATGAGATGACAACTTACTTCAAAGAGAAATGATTGGATATTCAGAGAAGGGCCAGATCAACCCAACATAGCAACTATGCAAATTGGTGCAGAAGGCCAAATAATTGTGTAAATTTACACAGCTCAGATTGCATCAGAAACAAAGGTGTGCTTGAGATGAGCACTCAAGAAGACCTCAAGATTTGCAGGGTTTTTTGCTTTAAAAAAAAACTGAATGAATCAAAATATTTAAAAATTCTGTGAGGAATGAATATACTCATTTGGCATAGAAGGTGAGGTACTTTGAGATGAAACAAACAAATGTTATGTTTATAAAGCTTTAGTGTTTTGTTTTTAACTGTGATTTTAGTAATGGGTAGCACAAAAAAGGCATAAGTAAAATAGAGCTTGACAAAACCAAGATTAAAAAGAGAAGCGTGTTTACAAGTACATCTTCAAATTTTTCATAGAAGGAGTTCTTAGAATGTGGGCAACAGAACAACTACTTTATAGAATGAAAAACAATTTCTTTCTAGAGCTTATTTTATTAAAGGCCAACTTGAAAGATATACAAGAATATGTTGATGGTGGTCAATCATCTGTGACATGAGCGTCAATGTGGGTTTGCTATTTGTAATTCATTTAATCAATACACGATATGAGAAACCCTTGTAATCCAAAAATGAGTTTTTACAAGTCATAGAATATGTAGATCCAGCAATGAACCAATAAAACAAAATATACAGTTAAAAGCAGTAAAAACCTTTCTTCAGTTAGCTTGCTAATTCTTTACTGCAATTTGTCAAAATATCTTATGAACAAAAATGTAAATGCAACTAATATTTCCTCTGATATTTGTTGGATGTCTTCCCATGTTTAAAGGAGAGTAGGTCTACTTGAAGATTTCAGTAGCGCTTTTGTGTTATTAATTGTTTTTAATAGTCCTGTGGTGAATTTATTCATGGGCTAGAACTATTTTAATTACATATAGTAGGATATACTTAATCCATCTTAATAACCATGGCTATTTCATTGCAAAGTGCCTAATTCTCAAAGTATGATGATCAGGTTGAAATTTGAAACAAAAAATATCTGTGCAGACTGAATATTGTTTCCTTTAAATTGAATATTATTTTATTACTTGAGTTCTTCATTAAAAATGTTCCAACTTCTGTTTCTTTTGCTAGGAAGTTAAAAATTGATTCTGATCACAGACTACATTAGAAATATTAGAAAAACAAAGGGAAATTGACTGAAATGTTACTGTGATTACATGGGAAACAGCACACCAATGACAGAATTCATACTCACTGGATTAACAGAGGACTCACAGTTGCAGCTCATCCTCTTTGGGATATTTTCGGCTGTTTATGCCATCACCCTGGTGGGAAATCTAAGCATGATTATCTTAATTAGGATCAGTCCTTTTCTCCACACACCGATGTACTTCTTTCTTACCAGCTTATCATTTTTGGATATTTGTTATTCATCTTGTGTTACCCCAAAGTTTCTATCCAATCTTTTAAAAGAGAAGAAGGTTATTTCCTATGGAGGTTGCTTTATTCAGCTTTATTTTTATATTCTATTGGCCACCACAGAGTGCTACCTCCTAGCTATGATGGCCTATGATCGCTACGTGGCAATCTGCAATCCCCTTCTTTACTTCATCACAATGTCCCAAAGAAAGTGTGTTCAGTTGATAGCAGTGGCCTACATTGCTGGGATTATTAATGCTTCTATTCACACAATGGCTGCAACTAGACTGTCCTTCTGTGGCCCAAACATCATTAAGAGCTTTTATTGTGAGGGTCCTCCTCTTTTCGCTCTTTCCTGCTCAGATATCAGTCTTAATTATTTGTTGGTTTTTGTACTTGTTGGCTTCAATTTAGTAACAACAAGCATGACTGTTCTCACCTCCTATGCTTATATCCTGGTTACCATTTTAAAGCTCCATTCTGCTGCAACCCGTAGGAAAGCCTTCTCTACTTGTACATCTCACCTCATGGTCATCATCATTTTCTATGGATGTCTCGGCTTTATGTATGCACGGCCAAGCTCTAGGCAGAGTTATAACCTAGACCAAATGGCCTCTGTGTTCTATGTAGTGGTGACCCCCATGCTCAATCCATTAATCTACAGCATGAGGAACCAGGAGGTAAGGGGTGCCTTCAGAAGTATCCTAGGAAGAAAATTTCATCTTCAACAGATATGATAATTCCTTTAAGAACCATTTCTTTGCCAAACTTCAGTTTAAGATAAAAGCAATTTTTTTATTTTGTCTCATAAAATAAGAAATAATTATGCTGTGTAATTTTCCCAGGGCCCTGGTAGTAATTATATATTTGCTTTTGAGTTCAAAAAATGAAATTTGAACTCTAAAGAAGAGTTGCCTTTTTGGGGGATAGCTATCATACCCTAGTGGTTTTCATCAATTAGAAAGGAATGACAGGCTTTGCTTTTCAAGTTTAGGACAATTTGCTGCGTCCAACTTGTCAACTCATCATGGTCAATTCACCTCAGCCAACTCACTACAGTCAACTCACCACAGTACAACTTGCCATGGCTAATTTGCTGTGCGACAATTCAATCCTGTATTAATATTAATTGTTTCATTCAGTTACTTTTTTTTATTAGTTTTCATCCAAATTATTCTAACTCTTGTATTTCTGGATTGACTTTCTATTTTATTTTAATTGTCCAGGGTTCCATCTAAATTAATTTAACTTTTGTTTTTGTTGAATTGTCCTGTGGTGAGTTGTCCTGTAGTTGTTTATAAACAACTAAAGAACAGAGTATAGAAGGGAGGGAAGAAACAGAAAAAACAGAAAAATCAGCTCCTCAGAGTTAGAACAAAGCCAGCATTTTTAAAATTTAATCTGGGCTGATCTTTTTGGAATATAATTATAAAAACAGTGAGATATTTACAATTTAATTTTGTTATATTAGAACCATAATAAAACTCTATTATTATTAAAAAAACTAAGAAGACTTTAACCAATAAGGAGATATCAAGAATAAAGGAAAGGCATATTTACTGATTTAACTTTGCATGTATTACATCTCCAGTGTAAGATTAAAATTTCCATTGAATCCAATAAATCCAAAGAAGAATATTTATTATTTATTTATTCATTTGTCATACTTCTTAACCTCCTATCTCCTTTAGATAGTGACTCTGGGCAGTGTACAATTTTACTTGTTGTTCTTGTTTTATGTTTGTAACTACTATTCTTAATAAATTCATTTAATATTTCTTAAAAGTTGACACCAGTTGACTTGAGGAAAACTCAAGTCTCTACTCCAATTTTTTTTGAATTGTTTTTTTTTTCATTGTGGATAAAAGGAAATTGCTTAGTCTCTAAAAACATTTATCTAGGCCATTCAAATCCATAGAAGTTTCCAAGGCAATTAATATATCTTGTCCAAAGAATAGTATAATAACAAGTGTTAATACAAGCTTCATCTGATTGGAAGAATGATTAGATTTTGCAGATATTTATGATGGAGAGTGGGATGGACTGCAGTTTTGTGTGATTATGATTAGGTATGCTGGCAGAAGAAAATGTGATCATATAAAGGATGGCTTAGATCCCTCCAAAGCATTTGTCTCTGATTCTTTATATTGTCTTTAATTGTCAATTGTTAGGGATAAGTCAGTTAGTTGAATGTGTCAAGAATCAATAATTCATATAATTTCAGAAGAGTCCTTGTCACAACCATATTTTTCTTGTAACTATGGCATACAACCTGTTCTACATTCTCCAATTAGATGTTCTTTTGTGTTTAGGAGTGGCAGAGAAGAAATTGAATAATGTTTTGTGACACTCTGAAAAAAATCACATACTATAAGATGTTAGTAGGAACAGACGCATCCAAGTTTTTTGCACCTTACATTTATGGACATAGATCAAGTTTCAATTACCCACTAATAAAAAATTGGTAGTATTGTTCTATATACTTTACTAGTGAGGCCACACTTGGAACACTGAGTCCCATACTTGTTGCCCCAATACAAAAGAGATGCTGAGACCCTAGAAAGAATATAGAGAAGACCCAAAAAAATGATAAGGGGTCTAGTAGCTAAACCATATGATGAATGGTTAATTAAACTAGTTATGTCCAGCCTAACAAATAGAAAGATTGGGTTTGATATGATAGATGTCATCTGTACTTGAAGGGCAGTCACAGGGAGGAGGGGTCGACATATTATCCAAAGGACCTGAGGGCAAGGCAAGAAGCAATGGTGGAAGCTCATTAAAGACGGATCCAACCTGGAACTAAGGAGAAATTCTCCGACGGTATGAACAATTAATCCATGGAACAATTTGCTTCCTAGAGTTATGGGTGCTCCATTGCTGAAGGTCTTGGAAGATTGAATAGGTATTTGTCTGGGATGCAATAAAGTCTCCTACCTTGGGCAGGGAGTTGGATTAGAAAATGTCCAATGTCCCTTCCAGATATATGATTATATGATTCTATTATTCTAAATACAAATAAATATATGCAATCATTCATAAAGAATACTGGGAACTGGGAACAAGTCCATAGATGACTATGTTATATTATGAAAAATATAGACTATACAAGACAACCTGTAACCTACTGGACCTTCAATGACATTTAGTGTCATCTCTTGAACATGACACTCCCTTCTTTTTCCACAAGGCAAAATTAGGTTGAACATATTTTTTATAACCCACTGTCAGATGGTCATCTAAAATGACTATGTATCATAAATAAAAAAAATAATTGTACTGGCAAATGAACTTCAATAATACGTTAATATTTAATTACTTAAACAGATGATATACATGCTTACTTAAACAGATGATTTCCAACTTCCTGCTGAATTCCCTGTTGATTTTTTGTAGGAAGCTGGCAAGATACATGGAAAACATGTTCACATGACCACAGGGATGCTTCAGTGGCACAACTTTGTGAATAAAATTGGTTTGAACATCCTGATGTAATTGGTCCCAGATTTTTTTTTACACATTCTTTAAATTGGTGGACTTTAAGAACATGGTAAAATTGTGGTCTGATGTATCTTGGACTAATTTGAAGTTCAGACAAACAGATAAACACAATGCAAGTTTTAGTTATATGTTCATTTGCACACCCACCATTTCATATTAATTACTTCAACTGTATTTCAACTTCTTAGATTTAGAATAAAAGTTTCAAGAAAAAAACTATTAATTCAACATCTAATAGTAGGAGCTTCCAGGTGAGGATCTAAAAGGTACCAAGCAGCTGCTATTTTTGGAAAGCATTTGTCTAAAATTAGAACTACTTAGGGAATACCACGGTTTCCCAGTAGAAAATATTCCTTGCAGAGACAGCCAAGAAAGTGCTATGATCAAATTAATAAGAAGACCTAGAGCCAGCTGGAGCTGAATATATCTGGATTTCAACCCACACACAAAGAAACTCCTAACTCATTTCACATAGAAGCAATCCACCCACAACCAGAAAAGAAGGAATGCTTTAACCTATTGTAATATTGTTGTTGTGGTTGAGTTCAGAGTCACTGGGTAAGTTAAAGATGTTTGGGAGCTTTCAAGTATATCAGGACAGTGTAAGAATCTCAAAATTGTGTGGTAATAATGATGGAAAAACTATTATTTATACCTACAATTCCATGTCTTCCTTCTAAGAACTTATTTTGGATCACAAATACTAGCTTCCTTTCATTTATGGAATTTGATTTGATTGTTCTTCAATAATAATCATGAAGAAACATTAATGTTATAATATATTGTATCATCAGAATATTGACAATAGCATACCCAGTTTTATCTTAGAACTTAATTTTTAATCCTCTTTCGAAGATCTTATTTGAGATGACAGAAAATAGCATCTTATGTAGTTGAAATGTTAAGAGAACATGTAACATTGAGTACTATATTTTATTTTCACAGTGTTAATGGGAAACAGCACATGGGTGACAGAATTCATACTCACTGGGTTGACAGAGGACCCACCCTTGCAGATGATACTTTTTGTGATATTTTTTGCTGTTTATGCCATCACCTTGATGGGAAATGTGGGCATGATTGTCTTAATCAGAACCAGTCCTCAACTCCACACACCAATGTACTTTTTCCTCACCAGCTTATCTTTCCTGGATACCTGTTATTCAACAACGGTGACCCCAAAGTTTCTATCCAATCTTTTAAAACAGAAGAAGTCAATTTCCTTTGCAAGTTGCTTTACACAACTTTACTTTTATGGTGTATTTGCCACTACAGAGTGCTACCTCCTAGCTGTGATGGCCTATGATCGCTACGTGGCAATTTGCAATCCACTACTCTACTTCATCACAATGTCCCAAAGAAAGTGTATTCAGTTGATAGCAATTTCCTACCTTGCTGGAATCATTAATGCTTCCATTCACACAATGGCTGCATCTAGACTGTCCTTCTGTGGCCCAAACATTATTAAGAATTTTTATTGTGAGGGTCCTCCCCTTCTTGCTCTTTCCTGCTCAGATGTCAGTCTTAACGATCTACTGTTATTTGTATTTGTAGGGCTCAATATAACCATAACAAGCCTGACTGTTCTCACTTCCTACGCTTATATCCTGGTCACCATTTTAAAGATCCGCTCTGCCACGAGCCGTAGAAAAGCCTTCTCCACTTGTACATCTCACCTCATGGTCATCACCATTTTCTATGGATGCAGTAGCTTTATGTATGCACGGCCAAGCTCTAGGCAGAGTTATCACCTAGACCAAATGGCCTCTGTGTTCTATGTAGTGGTGACTCCCATGCTCAACCCATTAATCTACAGCATGAGGAACCAGGAGGTAAGAGGCGCCTTCAGAAGTATACTAGGAAAAAAATTTCATTTTCAACACCTTTAAGAGCCATTGCTTTTTGCCAAAATTTAGTTTTACATAGAAGCTGTTCTAGTAGCAAATTTTTAGCATTGTGTCTCATTAAACAATAAATCGCTCGGCTGTATAGTTTTCCTACAGCTCTAGTATTAATTATATATTTGCTTTTGAATTCAAAATATGAGGTTTTCCAAGGCAGTTGATCTTACTTTTCACATAGCATGATTGTGACAAATACTATAGCTGTATAAATTGTATTTAGGCATAGTTTTTTGAATCCTTCAAAATTCTAGGTTTGATGAAAATCCATTTTTATAATATGTTCCAGAAATGTAATTTGTACTGTCTCAATGACTTTTCCTACAACTAATGGGGCCACAATGCCCATTATATATATATATTTTTAGAATGTATTATTTAATCTATCTACCAGTTATTTGGTATTATCAGAAGTTTCACAAAGCCAGCATTTTAAAGGACAAATATTGACAGTAATACCTTCAGCAATATTTGTGTCACGGTTGCAATCAAAATTATTTCATCTATGATCCTGGGCAATCCATTTCTGTTTTTAGACTAGCTATAATACAAACCTTATAAAAGAAATCATTCCCAAGTAAAAATAGCCATATATTCATTAATTACAAAAGTCACAAATTTCAGTTCAGATCCCAGTTCAGTGACTTGTAGGATAACCCTACGTAATCTCCTACTTGCTTGATGATTCCTTCCTTAATTTGATTAAGACTTAAATCCCAAATCTTGCCATTCTCCATCACCAGAAGTGAAGAAAATGCTATACTATTTTTATGATTCATCTCACTGAATAAAATTTTCAGAAGCAGAATTTCACTAAGAGATTAAATAAAATTACCGTTAAGATTTATTGTTATGTCTATTCCTAATCTTTACTGGAATAGCAATAACATTCTGATCCAGTCTGCTTTGAAAGAATCCTGCTTCCCAATGAGTCTGATCAGCCGGATTTAATTCAGGTTTGAAAACTCAGCTGAAGCTTATTAAGTATGGCCTAAGTAAGGTAGATTATTTTAGAAACCAATTAAAATTAGAATCCTTACCATAATGCAGTTTTATGGAAACAATTCAGGGCAAAACAAAGTGAATTTCTCTTGCTCTGTAATTGGAGTCTTAACATTTCGGCAGCAAGAAATAAAGAAAAAAATAATAGCACTTGTTATATTTGCTTGTAGTGACAAATGTTAATATCCTGGTGATTGGCTCAGACTAAATGAAAGAATGAGTATGGGTAGTCCTTGACTACAATTTTCATTTAATTATGGTACAAAGTTATAATTATGCTGGAAAAAATGGCATAATTTTTGCTCAGAGTTAATGACTGTTGAACTTAACAATCGGGTTACTAGCTTATCAATGGCAGTAATTCACTTAACAACTGTAGCAAGAAAGGTCGTAAAATGGGACAACATTCTCTTAACAAATATTTCACTTGAAAACAGAAATTTGGGGCTCCATTGTGGTTGTAAATTGAAGACTACCTGTGCAAGAATTGTGGCATCTTGTGGTTACATGATCACAATTTGTGATGTTCTCAGCCAGCTTCTGACAAGTAAATTCAATGAGGAAAGTGGACTCACTTAACGACTATGTCATTCACCTAACAATAACAGGTATTTCAATTAATAACAATGTTTGTGAAATTGGGTCCAGTCATGTGATGGCAATAGCACTTAGACTTATATACCACTTTAGAGTGCTTTACAGCCCCCTCTAAGCGGTTTACAGAATCAGCATATTGCCCCCACAATTTGGGTCCTCATT
>JAOYMU010000001.1:58571605-58582188 GCA_025802295.1 Psammodynastes pulverulentus
AAAAGTATTTCTTATGGGGGCTGTTTTACTCAGCTTTACTTCTATGCACTGTTTAGCACCATAGAGTGTTACCTCCTAGCTGTGATGGCCTATGATCGTTATGTGGCAATCTGCAGTCCTCTACTCTACTTAATCACAATGTCCCAAAGAAAGTGTCTTCAGATGATAACAATTTCCTGCATTGCTGGAATAATTAATGCTTTCATTCATACAATGGCTGCATTTAGACTGTCCTTCTGTGGCCCAAACATCATTAAGAGCTTTTATTGTGAGGGTCCTCCCCTTTTTGCTCTTTCCTGCTCAGATATAAGTCTCAATTACCTGCTGGTATTTGTATTTGTTGGCTTCAATTTATTAACAACAAGCTTGACTGTTCTCACCTCCTATGCTTATATCCTGGTCACCATTTTAAAACTTCATTCTGCTGCAAGCCATAGAAAAGCCTTCTCCACTTGTACATCTCATCTCACGGTCATCACCATTTTCTATGGATGTCTTATTTTTATGTATATGCGACCAAGCTCTAGGCAGAATTATCACTTAGACCAAATAGCCTCAGTTTTTTATGTAGTGGTGACCCCCATGCTCAACCCACTAATCTACAGTATGAGGAACCAGGAGGTAAGAGGTGCCTTCAGAAATATCCTAGGACGAAAAGTTGATGCTCGGCAGATATGATATTGCTCAGGTTTAAAGAAGAAAATGCTTTTTTTACCATTGTGTGTCATTAAATATTAAACCACTATGCTGTACATTTTTCTTAAGGCTCTGGTAGTAACTATATATTTACTTTTGAGTTCAAAAAGATAAATTTGATCTCTAAACAAGAATTATCCCCCCCCCCTTTTTAGCTATCATCCCCTAATAATTGCTGTCAACTAAAAGGGAATGACAAGCTCTGCTTTTTAGCTGTTTATAGACCAAAAGGCAGAAGGGAGAAAAAAGAACAGAAAGAATAAATTCTTCAGAGTTAGAACAAAGCCAGCTATGTTTCTTATTGGGGGGGGGGGGATTAATCCAGGGTGACTTTTTTGCAGTATAATTACAAAAACAATGAAACATTTACATTTTAATTTCCTCATATTAGAACCATAACAAGACTGTTTAACTATAAGGAGCTATCAAGAATAAGAGCAAAGCATTTTTACTGATTTACATGTCTGTGTATTACAAGAGCTGTGGTGGCGCAGTAGTTAGATAGCAGTACTGCAGGCTCCTTCTGCTGACTGCCAGCTGACTGCAATTTGGCAGTTTGAATCTCACCAGGCTCAAGATTGACTCCGCTTTCCATCCTTTGGAGGTCGGTAAAATGTGGACCCAGATTGTTAGGGGCAATAGGCTGACTCTGTAAACCACTTAGAGAGGGCTGTAAAGCCCTATGAAGCGCTATATAAGTCTAAGTGCTATTGTTATCTTCAATGTAAGATCAAGAATGTACGCTTTTAAAAATTTCCACTGAGTCCAATAAACCTAAGAAAACTTTGTTGCTCTTTTTTTATGTTTGTGAATACTATCTTTAATAAATGCATTTAATGTTTTAAAAAAGTTGAGACCAATGATTTTATAGTATAGGGAAATTCAGTTCTCTGCTCCAAAATTTCTTTGTTATTTTTTTTTTCATTATGGATAAAATGGAATTGTTCTGTCTCTAAAAAACCATTATCTGGGAATTCAAATATATAAAAGTTTCTAAGGTAGTTAATATATTTTATCCAAAGAACAGTATAGTAACACATTTTAATATCTTGATGATAGCCTCAGTGTGATTGGAAGAATGACCAGGTTTTGTTAAAATATTGTTAAAAAATAATTATATAAATGCATTTATTTAAAACATTATATGGTCACCCATCTTATACCAAACTCTGGGCTGCTCCCAATCAAGAATTAAAACAATATCACATTAAAACTATTAAAACCTTAAACATTAGAAATAAAAATCTGAGACCAAGTTAAAACTTTTGACATATGGTCACCTCATCATTATCTCAATTCTTGGGGGGGGGGGGAGATCAGGTCTTCAGTGCTTTCAGAAGGCCAGGGGGAACGGTGTTGCATAGGACAAGGGCTGCCACAGAAAGGCCCCCTTTCCATAAGATGGCAATGTTTAAGGAATGGACGAGGAGCTATGTAAGTTGGAAGTGCTATGTATATAGTTAAAATAACTAGCCAATGAGTGGACTCCGGAGAGGATGCCACTCATTGGCTTAACCGTGAAGCGGGAAAAATAAAGAGCCGTCAGTGGCTGAAAGGTTGGACAGTGCCGGCTATATAAACCGGCGCTGGCCACAGCTTTGCCGCTTGTGTTCGCAACCTGAAATACACCAAGTTCTGCGCACAGCTCGTGTCCCGCCTCTTCCTACCACCCGATCTAACAGGAAGGACAGCTAGATGTACTTAAGGAAAGGAGGCCCCATAGATAACTTGGCCCTGTGCCATATATTCAGTTTTGCTTAGATTTCACTCCATTGAAACTGGATGAGCTGGGTGGGGGGGAAGAATACTGAAAATTGGACTTTGTCAGTTTAATTTTATTCCTGCAAGAATATTTTTGGCATTTCCATGTTATTCATGGGTTCATAAGACAAGAAGATGCACTCAGCAGGGAATTTCAGAACTGAGTGGCACAAACAGCCTGTCAGTTCAAGGTGACATTTTATAGAGAAATCTGTGCTTTGAAACTGACAATAAGTGCTTTGTTCTGTCATATAGTCAAAACATTATAATTTAGCTTTCATGCACTTCCCTTGGTAATTATTAGAATAAATGTTATGTGTTGTGCCTGGAATCTGAACCACTTAGGGAATACCAAGGATTTCTTCTGTAGAATTAAGTTCTCCTAAGACAGCATGGGGAAATTGCTTACCATATTAATAGGAACATCTAGATTTAGCTGGAGTTCAAACACATCTGTATTGCTTCCTGACACTCAAAGAATGTGGCAATTGGTTTTACATGGAAGTTATTCATCCACAACCATAAGTAAACTCTGCAGGAAAAATACGCTTTAAACTGTGGAAGATGTAGTTGAGCTTAGCATAATTTGGTAAGTTTAACGGCATATCTCTATTAGTATGGCATTTTCAAAACTGCTCTGTTCTGCTTTGTATTATTGACTGAAAATTCTGTATTTATATGTATTATTCTAACAATAGCTGTTGACAAACAATTATGTGAGATCCTGTGTTCTACAATAAATGGGATGTTGTTTTCCTTTAGAAATCCCTTTGGGTCCCTCAATTTGGATCACATAGATTCATCCCTTTAACTGCCTATCTTGCAATATTTTCTACCTTGTTGTGTCCTCCAATAATAATAATGAAGAAATGCTAATAGATTGGAAGGATATTGATATTTCATGATATGAGTCTCCACCTCCTTGGTCAATATCATCTTCTAGCCTGGTGGTTGACCTGACTCATATCTTTGATCAAGTCTAAGATGAAGACCTTGGGTCTTTGCATTTACTACTCCATAAAGTAACAACATTCTCTTCAGTGGTGGGTTGCAACCAGTTTCACAACCAGTTCGCTTCGCGCAAGTGCGCAACATTTAAAAACTTACCTTCTATGTTACTTCTGGTGAGTAAAACTGCTGTTCCATGCAAATCAGCTGAGCTGATATAGGACAGGAAAGGGCAGGGATGAGTGGGTGGGGCCAATTGCTCACCGGAGATACCATTTCACTAGAACTGGTCCGAACTGGCAAAATACCACCTCTGATTCTCTTCCTGCAACAACTTTTTCACCTTGGGATGTATTTTATTCTAGTTCAGTTTTGTTTTAATTAAAACTCCAGTCTGTTTCCCATGGATATTTTCCCATAGATGTATGAGTGTGATTGTCAGGCCCAAGCCCAAATATGACACAGTGAAATCCAATTGAGTCTAATTATTTATTTGTTTTACCTAATGGACAGATTATTGCCAAACTAAAGCTATAATCTTCTAAACTACTAGATATCAGAGATTCTATGGTGTGGCTACCCTGAATTTTTTCCCACCTCCTTCCTCCAACTCAGACTGTGCAGTCTCTTAAGCAGGGCCTCTTTCTGGGAAAGCTCTATCTTGCCAAAATGCTTCTCCAGGTGCATACTCCATCACAGTGATATAGTATTGTAAAAAAAAGACCAAATGTATGGCCCATTGTGGGTATTTCTCATACCGGAGACATCTGCTCCACTATGGAGAAATTATTTCTAAAGAATAATCCCATCTCACTTTTATCTTCCTTCTCTCGATCATAAGTATCTTATGATTTATCACTTGTTGTTTGTATCTTATGATTTATGATCTATGACTTATCGCTTTGTTGTTTGTATGTACACCAAGAGCTTATGTACCGGAGACAAATTTCTTGTGTGTCCAATCACACCTGGCCAATAAAGAATATACCAATTTCAATATTCCAATATTCAGACACAATACACAGCACTTCATACATAGGATTCAATGATTTTTTTAAAGTTTTGTCACTCGATTTGTACTTGAAATGTTTAAGAGAACATGTAATAATAATTTCTGCATTCTTTCAGTTTCCACAGTTATTGTGATTCAATGGGAAACAGCACACAGGTGACAGAATTCATACTCACTTGGTTGACTGATGATCCACAGTTACAACGCATCCTCTTTGTGATATTTTTTGCCATTTATACCATCACCCTGGTGGGAAATGTGGGCATGATTGTTTTAATTAGGACCAGTCCTCCACTCCACACACCGATGTATTTTTTCCTCACCAACCTATCATTCTTGGATATCTGTTATTCATCGTCTGTAACCCCAAAGCTCCTTTCCAATCTTTTAAAAGAGAATAAAGCTATTTCTTTTGCAGGTTGCTTTACTCAGCTTTATTTTTATGGTCTATTTGCCACCACAGAGGGCTACCTTCTAGCAGTGATGGCCTATGACCGCTATCTAGCCATCTGTAATCCTCTATTCTACTTCATCACTATGTCCCCCCCAAAATGTATCCAACTTACAGCCTTTTCTTATACTGCCGGGATCATCAATGCTTTAGTACACACAACTGCTGCATCTCAATTACACTATTGTGGCCCAAACATCATTAAGAATTTTTATTGCGAAGTTCCTCCCATATTAGAACTTGCCTGTTCAAACATTAGCCTTAATGAACTGTTGATGTTTATACTTGTTGGGTTCAATGTAGTAACAACTATCTCAACCATTCTTACCTCTTACACTTACATCCTGATCACCATTCTAAAGGACCGCTCTGCCAAGAGTCATCGGAAAGCCCTCTCCACTTGTACATCTCATCTTATGGTCATTGGCATTTTCTATGGATGTGGTAGCTTTATGTATGCACGACCAAGCTCTAGACAGTCTCACCATGTAGACCAAATGGCTTCTCTATTTTATGTAGTGGTGACCCCCATGCTAAACCCCTTGATTTACAGCCTGAGGAACCAGGAGGTCAGAACTGCCATCAGAAAAGCCCTACAAAAAAAAGCTGTGTCCCTTTATTTTTAAATCAAGCTGTCAACAAAGAACATTTACATGAGATATCGTTGTGTTTCCAGAACTACATATTGGGAAAAGAAAACGGTTATATAGGTATACATTTTCTTGTAACACAATAGTCTGCATGCCTACTCAGAAAAAACTTCCATGAGTTCATTTTGGTTTATTCTCTGTTGTGTACATATAGAATTCTAACTTGAATTCATTCCAGTTGGAAATATTTATATAAAACTATATTGACCTGTTGGTTTTTGAATGCAATACATATGAATTAACCATTTTATGTTTACAACTTCTTTTCTTTCATACGTCCATATTTTTATTTCTTCAATTTTAGGTAGCAGAGAGCTATAATTCCAATTTATGGTTCCATAAGTTTCAAAATTATGTGTTGTACTTTTTGTTGGTATCATTACCAAATGCTGTAACAATGGATTTAAAGAATGTGATGTGTCATCTAGGTTGCTATTCTTCATAATAAAAATATGGCTAATTTCAGAGAACTATCTGAAAAACAGCCTTTTGGTATCACATTTCTTCATTGTCTCAATAAATTATCAATAAATCTTACAGTATTGATTTAATAAAACACCGTAGAAGATTCAGGTAGTCTTCTATCATCATCTGTAATACAGAAATTGCTTTACCTTAATATTTTTCTGGGATGCTTTTCACCTTTCTAGATTAATTTCTATTTGAGATTTCCTAGTATTCTCCCATTCAAGTATCATTATCTTTTATATTAGTAGAAAATTAAAAAAATCCATCAAAATATAACCCAACCCCTCATTTCAACCCTGAGCTACAAATCCTTTATTGATCTCATTCTCTTTAAGGTTAAAATAATTACTCCTTACTTATTTAGGAACAGTATCTACAGTATTTCTAGCAATCCGTTTAATATGTTTCTACTTAAAGGATGAAATGGAATTAAAATAAGAAATATTTCCCTTCTTTATCCATTTTTTCTGTCTCCAACTTTTTAGCTGAAAATCTTGCAATTATTTCAAGATAGCCTGATCCAATAGCTTACAAAAGCCAGTTAAACTGGTTTCTACAATAACAGGATTCCTTGCCATTTTTCTCACAGAGCTTTTTGAAGTTGCTGGAAAAATAATTGTGTGGGAGGAGAGAAGAAAGCTCAGGTGAAAAAATTGTTGCCTGGATATCAGAGTTCTTTGTAACATACTGGAGAAGATGATTTAAAGGATTGCGTTATCAGAATGTTACCTTTGGCAATAAATAGAAGATACATTTATATAAAACAGAGATGACATCATTCTAGATGTTGCTGGTCATAATATCACTGCTCAGGAAACTAAAAAAAAACAATTGCATTCCACAGACCCAAAGCAACTCTATTGTAGCACCAGTTGGACACCATTCTCAAACAAGTGTCGCAGTAGCCTATGGCCGGTTTGAATAGCTGGCTGTCTTCAAATTTTCTCTTGTTACGTAACTTGCCCCCAAGATTGAGGAAGTAGCAACAGTGTAGATTATGTCAGGAAATATAGTTGTTTATATCTCTTTTCCACATATTTATAGATTACATTAATTAAACAGTCAGGGTCTTGATTTCCAATTATACTTGCCATGGTTTAACACTAATGTGTGATTTATGAAACATTTTATAATAAAACAAGACAAGCATGGTTATTAAAAAAAAGGGAGAGAAGATAATTAATCAAACACAGAAATTTCCTTGCATTATGTGATACTAAGCAACATTACCTTAATAACATGGCTCAAATTATCATTTTAATTATATTTAGGGCACATAATGTGAAGAGCTAGCTTTCTTGAGAACTCTGGGAAATAACATTGGGAAAGATGGAAAGGAGGAAAAGTAAATGGGTGGACACGATTACAATGGTGATGAGTGGATCATTGGGGCAAATCAACCCAGAGAAGTTCTATCTTGGTGGCTGAAAAGTGTCCGCTTTGGAAGTCATATTAGCACCAGAAGCTTCCACCCTGCCACATTCTTGAGTCTGGGAAATTGGGAGGGGGGATTTTGTAGAGTGTTTGTAGTTAGCCATAATAGCATTCTTCTTTGCAATCAAGGTCATGTCTTTCCTGCACCTGGATGAGGAATGGTTAAGGGATGTCTCCAGTGGGGATGGATGGGGATTTTGAATTGTTTTGGGGAAAACTGAGAACTCTCAGATTCAGGTTTCCCAGATGTGCCAGTATGACAATTCTAATAAAATGGAACTTTGAGAAAATGTCTGTCTCATAATTTAGGTGTTGGAGTTTGTTTTCCTGGAACCCTGACAAAAAGGTCAGTACTGATTTGATGGTGCACAGTCAGTCAAAAAGACAGCATAATGCAGGATGCCCTTTGCCTCGTGATATGTTAATGGTATAGCCAGTCCCTACTTCTCTTCTATCAAAATATGATTGGCCATCCAGCTGACATGGACTATCAGCCTCTTCAATTGTTCTGTCTTTGAAATGTTGCAACATTTTTCCAGATGGTCATTTTAAAAGTATTGAAAAATATCCCAACAACAGTCCATTGGTGAAATCTTTCACATGAATGATAAGCACCATTTTTAATGACTCCTAGCCTAAATAGAGTACTGGATTACCCATCACCATAGAAGGGGTCATTGACCATCCCAAGGAGAAACAGTTGTAGTCAATGGACCATAAAAAAATAACTCTGAATAAAACAGCTAACAAAAAGCATTATTGCCGAAGTACTAGGAGAAAGGTGAGACATGGTTAATGCAGAATCAGGTCTAGAAGATATTCTTGGATAAAATGTATCTTTGCAAGGTTTTAAAATTCCATGCCAGTGGGGATTTTTTGGGAATCAAATTGATTAACGCAATAAACAAACAAAAAAGTCTTTGAGCTGTAGTTATAGTTACTACATATTTTATAATAATTAACAAAGACAAATTAATTACTTCCATCTCTTTTAAATCACAGTACCTTTCCAGCAGAAAGCTGAGTTAATTGACCCATAAATTCTTGGGTTAGTCCAAACAAGGCTTTTAGTATACAACCACACTTACTAATAAAATATCATATTGAATCATATGGCACTCTCCCATGAGTTACTCTCCCATTTCCCTGTTACCTCTGTGTTTTATTTTTATATTTTTGAAAACACTAAAAGGATGAGATGGTGTTGTGGATCATCCATCAGGAAGTGCCCTATGAATACTAGGAAGTTGCTATCACATGCAGTGGTTTTATACCTGAAGAAATTCAATAGAAAATGATATAATTATAATAATTTATATGCTCCCAACTCCCATGACTCTAAATTCTGATGCATTCTTACAATAGTGCAGATTCTGATCTCCTAACTGTTGATAGCGTATAACACAACCTAAAACAGCAACACTATTCTGCTAAATTCTGACATTCTTTTGTTCTTTTGATTCTTTCTTTTTTTTTAACTTCTGTGTACCCAAAAATAAAATTGTGTAAAATACTGGAAAACCTGATCACCTCTCTTTCTACAGACTATGCAACTTGTAGTGCAGATTTTTTCAGAATAATACAAAACATTATCATGTTAGTTTTCTTCTCTGCTGCAAATGTAACAGACCCTGTACTTGGAGAATGTAGGATATATTATATATACCATAGTTACAAGAAGAATATGGTTGTAAATGCAGACTCTTCTGGAATTACATTAAAATTACTATTCACCAACATAGCTAAATGATTTATCCCTAGCAATAGATAATGACAATGAATACAGGGGAGTAAGAGACAAATGCTTTGGGTAAGGTTGGGACTCTAAGCCATCCTTTGTATGAGCCAACATGATTAAAAATACACACTTTCTTCTGCCAACATGTCTAACCATGATCAGAAATGAACTGCAGGCCAACCCACTCTCCATCATAAATATCTTAACAAAATCATTCTTCGAATCAGATTGAGCCATCACTGAGCTATTAACATTTATCAGTACCAGAAAACATTACAAGTGCTTTTACTTTTTCCTTTATTTCTTGCTTCCAGAAATGTTAAAGGACTCAGATTGCAGAGCAAGAAGAATTAACCTTGTTTTGCCCTGAACTGTTTCTATAAAACTGCACTATGATAAGGATTCTAATTTTTATTGGTCTCTAAAATAATCTAGCCTACTAAAATCACATTTAATCATAAGATTCAGATGAGTTTTAAACCTGACTAGCTGATCAGACTCATTGAGAAGCAGGATTCTTTCTAAAGCAGACTGGATCCGAATGTTTTATTGGTCATTCCAGTAAAACGTAACAATAGACATAACAATAAAACTTGTTCCTATTTATGTGACAGTAATTTTGCTTAATCTTCTAATGAAGGTCTGTTCCTGCAAATTGTATTCAATTAGAATAGATGAAGATATAAAATAGTTTTTAATTGAATGGAATACCATAAAAATGGTATGGCATTTTCTTCACCTCTGATGAGGGAGAATGGGATTTGGCATTTAGGACTTAGACAGAGTAAGAGGATATACAAGTAAGTAAGAAGTTATGTAGGAATGTCGTACAAATCATTGAACTGGGATCTGAACTGAAATTGTGATTCTATAATTAATGAATATATGGCTATTTTGGGTTGGGACTGATTCATTTCTTGACATTTGTATTACAACCAGTCTAAAAACAGGAATGGATTTCCCAGGATCTTTGTTAAATAAAGATAAAAACATTCTGATTGCAACCTTGGCACAAAAATTGCTGAAAGTATTACTGTCGATAATTAGTCCTATAAATGTTGGCTTTGTGAAACATCTGAGAATATCAAATAACTGGTAAGTAGGTTAAACAGTACATTCTGAAAAATGTGTAGTGGCTTCATTAGATATAGGAAAAATCCCTACGTACAGTACAAGTACAGTATAACATCTTTCTGGAATATGTTATAAAAATGACTTTGCATCACACTGCAAGATATTTGAAAGATATCAAAAAGCTATAAGTAAAAGCAATATATTCAGCTGTAGTATCTGTCACACTCATGCTATGTTTAATTTAATATCAACTGCCTTGGAAACGTCAATGGATCTGAATGCCCCAGATGAAGATCTTTTTAGAGACTAAACTAACAATACTACTTATCCACAATGAGAAAAGTAAATATC
>JAOYMU010000001.1:58607571-58619126 GCA_025802295.1 Psammodynastes pulverulentus
ACCAAGGCACCCGGCCCCTAGGGGCCTCCCGGACGGTGGGTTGCGGGTGCTGGGGGCGAGCGAGCCACTCCAGCGTCCGGCGCCGCTGGAAACCGGAAGCCCTCCAGCTTCCACCCATTCTTGTCCTGCCCTCAAGTTGTTTGGAGAATAGGTTGCCCCCCCCCCCCATCTCCTCTGTCACGGCTCCTCAAGTACTGGGTGACTATCATATCACTCTAGTCCTTCTCTTTGTTAGACATGCCTAGTTCCCACAACAGTTCATCATATGGCTTAGCCTCCAAACCCCTTATCATTTTGTTGCTCTTCTCTACACTCTTCCTAGAGTCTCAGCATCTTTCTTGCATTGTGGTGACCAAAACTAAACACTGTATTCCAAATGTGGTCCAACTGGTGCAGTATAAAGCAGTACTATTACTTCATGTGATATTATCCCTCTGTCCATACAGCCTAGAACTTCACTGGTTTTTTTGATTGCTTCATACATGTCTACATGTTTATATCTGATTTTCCCTTCCTTCTCACCAGTCCTTATTCCAATGTTTGATTGGTTGTCTTGAGGTTTATGGAACCATGGTGGTGCAATGATCAGAATGCAGAATTGCAGGCTAACTCGGCCCACAGCCAGGAGTTTGATCCTGACCTGCTCAAGGTTGACTCAACCTACCATCCTTCTGAAATCAGTAAAATGAGGGCCCAGACTGTTGGAAGCAATATGCTGACATTTGTAAATCATTCAGAGTCCTGTAAAGTACTATGAAATGGTATATCCAGTAAGTCTAAATGCTATTGCTATTATGCTTGAGGTTAGGTTCTAAAAATTGGTTTCCTTCCTCTTCAGTTTTCATTTAAAGCCCTTGGGATAAGGTGAGTCAGCTGATTTCCAAACATAGTTGTTCCAAATAAATAAATTCTACTTTTTTTGTAAGATGACATTAACATAATGTTTCTATCTTAAAGTACAAATCATCTGCCATCTCTTTTACAGCCTGGTAATGTTTTTTTTGGGGGGGGGGGGAAGAGTCCCTTCTAAGACTCGTTCTCCAACCATTACGCAACTGCAGGCAATGGCCTCTCTTATCTGACTGTTCTCTAGGCAGAATCTCTTCCCCATCTCTCATGATCATTTCTATGTACCTCTGCAAGATCTTCCAATGCAGTTTAGATCCCGAAGTGGAAAGAGATGCCAGACACTCAAGATGGCTTTAGAAAATGCTGAAGAACATGAGACTCTTGGAGATCTGACCTGTTCTGCAGATTCCAAGGCATAGGTTGCAAAGATAGCCAATGAAAACTGCGCACTAACAGGCAGAAACAAAGCATCTTCAGATTAAGTACATTTTTCCAGTGCAAGTAATCTTTATACCCACTGGAACAAAAAATAATAATTGCTGTTTACCACCTGATGATGGCAGTGCACTCCCCTAAAACTCCAGCAAGCATGCTGAAAGACCCAAGCAAATATAAAGACGCCTTTCTATGCTGCAAGACCAGAGATCCATCCTAAGGAGTCCTTTTCTGAAGCCCATGCATGTCTGACTGCTTAAGGATTTCTCCCTCAGCAAAATACAATTCAGACTCAGGTAAAAGGGCACTTCACGGTCTGTTTCTGCTGCTCCCTTCTGGGAGGAGGTTTCAAAGTATCTCTAGCAGGACTAACAGATTCTGTAACAGCTTTGTTCCCTATATCTGATAAACTTGCAGGATGTTTTTTTCTCGCCATGCACATCTATACAGCCAAACTAAAGCGTGTTGTTTCTCCATGTCATATCATATATGTGGGTATATGCATCATTTTGTATTTATTTATTTTGTCATGTTTATGGGGTGTATACTAGAGCCTTTGAGAGCTGTACGCAACAAAATTTCATTTTAATCTATGCCGATTAGTGTACATTCAAAGTGACAACAAAATTATTCTAAGTCTAAGTCAGGAATGAGAAAGGAAAATAATCTAAATAATGCATCATTTCACAATTGAGGCAATGCAGTATAACGGCACTTAAGTGATTATGAGGTATGAATTCAAAACAAGGGGAAGATAAGCATGCAACTATCAAAATCTTGAAAGATTAACTGGCATGTTTAGTAGTATTGTAGTCTGGCTTTTTTTAAAAAAATCAACTTTTAATTCTTTTTTTTAAAATAATTTTTATTAAGCATATTGCATTTAAAAACAGTACACTTGTTATCGCATGATCAAGGCAGTGCATTTAACATATTCTTCATTGTGTGAGTTATCTTAAGTTAATACTCTCCTCATAATTGTGACTAAATTCATTACTAAACCTATGTACATATATACATCCTTTATATACATTATTTACATTATATACATCAACCTAAATTTCATTCACATTTCTTTCTACCCTTCAGCCAATTATACCATACATTCCATATTTCATGGTACCCTCCTTCTTCTTTTTTTTTTTTAGTTCTTTGGATAGCCTGTCCATTTCCACCCATTCTAGGATTTTTTTGTATAATCATGATGTCAGAGGGAGTTTTCTCGGATTTCCAATTTTGGGCGAATACTATCCTTGCCGCTGTAACAATAGGGAGGACAATGTATAACATTTTTTTGTTCATTCTCTGTTTTATAATACCCAATAAAAATATTTCCGGTTTCCAATCTATCTTCTTCAACTTTCAATTCTTACCCAAACATTTTTTAAGTAAGAGTTGAAATTGGGATGTTTTTTGCATGAGAAAAGCACTGTGTTCTATACGGGGGATTGAAGTCTGTTTTGTCTTCATTTTCTTTTTATGAGGAACATTTGTAGCTGAACTCACTTTCTACTTTTCCTTGCAGAAAAAGCACAAATGGCAAAAACAAATTGCACCTTGGTGTATGAATTCATCCTGCTTGGATTTGCTGGGTCATCAGAATTACAGATTTTGCTCTTCATTTTCTTCCTGATAATTTATTTCCTTACCTTGCTGGGAAATGTTGCGATGTTTCTGTTAATCCAGACAGACTCTCGACTTCACACCCCCATGTACTTCTTCCTTAGTAACCTGTCATTACTTGACCTCTGCTATTCTTCTGTGGTCACCCCAAAGATGTTAATAGGCTTTGTAACAGAAAGCAAAACCATTTCCTTAAGAGAATGTGCAGCACAAATGTGGTTTTTTGCCTTCTTCGTGGCTGCTGAAGGTTACCTCTTAGCATCCATGGCATATGATCGGTATGTAGCTATTTCTAATCCATTGCTTTATACGGTTATGATGTCTAGGAAAACCTGTCTGTTACTCTTAGTTCCACCTTGTTTTGCTGGACTATTAAATGCCATGACACATACGGTCATGACTTTCCAATTAACTTTCTGCAAGTCCAAGATCAATCATTTCTTCTGTGATATCCCTGCTATCGTATCCCTCTCCTGCTCTGACACACAAATCAACAAGATGGTGCTTTTTAGCCTGTCCTTCACTTTTGGCTCTCTCAGCAGCATTTTTATTATTATCTCTTATATCTATATTCTTTGTGCCATCCTGAGGATCCGATCTGCGGAGGGCCAGCGGAAGGCTTTCTCCACCTGCTCCACCCACCTCACTGCCGTTTCCATCTTCTATGTCACCCTCTTCTGTATATATGTGCGGCCCAGCCATAGTTTTCTACCAGACCAAGGCAAGATGTTTTCTGTGTTTTATGCAGTGGTCATCCCCATGTTAAACCCACTGATCTATAGCATAAGGAACAAGGAAGTACAAGATTCCATAGGGAGAGTGATCAGAAGGAAAAGACTTCCATGAATCTTGAGCTAGCCTCCTAAGTGATGAATCTTCCTCCAAAAATAAAAATAATGATTTAAATTGTATGATTGCCTTTAAATTGTAAGCTGCCTAGAGTTGCCTCAGCGAGATGGGTGGCATAGACATTTAATAGTAAATAAAATAATTTAGATCTTTTGCTTTTAAAATACAACAGGTAAGGTTTCAATAGCAAAGATCGCGTGGAATAAAATTTTATTTTGTAGTAGTTACAAAACAGTACTGTGGAATCAATAAAATTAATCCTGAGCTTCTATGATTGCTAATTATTTCTGTTGTAGATAATGTTTGTTTCACTTTTCTTATTCCACCACCCCCATATTAACTAATTGTAGTCTTTTCAGTCCTGAGGAATGAGCACATACAGTTTTACATGATGTTCCATGAAGAATGTTGATCTCATCCTGGCAGGGAACCACAGCTTTTACCCTCCTACAAACCACTGGTCTAGGGGAAAGAGATGTCTGCCTTCAAGCAGAGTTTTTTTTTAAGGGTTATTTCCCTTTTAGGTGTTCAAAGATGATAGGGTCTCTTGCAACACTGAAGGTCTTCTGTACTGCCCCAGAATCCTCTCAAAGTTTCCATTGAATGAAATGGAAAGTTGTCAGATAAACAGCAAGTAAAAATGCTGGCTTGTCTGGGCACAGAAATTAAGCAAAGTCAGCCATGGTTACATTTTGGATGGGAGACACCAAGGAATCCTGGGACTCTTGGCTAGCCTGAGATGTCAAAAAATGCTTCCTGGAAGAAAGCAATGGGAAACTAGTTTTATGTGATTTCCAAGCAAACTGCATGGATATATGGATTTTTACTCAATGTCGGTGTAGGGTTTCCTGCCTAAGCAGGGGGTTGGACTAGAAGACCTCCAATGTCCCTTCCAACTCGGTATTCTATTCTATTCTATTCTATTCTATTCTATTCTATTCTCTGTCATGGTGTTCAAGGTTCAAGTGCAGCCCCCCGCTACCTCCACTCCCAGTTGTTGTTTAGACATATCATTCTCTGTTAGAAGACATGTGTAAGATGCATATGCCTATGGTCAAGTTGGTCAAGATGGGAGAAAGTTCCTGGATATTCATTCATTCATTCATCCTCTTTTTGATTTTCACCTGAGACCAGAGGCAGGGGAAAAAAATACCCACAGATTTCCGTTAAAGAGCTTGTTGTATCTACCTGTTGCCCATCCGTGTTTTGTGACCTCACCAACATAGTCTCTCTGGAGAGCCCACTGATCTCCATACTAAGGTAACTTTAAATTTTCCTTAGCAGTACTGGTGTTCAACTAGGATTTTTTCCCATAATAGAAACTATTTTGCCCTAGATACAATCAGAGATGCCTGGCTAACTGTTCTGCCGGTGGTGCTTTCAACGGATCCCATTCAGAGAATGGAATCAGCATAGCACCAATTAAGCACTTTTAAGGTTGGTGCGTGTCTACCATTTTCCTCCTGACCTTCAAGAACTGGAGTTCCACTGAGTACCCAGATTGGAGACATAGACGACCCCAAACAAGATTTGCTATTGCATAGCCAGTGGCTGAACCTTGATTGACCCTTATCTACTTTTTTTGTGCCCTACATGACTCTCCACTCTAACCAATCTCAATGATGCAGAGGAAAACACTCTGACTACAAAGAAAGACTTGACTAGGCTTTTATCCCCCAAACTGCAAAGTAAGATTCCCTTGACTAAAGCCAGAATAAGATTGATGTAGGCAAAGATATCTCTCACATGGTTTCACCAATTGCATTTCAAGCTCATCTCCATAATTAACCACCTCCCGTGTTTTAAAGGAGAAAATCTGGCACAGTGCTGAACCATTTTAGGCAACATTTTAGCTGTTGGCCAAATTACAGAGTATCTGCTTTAAGAAAGAAGGCAGGAATGTGCCATTCCCATTTCAAGATGCCTTTGTAAAATAAAAGCCTGTTCAATATTTCACAGAAAACACTTTTTAAAAAAATGTTTAAGGAAATTGGTGTGAAAGGTGTGTATAAAACTGCTTAAAGGATTTTAGAATAAAAGGGCTAGAGGTCTTGCTTAGAGATCCCCTCCAGAAAAGGAGAGTGCACCACCCAAGTAGGTGATTCCTAACAATACAGCGTCTCTTATTATAACCCACCATCTATATGTCAACCATTCAAACATATAAGGACAGCTGTCCTGACTCTTGGAGATCTGACTTGTTCCCCAGATTCCAAGACATAGGTGTATTTTGCAAAGACAGCCAATGAGAAATGTACACTAACAGGCAGAAACTGAAGCACCTTCAAATTAAATACATTTCTTTTCAGTGCAAGTAATCTTTATGCCCTCTGGAAAAAGAACAATTATTATTATTATTATTGGTTACCACCTGATGGTGGCAGTACACTCCCCAAACTCTAGTAAGAAGGCTGAAGGACAAATATAAAGACGCCTTCCTGTGCTGCAAGACCAGAAATCCATCCCAGGAGTCTTTCTCTGGAACTCATGCGTGGTTTTCTCTACTTTCCTCTCTCTGCAAAATGCAATTTAATCCCAGGTAAGATTGATTAGGGTTACAGTCAGGAATAAGAAGGAAATAAATCTAAATAATACATCATTTCAGGGTTGAGGTGGACAGTGGGGAAAATGCAGTATTAAAGCATAAAGCATAAAGAGATTGGGGCATTTATGGGGTATGATTTCAGGACAAGGGAAAGATAAAATTGTAAAATTTGGAAAGGTTAAGAGGCATGTTTAGCAGTATTTTGTTGAAATTACATGTGATGTGTGTAATCTGGTTTTTTTTTTAAAGCAATTTTCACTGGTTATCCAAACTTTCTATTTTTTTAGATGACAGCTTAAATTGGGGATTTGGGGGGGCAAAAAAAGGGGTATATGTGGGAATGTCCATTTTTGGATCTTCTTCCATTCATTCTCAATGTCTTATGATATTTTGCAACTATGCTTACTTTCCACTTTTCCTTGCAGAAAAAGCACAAATGGCAAAAGCAAATCACACACTGGTATATGAATTCATTTTGATTGGATTTGCTGGATCTCCCGAATTACAAGTTTTACTCTTCATTTTCTTCCTGATAATTTATTTCATTACCTTGCTGGGAAATTTTGCGATGTTTCTGTTAATCCAGACAGACTCTCGACTTCACACCCCCATGTACTTCTTCCTTAGTAACCTGTCATTACTTGACCTCTGCTATTCTTCTGTGGTCACCCCAAAGATGTTAATAGGCTTTGTAACAGAAAGCAAAACCATTTCCTTAAGAGAATGTGCAGCACAAATGTGGTTTTTTGCCTTCTTCGTGGCTGCTGAAGGTTACCTCTTAGCATCCATGGCATATGATCGGTATGTAGCTATTTCTAATCCATTGCTTTATACGGTTATGATGTCTAGGAAAACCTGTCTGTTACTCTTAGTTCCACCTTGTTTTGCTGGACTATTAAATGCCATGACACATACGGTCATGACTTTCCAATTAACTTTCTGCAAGTCCAAGATCAATCATTTCTTCTGTGATATCCCTGCTATCGTATCCCTCTCCTGCTCTGACACACAAATCAACAAGATGGTGCTTTTTAGCCTGTCCTTCACTTTTGGCTCTCTCAGCAGCATTTTTATTATTATCTCTTATATCTATATTCTTTGTGCCATCCTGAGGATCCGATCTGCGGAGGGCCAGCGGAAGGCTTTCTCCACCTGCTCCACCCACCTCACTGCCGTTTCCATCTTCTATGTCACCCTCTTCTGTATATATGTGCGGCCCAGCCATAGTTTTCTACCAGACCAAGGCAAGATGTTTTCTGTGTTTTATACTGTGATGATCCCCATGTTAAACCCACTGATCTATAGCATAAGGAACAAGGATGTACAAACTGCTGTAGGCAGGGTGATCAGAAGAAAGGGACTTTTGTGAACTAAATTAAGATTTCCAGCTTTGTGCAAAATGAAAAAGACTGATTTTAATATTTTGCTTTTTATGGAATAAAGTCTGATTTTGTAGTAATCATTGTAACAACAGTGGCAATTCTGAGCTTGTCTGAATTCTAATTAATTCTGTTTTGGTGACATGTTTCTATGCACAGACACACACACACACAACAGTGCCCTGTTTTTCTCTTGATATACATTCCTGCCTAAGGAGTGGGGACATACAGTTTTCCATAACTTTCCATGCAGAATGTGGAGCATTCAGCCTTCCCAAATTTTGTTTTATAGATTTATGGTTAGAAGACATTTGTAGAATCTGTGTGAGGTTCATGTGGTCAGTTGGTCAGGTTGGAAAAATTTCTGCAAATTAATTAATTAATTAATTAATTTGTTCATTCATTCATTTTCTCTTTTATTTAAGACTGCAGGCAGGGGGGGAAGTAGCCACAAATCTGAATTAAGAACAATATGTCTGTTTCCAAAAATGCTTTATTAAACTCTTTCTGTCCTCATGAATTAGTCTCTATCTGATCTCCAGCCCTTACCACAAGGCAATCTGATACAGGCCTATTCTGTTCCTTTCAGAGCAGGAATATCCATTCAAAGTGTGCTCTCCTACTCTACCCACCAGGTCTCCAACTCAGCAGCCAACTTGGATACTTGACCATGCTTCATAGTTCAATTTCTCCCCATCCTGTCAGTTGTTCAAGCTACTTTTAATGGGCTGAGCACCCTTCTGAAGTACTGCTAAACACATCCAAAAAGGGACTCTTTTTGTACAGATTTGCACAAACTGAGAATAGGTTTTGACAAACCTGGCAATTGGCTATCAGAATATGCTGCTTCCTCCAGGTTCAAGACCATCCCACGCTAATCAGAATGATGGATGGGTGTTTTCTTGCAACTAATGATATCTGGGGGGGGGAGAGATAAACAAACCTGGATGAGCCCACAATCCCTGTAGATAACATGACCTGTATAAGGACAGCCCATTTTGCTGGGATATCATTCCAGTGGCAGGATAGGAATCTCCAATGGAGGGAGTCATTTTTATGCCTGTATAGTTTTCTGCAGCCTCAAGATAGAAATACATGTTAACTCACGTATTAGAAAATAGGATAACTCAGCGCTAAGGAAGAAACATCATTGTGTTCCCAGATACCCATTCCATACAAGATTACCTTATGCCAAGACCACGCTTTATGCCAAGTTACAGACCTTCCAAACAGTTTGGCAAGGGTGTGTTTTTTTCTCATATTTTAGGTGACAGGCCAACTGCTGGTTGGAAGATTCAATATTCTGTGTAAGTCTTAAATAAACAAGTTAAGGCGAGGGAAAGCATGATGAAAGAAGGGTCCCAAAGGTGCTTTTTCAAAAGGCAACTGGACTTTCTTTGTTCTTCCTTGAAGACGTTTTGCTTCTCATCCAAGAACTTCTTCAATTCCAGTTCTTCAGTAATGAAGAAACTTCTTGGATGAGAAGTGAAATGTCTTTAAAAAGCTTCTTGGATGAGAATTGAAGTGTCTTCAAGATAAACAAAGAAAACCCTTTTGAAAAAGAACCTTTGGGACAACCATGACCTGGATGACTGAGACCATAGACAGGAAAGAGCTGTCTTTTTTAAAGTACGTGTCCAGGCTCTATTTATTCTTCTATTTTATTAAAATACTCCACCTGGCCATTTTTAAACCACCTCATTTGACATAAAAATTCAAAGTGGTAACATGGGCTAGGTCAGGATTTTTGCATCAATCAATTCAACATTCCTTGCTTATCCTCTGTGCACTGCTTCTCTTTTAATAAGGTTGGATGAAAATGCTTCAAGCTTCTTTCCTCACATTAGAAGAACCTGGCTATCTATTGGCATTTCAAACCCAATTTGGAAAAGAAATAGCAGAAAATGAAATCTGTATAAACAATATGACTATATACTATAGACAGAGTCATATCAAATCATTTTTAAATTGCCATGCCATCTCATGGGAAAAGGATATTTTCACTTGCAATTGAATTACCGTATAAGGAGGGTACAAACTACACCCACCTCTGGAAAGGAGAGGGATACCTCTAGGGTCACCTCTCCCCACAGTTTCATGTAGTAAATATTAAATAGCATAACACTGAAGTATTTCTTTCAAAGCACCACCAACTGGACCTACAAAATGGAATCTCAAATCCTTAATTCTTGTTGGCAGTCCAGAAGAATAACGCGGTTTTTGGTAGTGAATGCCACGAAGAACAGGACCAGGAGGGTCACACTCCCCCTATGGCATATGGGTTTTATATGTTTGAGAAGATTGCCCATAATAAGTGCAATCTGTCATATGATGGTAGTTTCCCATTTTGATGTAGATCTTCATGCTATTTTATGAGTCCTGGTTGCTGTGTGTGCTTGGCATGAACTCATTTACTCTTGAGGTGGCTTGATAATGCATTCTAGACTCAAGATGAAGCTAGGGGGGATAGTGCTGAACTACAAATCTTACTGGGAGCATTCAAGTTTTAATGAAGACCATCTACCTGATTGACCAAAGCTGTTTGGGTCCCATGATTAGACCTGAATCCTGATTAAAAATGATCTTGGCAATCCATTTTCTCTACAATCCTCTGTAGTAGCTTCTTTTCATCATTTTCCTTAAAAAGGCTCAAACATTATTTTCCTCACATGATTCATATTCAACTTTATCAAGGTTGCTTCTATTGTGTCTCAATGAGCTCACAATACAATTCTAAGAGCACCTACTCACAAAGAAGCAAACTTCACTGACTTCAAAGGCATCTGCATAGTGCTGTAGCTATCACTGACCTTTATAAGGAAATGTAGTGCAACTCCTTGCTATATAGACTAGCTGTAACACTTTGAATATAAAAGAATCCAGATCCAGGTCCATTTAGGAACTGAATAAGCTCATATCTGATATCCTAGAGAATCGCTATCAATTAGTCTGCAAAGTAGTAGAATATCTGTGGCCCTCCAGATAAGGCAAAAGTACAACTCCCAACAGACTCAGTTCAACAGTATTTGGAAAACCACTACTGAGCATCATAGCCAGTGATGTAACATAGTTTAAGGTAATTTCTTACATCATTTTTCTAATGTGCTTTGTGGAGCTACAGTATCAATGGATGCAGCCAGTACAGTTCTCTAATTTTTGTGATGAGCTGCAGTGCCTGAAACAGCTACCATGAAGGGAAGTCTTAATTAGACATGGGGAAATATCAGAATGAAAACAGCACTTCCAGCTGTCATAAAATTTAATCTTGGTAAGCTTGTCGAGAAGTTTAGTGTTGTTATGAGAATGTTACATTTGAAGGTATGATTTGAAAATCTGTTAGAGAAGAGATGATTTGATGTAAAGTATCTGAGTGAAAAACAAGTTAAATTAACAAGATAGAATTAAGATATAGACTTAAACTGGAAAAATATGGATCTTGACTCTTGTCCAGAGGGAGATTATAAAAAACCATATGCAAATGATAAATCTGTTTAATATTATCGATAGCATACTTGAAATTTCACTGGCAAGAACCAGTTACAGTCTCAGCCAATTTCTCTGAAATTTTTGCTACGCTCAGAAGTAAGCGTGTGAACGTTATCCATAACCAGCTGAAACTGGGAAACTTTAAAATGTTAAGCTAACATCTAATTAACAGAATAAATACTATTATCTTTCTTAAATTGTAGTTGCTCTAGATTATCTGGGCATCACCATGTACTTCTCAAAGAATGGCTCTCTCCAACTTGTATACTAAATATATTATGACCTTCTGTCTTCTAGTGCAGGGGTCTCCAACCTTGGGAACTTTAAGACTTGTGGACTTCAACTCCTAGAATTCCTCAGCTAGCAAAGCTGGCTGAGGAATTCTGGGA
>JAOYMU010000001.1:58635028-58647000 GCA_025802295.1 Psammodynastes pulverulentus
GCCTTTGTTTCTGTTGTTTTTATAATGTTCTCCGTTTTCACAGCCTGCAGCAATTTTTCTGTACTTTGGTTCACATAGTCATTCAAACTTCACTTTTCTTCTTCTACAGTTTGATGGACTTGCAATTGCCCTCTGCCATCTATTTTTCTTGGCAGGTGCAGCCTGCTGACATCACTTCATGGATGTAAAGCATGGTACATATTCAAAAGTTTACGTGTTTTCTGGTCCAAATTTTCCAGTTCAGCCAAAGTGCAGTTGATGATTCCAGCTGGGTAGCATATCACTGGAACTGCCCATGTATTCATTAATTATGTTTCCAGCATTCAGTTTTGATTTTAGTATTTTGCAGAGCCTCCTGATGTATTCCTTTACATTGACCCTTTGACTTTTCCATTCAAGATATTATCTGCTTCCAATATGCCTAAGTAGTAATATTTGATGATTTCTCGATTTTCTTCAGTTGTCCAAGTTTTGTGCTTTTGTTCCAGTTGCTTTGCAGTTGCACTCCCTGGTTCCCTAGCAGTAACAACTGAGCCCTGTAGCCCCTTTTTCAACCGGGACCCATAGCATCTGACGTGGCCCTTGTTGACCTGGGCGACAACTGATCCAGTGTGGAATTTTGTTGATTTCTTCTCATCATTAGTGATGGTAGGTGCCTGGGTTGGTTCACGGTGGTTAAGCCACTACTGATCCAAGGACGGTGATCCCATAACCGCACCTGATAGCTGTCCAGGCCCAGGCACTGCAGCCTAACTGCCTGTTTGGTGGCAGAAAGACAGGATCAGGGATGATGATGATGATTAATCACACAGTCAGCCAGATGACATTTTTATCCGTCCACTAAGTCCTTCCCAATCTGGGGTCAGAAGATGTTGTTTGATAATGCTAAAGGTATTGTTGCAGGATGTGAGCTGTTCCAGCTAAAGCCGCCTTTTGCAACTGAGAAAGGTGATTTTGTCAATGCCAAAGATGCTCAAGTGGTACTCCAGATTTTTTGGAATTGCCTCTAAGGTGCCTATTACTATTGGCACCATCTTTGCTTTGTTTTGCTGTAGTCATTCTACTTCCATTTGCAGGTCTTTATATTTTGTGATTTTCTCTAGTTTTTTCTCTTCTATTCTGCTGTGTCTAGGTACTGCCAGGTCCATTATGCAAACTTTTTTAAAAATCTCTCTTACTCTCTTAAATCTGAGCATTACGTGGCAGGTGCCTGTCTGTTTGAATTATAAAGTCCAAAAGCACTTTAACTTCTTCATTGTCTTTTACTTTCTCTATTTTATGGTCCCATTAGTTCTTGCTTTCAGAGAGAATGAGAATGTTCACTTAAAGGTGAAGAAGGAACTAAATAGAGTGCTCAAGAAGAGCTTGGGGCACCTTGATGTGCATGAAGAACCCTAGCAAGAGATAAACTACTTCTGATAAAGAACATGTTCATCAGGTGCCCCACCACTCACTTATCAGGAAAATGTTAAACTAGGGGGGGAAAGGACAGTGGTAAAAGCCCAGGTCCCTCTGTTATTCTGTGAAATACAATATCAAGGACTAGAAATAAAACAAGTGCAAGAGTCGAAGAAAAATTGGCATGCAATCGTAACAGCAAACCACTAGGGGATACCATGCACAATCTCCGATATTTCTTCACTAATGCATGGAATATAGAAAACACAGAGAACTTGGAATCTTAACATATTGTGTACCAGAACAAATATAACATCACATGCATCATTAAAACTTGGTGACATGACACATGACTAGAATGTAGCATTGGAAGTCTACAATTTACTCCAAAAGAACAGACTCAACCAAAAGGGAGGAATGTGCCTAAAAAAATAACACCATAAAATATACCTGCACAGAAAGCCCTGAATTAGACCAATTTCCATTGTTTGTGTTTGGGTAATAATAAGAGAGAGAGAAACAAAAGAGGAGCTGCCTGGACAAGCAGAAGGCATGAATTCTTTCTGTGCCAGATGACCAAACTTTCAAAGAGCCACACAATAGTAACAAAAGGAAATTTCCATAAGCCTGACATCTGCTAGAAATCTAATTCTGATAAGAGTCAAGATCTAAGCATTTTTTTTCTCCTCTCTTTCTTACAGTTTCAGTTGTCATAAGGCAGAAATGGGAGTAAGGTGGTCTACAATCTTGGACCAAATTGTTACTAAGAGGGGAGCAGCTGGTTGGTTGAAGAGAAAGTAAAGCCCTTGGAACCTGGGGCAGGAAATGGACCATAATACTCAAGTTCATAATATCAAAGAAAAAGAGAAATTGAAGAAAGTCTTATCTGCACTGTCAACTTTAGAAGAGCTGATTTGGAGAACTTTAAAGGAAGGTTAGTCACATCCAATGACTTGAAATCGTGAAAGAGAAAAGGGTCTAGAAAAAAATGTGGAATCCTGCAAAACAAGATTCTAACGTGTCAATGGAGACAGTTCCTGCTAGAAGGGAAAATGGGAGATGGTGAAAGAGAACAGGGAGGCTTATACAGAGCTTTCTAAAATACTGAAAAGAGAAAGGAACATGTAGAGAAGGTAGAAGGATAAATGTATAGCTCAAAAAGGATACAAGGCAGCCGGTTATCAGAAACAGTGGGATCTGTGTCAGAAAGGCTAAAGAGAAAAAAGAGCTGAAGTTTGCAGAAATGCCCAGAGTCATCACCATCAACATCACAAAGGCTTTTTTGAGTGTGTCAGGGGTAATTACTTTTATTTAACTCTTTGAATAAAACTGAAGTGTCAAGGACAATGTAGCTTCGCTGTCCCAAAAGGACAAGGGGTGCTTTGGAGACATGACGTCATGTATACAGCATCAGGGAAGGGGAGAGTATAGGGGAGTCCTGAATCCTGTACCCACAGATGGGGAAGGGTTAAAGATAAACATACTGTAAACCCAATATTTCTCTCTTGAAAAATAGTCTATAATATTTTTTTTATGCAGATTCACCATCTATTTCTATCCTACAGGGTAAATAGACCAGATGATTTCCTCGGATTTCTCTTATTTGTGTAAGCATGAGTTGGCTCTCAGGCTGCTTTATCTCATCCCACCTCTCACATGCTCTGCACTCTCTTATCCCCTATCATTATGCTTCTATAATTGCTCTTGCTCTTTTTTTAATCTCGTTTCTCCTTGGCCCCACAAGTCCCTGCACTAAAGACCTTGAAGCTTTCAAGGCTTTTAGCTGATGCCAGCAGACACGTTTCTCCAGGCTTGTCATAAAACTGCTGGTCCATGAAGGAGAGCAACGGGTACATCTTAGAGAAAGGAGAGCAGAATAGGAAACTAAACAAGGAAGGAATATAACGGGGAAAAGCGAACCATGCTAACATAATAACAAGTTGTGGTGTGGTATTAGACATCAGTTATAAGGGATCTGATTAGATCAGAATCATATTATTGTAACAACAAAACCACGCTTTTCCAGATTGCTTCTTTCTATAATGTTAAATGAGAAAAAAAGAGCATTTCTAAAAGCCATATGGAATGCATAGTGATTGTTCCAGTAATACAGGGATCCTTGGACATCCTCAAAAATGTAAGAGTATATTATATGTTCTCAAGGGCACTTAGGCAGTAGCTGCTATATACAGCACTGTGGTGGGGGTAGTTTTCTATTATGGGATTGCTGCTTAATAACTTCCGGGCAAACAGTACAGTGCAAATTTCATTCTGTTCAGAAGGTGAGAGAACCAGGCATCTTTTTCATAACAAAAGAAAAGCAGCTGCTGTGTTTGCAGGAATTCTAAGATCAATATTCTGCCTTCAAATGTGGATTATCTCTTTGTTCCAGCACATTTTATTGTACTCTTTTCTTTTTTTAAAAAAAATAATAACCAGAACTTTCCTTTTCCCATAACTTTGGATTACAGCTTCTATTCTCCCATCACCCCTTGATGCTTGCTGGCTCTTAATAGATTTTACCACCCATTTTATCCAAGAATCAAAACTAGACAATTTCCTAAGGCCAATTTAGAAAACCTTCCCAGCTTGATTTTTGCTGCTCCAGTTAATAGTGCATACTTTCCCTTAGCAGGGTCCTCTAGATAAATTGATAATACTGCCATTTGAAATATATTGTATCCAGCAGCACACAGAAGCTACAGCTACTCTCAAGGTTCATCATAGAAACAGCTGGAGGGTATGGATTTTGGAGAGACAAAGAACAGGAAGATAAGTTGGAGAATATGCATTATATCTTTTATGAGTGGGACACTAATAGGATATAATGTATATGTAAATCCAACCTTACGCATCCTTGCACAAGTTTCTAGTCCAAGTATCAGATTGTTCTAAAAAACTAGGTTTTCTTATAAATATTATTCTTAAAGTGCTTTTTTGAGTATAGTAATGAGCATCTGTGCAAGGAAGGAAAAAAGTAAAGTAAAATATTTTTCTTTTCTTTTTTTTTCTTTCTTTTTTGCACTTTTATGTCTCTCTTTGAGAAATACTGAATAAATGTGGGGCAAAGACTGGGTAGATCCAGGTTCTAGCTCTTCCACACCCATGGGTTCAGCTTTGAGCCAGTTGGCATTAGCCCAACCTACCTCACAGGTTGTGATGCAGGAGTTGTTGGGCAGAAGTAGAAGACAACAGATCTATGGTTGCTGCTGGACTTTTGGAGGAAATGTAGATTGAAAATCTAACAAGCAACCTGAACCAATTAACAGTGGAAAAACAAAAGAACAGAGGTTCCATATATATCACAAGTGGGAATATTGAACATTAACAAGCAAACAATGCTAAATGTCTATGGAGATTCTCAATCATCAAGGTTATTAGGGATCCCAAAGGTGCTTTTCTCAAAAGGAAACTGGACTTTGGGGTTGTTGTTTTTGTTGTTGTTTGAAAACGTTTCACTTCCCATCCAAGAAGCTTCTTTAGTTCCAAACGGAAAATGCTTCTTGGATGAGAATGAAACATTTTCAAACACACACACATACACACACCCCAAAAAAGTCCAGTTGCTTTTTGGAAGACGTACCTTCAGGACAACAACTGAGCTAAGAACCGTGGATGGATTCACAGAATGGAGCTGGAGTGTGCAGAAGTAAACCTTCTAATAATATGTGTATTACCAAAAGAAAATGGCAAAGCAACATACAGTAAACACTGTTAAGGATCATAAAAGAAAGTATACAAACAAAGGGATATAATCTGGAACAGCTGACAGCCAGTGATTTCCAGAATACCATAAAATCTATTTCCAGCCAAGATGGATAAGACAGTGAGGATGAATAGTGCAGAAATTTATAAGACTACTACAGAAATGCACAGGAGAAAGTAACTAGAACTACTGTAGAATTGAACTTGAGACCTTTCAAGAAAGCCAAGGACACAACATATAAATTTACACCAAATATCCCTAGGGTTACAGATTATTATGTTTACAAAGATGCTCAGAGAATTTTAAATTCAACGGAACAAGTGAAATAGCCAGAGGAAGATTCAGTTACTTTAAAGGAAGAAAGGACTAGAGGCCAATAGATACAGTATGTTTGTCATAATCTCTTTGCAGGGAGAGTAGACCAAATAGTAAATGCATAGGTGGGGATTTTTTTATTTTCTACAAGATATTATTTTTCTCCAAGAAGCTAGGTTGATGGGAAATAATGTGATAGCATTCCTTGGCTACAGCCTCAGGTATTTTTATAAATGGGCCAAGAAAGACCAAACGATGGGACATGTTAAAGGGGGCTTGAAGAGCCTAATCACCATACATTTCGATCAGAAAATAGAAGAAATTAATCGTTGAAATTATGGAATATGTGAAATTCAAATGCTGAGGCTGAAATCTGAAGGGAGAATGTCACATGACAGCAAGTAAATTGGAATAACCTGAAAGAGACATTAGTTGATATGTTCAGACTATGGAACTGAAAGGGTAAAGGCATTTTGGAAATGAAAGCTAGTTTTCCTCTAGTTCCTATTTCACATGAAAAAATCCAGAAGAAGTGTGAACTAGAACTACTTAAATGAATGTATAAATGGCCAGTTTATATGGATAACAATGGGATCCAGCTGTGGATTCTAATACATCAATCAGCCACAGAGGGGGACTACTGTTTTTCATTATATATTCATATCACCCTCAATAATCCCAGTAGCACAGTATTTTGATATTATACATTGACCAAAGAGATCACTTACCACTTGACTCAGACTTAATGTGGATATGTGGAAATAATGTAACACAAGAGAGTCACAATATAAAAGCTACTACAAAGAATCAGAAACAATTAAAGTGGACATCCCCTTGGCCAAAGTTGTAAGGTCAATGCTATAGCCCAACAATGCTATAGCAGAGGGTCCGTCTTATTCAAAAACCTGAAAATGCAAATATCAAATATAAGGAAGTGGCTGGGAATATGGTTGGGAATCTTAAACCATTGGTGTGTAAATCATGGCAGGGAAAAAGGACTGTAACCAGAGTTCCATGGCTTAACTACAGATTAAGGAACTGATTAGATAAGTGAAACAAATTATAAAGGATAAATCATTTGACAGAATAAATGCAGTGAGATTTAAATTCTGAAAATATCAAACACTGGTAAGGAGAAGAAAACAGAACTATAAAGCCAGGGCAAGACCAAAGACTATCATGTTTACAAAATACTGATGCAAAATTCTGGCCAGAGGGTATTAAGAAAGTAATAAGAGAAGCACAAATTTCATCTAAATTTTGGATAGTTTATTTCAGAAATAAATTTGAGGATATTAGAATATCAAGTCAGCAGTTAATGAGTACAGATATATTAAAAACATAATTAAAACAACTCCCAATCACTGCTGCAGAAGTTAAAAGAATAATTTCACAACAGGAAGTTGGCAAAGCCCAGGGAGAAGATATGTTACTGCCAGAAATTTTTTAAGACATTCCATGATTGATGGGCTCCTACGCTCATGTCCTTGTTTACTTATATCAATGCCATGGGGACAAATCTTTGTAGACTGGAAACATAGTGTAAAAATTTCAATATTTAGAAAGGGAGATTCCATAACCTTGCTAACTTTCACCCCATAAGACTTATTGACACAGAGTGTAAGTTATATACAAGGTATCTTTTAAACAGATTTATTGATTGGAGCGATAGGCAGGAAGATAATAGCAGAAGGACAGGCAGGCTTCAGAAAGGGACATCGTACGATAGATCAATATTTCAGTTTAGAACAACTGATTCACAAATTATGAATGGTCCCTCCAAATGACTTCATGCAGTATTTGTTGATATATTTTCTGCCTATGATAAATAAATAGAGGAAAATTATGGGAGAAGTTTTAATTATGGATATAGATAGATTACCTTATATAAATTACCTAATGTTCAAATAGGTTACCTAATATACAAATTATATGACGACACTTATATACAAGTACAGATAAATCACAATGGCTCCTTAACAAAGCAGTTTAAAATCACAAAATGTGCCTACCAGGGCTTAACACTGGCTCTCTTCCTCTTTTAAGTTTTATATAAACAACATTATAGAAGAGCTTAATAATCCTTCATTTTATGCTTCATCAATTAGAAGTAGAAAGTGCCAATATGCAGAGATAATATGGTACTAATGTCAACAATGATTGGAATAAGAAGGATTCTGACAGAATTTATAATACTTACAATTATTCCAAAACCAACTAGTATTTGCTAAGAAACCAAAGAGATATCAATGGGCCTTAGATGATAAGGAGATAGCACAAGTGAAATCATTCAAGTATTTGAATATCCATTTTACTGAAATACTATCATGGAAAACATACATAGATAGCATCGTGCACTGATAATGTTACCTAGTTTGGTAATGAAACATCTACAATAAAACCACCAAGCTCAGAGAGCACTAAGCACACATAACATCTGCAAGAACAATGGTTATGAGATTAATCAGAGTCATTGGCTCCTTCTTCTACTCAAAAGAAGGCTGGCTAGTACAGCCTGGACTCACAATTTTCTAGGGGAAAACAATCTCACGGTTGACATATGAAGCCTTGGTGGCGCAAAAGATAGGATGCAGTAATTGTAATTGCAGACTTCTGCTTACAGCCAGCTGCCTGTAATTTGGCAGATCGAATCTCTCCAGGCTCAAGATTGACTCAGCCTTCCATCCTTCCGAGATGGGTAAAATGAGGACCCAGATTGTGGGGGCAATATGCTCTATCTGCTTAGAGAGGGCTGTAAAAAGCACTGTAAAGCGGTATATAAATCTAAAGTGCTATTGCTATTGCTAACACAAACTATAAAAAGGATAATACTGCCAAACATCAATAACATCTCAGAACAACCACAGACTATCACAACCACATGGCATCACCATAGCATGCAAACTAGCTAAATCCCTCCAACATATCTTAAAGAAAAGACCCAGTAATCCAAAAAGAAAATACAGGGGTCATCTACAGTACAACATAAAGTCTTACGTAGGGCAGATAGGCAGAAAATAGTAGAATGAATCCATAAGCACAAGTAGCAGTCAAAAGACACAATGAAAGGTCCTTAATCTCACAATATATGGACAGAGTCGACCATAGTTTCAACTGGGAAAATGTGAGCATCCTAGGCCGAGCTAAATCGAAAAATTGATAGGAAATTTTTGGAAACTTGGCATTCAGACAAATCATCTACCAGTATCAACAGATATATCTAGTACCCAATTGGATGCCTGTAGGATCCACAAGCAAAGCTTGTGTAAGACTCCTCCTACATTTTTCTTTACTTCCCAACAACTAGAAATTTCACCTTTGATGTAGAAATGGGATATAGTCATCCTTGGATAGTGATCATTGATTATCTTTTCTTTGTTCTCTCTTTAGTCAGCTAAAGTGCCATGTTTTGGGGCAATGAAGGTTAAGTTGTATATGAAAGTATTATATAGATCTTTATCAAAGTGCAATCTTAGAATTTTTGTCTAAATAATTTGTTTTGAAATAAGAGTCAGATTCACAATGAATATAGTAATGCAAACAAGTAAGCCTTTTTTGCAGAGATCATTTTAAATTCAGGGTTATCTTCTTTTGGGGAGAATTGTTATTTACAGCTTCTACTTTTGATTTTTGTATATATTAAATAGTAGAGAATGCTATATATTTTAGCTTAATGCTGCAAAAATCTTTTTCTCAGTCTCCTGCCTCACCCCCACATATATGCATGCACACACACACACAAAACAGACTAGCAAAGGCAATTTTGTCAAAGCCACAGCAAGAGATAATTTTGATAAGAATGTTCTGAGGTTGAAACTTATTTAACACTTTGTGGAATGTGATTTATCTCACATTCTAGAATGTTTGTAGAAGTGTCTTAAAAAGTTTTTTACTTTTTAAAGTATATAGAAAAATGCATAAACAGAATGAGTTACCAAAAATTAAAAATGTGATTTGCAGGGGCAGTTTGCACCATAATTTGGTTGAATTAGTTTTTTAAACTGTTCCAGTTTTTCCTAATCAGCATAATATCCTTCAGTGATTCCAAGAATGCATATAAACATAGAGGTTAAGCAGATTACCAGATGGATTTCATTTCTGTGTAGGAAATGAATTGAACTCCAACTGATCAGTGCCTTTATGGGCACTTTCCATCACTCCAAGTCCCAACTTTCTCCTCCTTCAGTGAGTACATCAGTGTTTCTCGTTGACAACTTTGGGATGTGTGGACATCCTGGTTGTGGAATCTGAAATTTACACATCTTAAAGTTGCTAAGGTTGAGAAGCTTTGTCCATAGATTGCTGATTTGGCTTCCTGAGCATATTTGAAGCCATATCCAGTAGTGCTCCATAAAGTAACAAATTTTCAGTTTCAATCACAAATTGATCTTCTGTGGACCTTACATCATACTTAAGTGGTTAGTAGAGGGGGCATGCATAAGTGCACTAACGTGCCTATCATCCCTGTCATTGTATTTTTATTCTTTTATTCTTGTTCTTGTTTTTGTTGAACAAATTCTAATAAATTAAGTAAATAAATAAGTAAAATATAAAATAAATCTTATATATATTCCTCTGGCTGCTTGTTTAATAAATGCTCCAAACCCAAATTCTTATGTCATTGTTGGGATGGGGAATTTTGACTTCTTAATTAGAACTTTGTTGAATTTGATTTCATATAAATGTTGCAATCAGGATAGCTAAAATTGTATTTTTTTTTCTTCGCAGGGACAAGTCTGGATTAATGGCTTTAATTTAGGACGCTACTGGCCATCCCTTGGCCCTCAATTAACATTGTTTGTTCCTAGAGATATCCTTGTTTTGTCTTCTCCAAATAATATTACCATTCTGGAACTGGAGAAATCTTGTGGCATCCAGAATTGTTTGGTGGAATTTGTGGATAAGCCCATCCTCAATAAAACTCTTGATTATGAAGGCAATTTTGAGAAGCTGTTCTCTAATGATTTGTGACTGAATTCTATGTAATTCTGCTTGATTTACTGATTGTTGAACCCATCAAAATATTCAGATTCAAATGCTTGGTTCTAAGAGGTTCATGAAAAGGAAGACATATCTTCTGTGCTTCTAAAATAGTCATTTTATATTGATGAAGTCTCAATTCTTTTTAATTGATTTTTCCATATATTAAATCAAAATAATTACTTAAAAGTGTCTGGGTGCTATTTTAACACCCAAATTTAATTGGATATCCTTAGATTTACCACACTTTGTTTTCCTTGAACAATTGTAGCTTTTCAGCATAAACATGTTTGGTTCTGGAATATGTTAATGTTTTTATATATCTGTCTCTGGTAAAATTGATGAAATTTTTAACACTGCATCCATCATGGGTCCCCTTCATCATAAATGTTAAAATAAATGCAAAATTGCCAAAATTATAATGCATAACCAAGTTAGTATAAAGTCCTTAATCACAAAAATTGTTGGCTATTTTAAATTATTTTTATTACGGTATATTATTAAAGTGTACTTAAGTTTGATTGTATCACAGAAGGTGAAATTACCTAGCTAATCATCATCATAAGACCAGCCATTCTGAAGAATTCTCTCAATAGTTTATGTGCTCAGGATAATCTACATTGCAGATTTTTGAATTGTCAGAAGCAGAAATGGTTCATGATGTTCCAGACATGGCTACAGCCCTGATATTTGCCCTGGCAAAATAATTTTTATATATGGGTTGGTTAGTCACCAGGAATCAAACTTGCCTTGAAAAAAGTCTATTGCATATGCATACGCCTCTGGTTTCTATTGGCGCCCCTAATACTATGTAAAAAAGTAACTTTGTTAAGGAAGCTGTTCTACCCTTGTATGACTGTTAATTATTTGTGGACAAAATGTGGGGAAAATTTAATTTAACCCAAAAGCTGATTTTACATGCCCTGCTATATTATTTTATTGTTCCACTGTTCTTTGATTCCCACAGTAACCTCAAAGGATTTTTTTTTTAATCTGATAGTCAAAAGTGAACAGGACTTGTAGCTTTCCATTAAATGCTTTTACTGCTCCCTCTGTATCATTTCTCAATATTTCCTCTTGTTTTCCATTAAAATAAATAAAAGTTATTTGCAAAAAAAATCCTTCTATTAATCTTTCTTTGTACTTTAGAGTCAATTCTGTTCCTTTCTTTTCTATAGACTTCCCTCAATTTACTATACTTTTATTTCTGGTACACCTTTTGGAAATTTTATTTCTTTCATAAATACTATTGCAATCTCACAAGATCAATGCAGAGTTACAGTTCCTGGAAATTACCATGACATTTACCATGTGCACCAATCAAGCAGGTAGAAAGAAAGTAGGGACAGTCAGGCACAACACAGGCTTAGTAGACAGTAAACACAGTGTCAGACATAAAGATTTCAAGTGCCTATATAAAATGCGCAAAGTTTGGGGAACAAACAGGGTGAACTCGAATTAATACATGAAGGTAGGTACAATATAGTTGGCATAATAGAAACTTGGTGGGATGAAACCCATGATTGGAACATACTGGTAGAAGGATACAAACTGTTCAAAAAAACCAGAGCCC
>JAOYMU010000001.1:58660037-58673258 GCA_025802295.1 Psammodynastes pulverulentus
TGCTGATTCTGTAAACTGCTTAGAGAGGGCTGTAAAAAGCACTATAAAGTGGTATATAAGTCTGTGCTATTGCTATTATTACTATATTAATTCAATTTGATATTCAAATTCCAAGGTCCCCCAATTCCACAACTATTGGGTGGCTTACAGTGAAGTAAAATGTAAAAAAAGCACACATATATCTAAGGCAAGAAGAAAGTTAACCACTAATGTGAAAAACCCAAAAATCCTAAACCATCTCATTGAACATCAATCAGATGTTCAGCAATTTACTGCACTGGTTAGTCATTCAACTAATATAAGCTTATGATTCATAAAATTGGGCACATCAAATGGACTCATTTTTGGCAGTCCTTTTGTTCTTTTTTTAGCACTATAGGCCTGAGAAGTTTTCAGGTATGGAATTACTAAAGCAGGAGATTCTTTCCATTATCTCTTGAGAACCTGCTCTAGGAGGTTCCAGAGAGAGACCTATTTTACATAGTCATTATTGTTTTGCATCAACATTTGTTGGGAATCTGGACAGGTAACATACTCAGACTCTTATTAAAAACAATTAAAGGTGTTTTTCTTCCAGTCTTGAATACCCGGCAGGTTCCCATGTAATTGAATATTCTGTTTTCAGGACTGCAGCAGCTATGACTTCAGAGGAAAAGAAAGAACGGCCATTAAACATGGTGTCTGAAGCCGCACACTATAATTTGACATCCGATTACACAGCACATCCGATGAGTCCTCTGGGCAGAGTAAGTTATTGTATTCAATATACATTATTCATTAGTACAAAATTATAGAGCTAGTAAGCCTAACGCGGTGTGGAGGCACAATTACGTGGAGGTTGTAAGACAATCGATCTTCGTTTGGAAGTTAAACAAAAAATTGAAACAGCTTTTTTTAGATCCACGGGTATGTTTATTGGGTTTGTTTTTTAAATAAATTGTTGTGTATTGTTTTCTGAGGGAAAAATTTTCTCTCAAGTAAAGCGCTAATAAAAATTAAGTGGCAGTATACAGCCTATACGGTATGTATAAAATCCATCATGAATAATAATAATATCGTATTACGCGCGCTGGTTTTTTAATTATAAAACTTCATTATTAAAAGCCGATAAACAAATATTAGGATTGTGAAGCAGTTCACTTCTGGGAATAGATGTACTTGGCTCGGTTTAAGGCCTCCCCTGAAGCACCTTTTTGCTTTCAGGTCTAAAGCACTGCACAATCCTACTAAGTGTGTGGCTAAAATGGATTCTTTTCTTATTTTAAAAAGTCACAGAGAACAGATAATCCTTTAATGGTTTTCTAATAAGCTATAATCATGATCCCAGTTGGTGGCCCGTACAATAGTTCTTACTAAAAAGCCTGTGAAAGCAGCCGCCCTGCAGCCTACCGCTGAGGCCAAGAGGTTAGGGAAAAAAGCCCTCCCGGATCACTTTCTGAGATAATGAAGAACACCACCCAGCAGATTTTGTTAGAACAAATCATGCCATACTTTTGAGTTATTTATCCCTATGGTAGAAGAAGTCTAAAGAGGTTTTTATCTGTTAAATTGCTACTCTGAAGTGCAAACTTCTTTAAAAAAAAAAAAGAAGAAGCAAGGAAGGAAGGAAAAAGGAAAGGAACAGATTATCCAGCTTTTCTCGCTCATTTGTTATGACTGTTTCTTTATCTTTTTCTATATTCAGTTTCTTGGATTTCAACCAAATGCTTTGGCTGTTGGAAGTGAATGAAAGAGAGAAATTGTCACCCTTTTTCTCTTCCGGCCTTCTTCTTAAGCTGTAATTTTTACTTGAGACATTAATTGCGGTTCTTTAAGAAACCTTACTTACAAATTGGTAATGTTTTTCTATTAAGTCTGGTCACAGTAAAAAAAGAAAGTCGTTTTGCTCCTCAACATGGGCATGTATATGTGTGCATATACACATATATACACACAGTGGTGGGATTCAAGAGGTTCGCACCTATTAATGAGAACCAGTTGTTAACTTTCTAAGCAGTTCAGAGAACCGGTTGTTGGAAGAAATTTCCTTTTGTTTTTTTCTTCCACTTTACAGGGCTAATCCTGTAAGGAAGGCAGGAAGGAAACATTCTGGGGTTGTTTCTAGCCGAATCTTGATTGCCCTGCTTACAGAAACTGCCTTTTAGTTACAGTAACCCATAGAACAGCTCAAGGTTCTTGGCAGTATGCCCAGATTTCCTGACGCCTGAGCTCCACCCAGTCACATGATCACCCAGCTACAGCCACCACGCTACAGCAACTGGGTTTCAAACGTGAGCCTGCTGAGCCTCAACCCAGCATCCTAACCACGTGAGTCTCCGTGCTCCTCATTGAGAACTACCTGCATAGCAGTGAGGTTTAGACCTCAGGGACCACCAAATTCATAATTTTAAATCCCGTGGACCACTAATAGGAATCCAGCGTGCCGCTGTTGAAGCATCTGGACTCCCAGTGACAGGATGAGGTCCTTCAGGCACTTAGCTTGGCTGCCTGTTTCTGCAACCTTAAATATTCAAAGAGCCATTTGGACCCGTTTTCCTCAGAAAACAAAACACCTGAATCTGTCATATCTCTCTCTTTCTTTCATCCCTCTCTCACTCATCTCTTTTTCTCTCTCTCTCTGTATCTCTCTGTCTCTCTCATCTCTGTCTCTCTTTCACTCTTATCTCTCTCTGTCTCTCTCTCTCATCTCTTTTTCTCTCTCTCATCTCTGTATCTCTCTCTTTCTTGCTCTCTCTCTCTCTCTCATTTCACTCTCATCTCTCTCTCTATTTGTCTCTTTCTCTTCTCCCTCTTCCAGAGCTCTAGTCACAGGATTGGTCATCCTGGAGCAGCTCCTCCACCTGGGTGCTCTGCGGACCACCAATATTTTCTGAAGGACTACCAGTGGTCCCGGGACCACTGGTTGGAGACCTCTAGTTTAGACAGTTGGGGCTTTCAAATCCCACTCCGCTTCGTGGGAGCTAAATTGCCTCTTGAACTCATGAGTTCCTCTCCACTGAATAAACATTGGCCTGCAAATAAAGTGAGAGCCATTAGCGGCATTTAGTATTAAGAAGTAAGTGCCCGCGATCTTTCTATTCAAACAGTTCTCCAAATATTCATTAATTAAATGGAAAACAGATGAGGCTCATTAGCTTAGTGATATAAATCCTGCCGGTATGTTTTCTTCAATCTTTACGTAATTAGTATCTTCCATATTATCTACCGTGAGAAAATGGACGGGGCCATGGTTAGCACCACTGCATGCCGGGCCGAATAGCACAGGTCAAATTTAAGTCACTTGGGACCACGTTAGATAAGAAATCTGCAAAAAAGATGTTGAGATGACCAAATGCTTCCACCATCAGCGTAAATTATAAATGGGCTTCTATCTATTTCCATCTGCAACCAAAGGCCAGACATGTCAAGATGGCGACCATGACTTTATTGATGGAGGCCTCTCCACTTTTTACAATGCCTTGCAGACGGAGTGAACACCAGACAGAGGGGTGGCTTTGCACCTTTCCGTAAATTAAATAATCAAAGGAGTAGTATTTGTGTGTGGTTGCAGCTGTCCAATTGACTTCTTTCTTTTTCTTTTTTTTTTACACAAACCAATGCTTTTGAACATTTCAACATCCAGAATAGCCGTTTGTATGTTAATGCTTTTAGAATTATTCCCACCCCCGAGAGTATTTGCTTGCACAGAGCTTCTGCAACAGGGCTCGTGCAATGACCTCTGTTGTAAAACCACAAATTCTCTGGGCTGAATCTGGTTCCAGGGGAAAAGGATGAGCCCAGATGTTTTTAAAGCAGCCCATCCAGTGATGAGATTCACAATGAGTTCGCCCGAACCGGTGCGAATCGGTAGCAGCCCACCCCCTGATATAACCCCTTTTCGGTACACAGGTTTATAACAGAATTCTCCTATACAAGGGTGGGATTCCAATAATTGAACAACCGGTTCTCTGCCCTAATGACCAGCTAGGTAGGCGTGGCTAGGGGGATCATGTGACTGGGTGGAGCTCAGGCGACAGGAAGTCTGGGCGTACTGCCAAGAACCTTGAGCTGTTCTATGGGTTAACCGAGAGGCAGTTTCTCTAAGCAGGGCAATCAAGATTAGTCTAGAAACAATCCCAGGAGGTTTCCTTCCTGCCTTCCTTACAGGATTAGCCCTGTAAAGTGGAAGAAAACAAAAGGAGATTTCTTCCAACAACCGGTTCTCTGAATTGCTTAGAAAGTTAACAACTGGTTCTCGCGAATAGGTGCAAACCTGTTGAATCCCACCACTGGTTCACACTGGTTCTTAGGATAAAGCACCAGAGTGAGCCGATCCCGTGTACGGCTTTCCAAAGAGCCCAGACACCCTGGTGATTGTACTGGGGCCAGAATAAAGCAGCAGGGCAAGTGAACAGCACAAAGGTCACTATGGCAGAGACACGATTTTCTTTTTCGAAGGAGCACAACCCAGGCACATGAGTTGTCCATCCTTACCCTCCAGGACATTATGAATAGAGATTTACTACCCACAACTTCTTCATTTCTGTCCATTACCAAGACCTAAATGACCACATCACACTTAACTGGAGGCTGCAGATGACTGTCCTCCACCCCTGAGCAACAGGACAAGGAAACAGGGAAACTTTGAAAGAGAGGAAGAGAAGAAGGGAGAAAGACACTTTTTAAAGAAAAAAATGTCAAAACATGGACAACAATGGCGATGTTTATTGTGACATTGCAGGAGCTCATTGTTGTCACTATTTCAGGAGTGTTTCAGATACTATCACACCATGAATCAAAAACTCTTTTGCTCCCAAAAGAGTGATGCCTTTCCAAAGTAAAAGACTGTCAGAACTGGATGAGAAGAAGTATGAGGCACGAGAAAGGGCTCTGGGACATACCACCTTGCCTCTCTGCCCTTTCTGTGCCCTTGTAGTGGAAGATCCCCAGCTTGCATAATCATAAATCAGCATCCTCTCCCATTCTTCTCCGTTTCTCTTTTCCTGACACTAGTCTTTTTCTGACCTTCTTGTTTATCTCTCAAGCTGCAAACTTGAGGGCCTGAGGACAGGAAATCCTGCTCAGGCAATGACAGCCGAAGGCAGCCCCTGCTTTAACAGCACCTTCATCTCCTTAAGTGCCCTTATGCAACTGAGTCTTTGCGTATTTTTAAAAAAATTTGCATCTACCACTAAATGTGGGTAGACCAGATAATGAAGGACAGGGTGTTATCCAGCATTTGGAAGCAAGGAAAGGCAGGTGACACTGATTTGTCTCCTTAATCTCTCGGGTCGGCGAGGCTAGGACTTTTTTTTTAATGGAAATCTCTCCAAGCAGAAAGGGTGGGCTTTGTAGGGGATTTTCATTAGTACACCTGCTATTTACTACCCAGTTACTCTTTATTGGATTGTCCAAGATCTGTACAGAACCCACTATTCTTAGAACCAGTTCATAGAAAGCCGCAATGAAATCATGTGTATCTGTCAGTTATTACTAAGGACAGGTCCAATGGTGACTTTTATCTGTAGGGTCAGTAGGAATTAGACCCAATTTAATAGCACTTAATTTTCATTAAGAACGCAGAGTGGGATTGAAGATATGAGAGCAGCTTTAAACTTAGCACTTAGTTATTTGAGTGTTATATTAGTGTGACAAGTAGAAACACTTAGACTGTTCCTACTTGTCACATTAATATTTTTAATAAACTAACATTTTTTAAATAAACAAAGAAATTGGTTGTGAGGAGGCATCCAGAAATCACATGAACTCTGCACTCTGAAGTGTTTAATCCAAAAACAGCTGCAGAGTGTGATTCCACTGCATGTGTAAAGTAGTTCTTGCCATTAGCTTTACAAAAAAAGAAAAAGTGGATGAGTGAGGCCAGTGATTGAAAATTAATTATGAGCAATAATGGAAGAATGGTGAAGCTCAGCCTGGAATTGTTCCGAAATGGCTGTTTAAAAAAAAACCTAGAGCATATTGTGGAAAGTAATGCTATATTTTTATTTGTTATTATGCTTTCTACTTTGCTGTTGGTAGACCTGTTTGGGGAATTATTCAGAGATTGAGCTCTTAGAGGAGCAAGTATAAAATTGCAGTTCATTAACGGATATCCCAGCATGAGATGTGATGGGCTAGCACTCGCTTATTTAGGAGACTATGTAAGCTTCTATGCACTGGATACTATCCAACATTTGAATAGACATTCACTCATGCAGCAAGACTTTCCCTTGTGCCCCTTCCTCTGCAACGCCCAGCTGCTTTCAAAATCTGCTCTGGAAAATGAAGGTCTCCGTGGCTTGGGTCTGGGGAATGTTCCTCCCTCCTCCAAAATGCATTGTTGGCTTTTATTTAATATCAAATCAGAGTTAAGGATATCCTAACAGGAGTGCTAATTTTTCCCCATCCCTCAGTCAAAGTTAGGAATTTCTGATATGGTCTGAGAGAAATGACTAGCAACAGGGGTGGGGTGGGGAAATCACTCGCTGTTTCAAGTCTTGCTACAGACACAGGCATGCTTGACTTACCAGATTATTCTTGTTTCAGATACCCAACTGGCAGAGTGCCGGGAGCCACCTGAAATGGAGGGTGCTTCTTTGCTTTCCCTGACAGAGGAGAGCTTCAAGGCTTGCCACTTGACCTTGAGCCTGGATGATTATCTCTTCATTGCCTTTGTGGGCTTTGTGGTATCCATTGCTTCTGTTGCTACCAACTTCCTGCTGGGCATCACTGCCAATTGCTGCCACCGTTGGAGCAAGGCAAGTGAGGATGAGGAGATGTAGTCAGCTGGCCTGATCGTTCCTGCTCCTGCATCGCTCACAGCCAAGGAAGGGAGAGGGGGCAAGGATTGTCACGCTCAGGGAAAACGAGGAAACTTGTCTTTTCCCCAATATGCTGTTTTCCTGAGCCTTCCTCCTCACCTGCAGGCAGCATCAGACTGCCATCCATCCATCTATCTGCTTGTTTGGAGACAGGGCCTGTAGGGATAGGAAGACTGAAGTGTGCCTTGTACAATTCTGTTTGTGCTGGAAACAGCCAGACAAGTCCTGAAAAAATGACAAAAACACATGCTCAGACCACCCTTCATCCTTTGCTTCCTCTTCTTTGCTCCTGCTTAATACATACTTACATCCTTTTTTTCCCCCTCTGTGCTTGTTGCATATTCTCTAAATTTCATAAGTGGAGTATATAATCACTCAAAGATCCACTTGCAATGCATATCCATATGACTATTGACCGATGAGAAAAAAACCCCCAAGACTTTCCTTTTGGGAAGCCTGAAGAATTCTGCCCTCTAGATCATTCCATCCCATAACTACATCAAGGAAGGTTGTTTGAAGAAGGTTCCTTCTCAAGCATGAAAGTATTATCCTTTGAGCTTCTTCCACAAGTTCCAGTGGCTGTCCTTTGGGCATATTTATACATTCAGAACTTGCGGTTTTATCAATAACTCCCCCACTTCAAAAATATTTTGGAGACAAAAAAAGAAGGGCAAATAGACTATTTTTCATCCCAGTTGCTAATTATTTTAGTATAGATGGTGCTACAATTTACACAAATGTCTGTTGGTTTTATGACCAGCCTCATGCTAATCAGACAGATTTTGGCTAGAATGGCCTGCCAAGAGAGTTCTTGACCCGAACTTCAAATATGGCAGTTATGCAGAGAATTACTATATTACATTACAGGAGTGTAAAACATTAAATAATTAAAATAAGTACCATTATAGAATAAGGCTTTAATGTATTGCTCTTAAAAAATAGATAGAAAGTTGGTTGGTTCCAAAAGTATTGTTTTGATAGGGGTGAACAGTGAGGTAAACATTGGAGGATGATTGTGTTTTGGGTTGGGTGGAATTGAACTAGTCATTAGCCTGAAAAGGGGGAAAGGGGAGGGGAATGTGGGTACTTGTTGGAAATAATGTTTGTGGAGGGTTCAAAAGTATAAGATGTTTCTCCTGTAGACATTTTAGAGAATCATCATAATCTAGCATTATTTTCAATATATTGGTGGCTTTGTTTGTTTTTCAATATTTTTCAAACTATATCTACACCAGTCAGTTTTTATATCAAGTTAACTGGTTTTCTCTAAAGAATGGGGATGCTAAATGTTCTCCTTTAGGGAGTCTTAGTAATGAAAAATTGTATCAAATTTGAATGCATAGTGTAGCACATTTATGCATAGTGACATGGTGCCCAGGGATCACTAGCACTAGATAGTGCTAAAAGTCAGAATTCCAAGGAACATGTGGGAGATTTGAAGAAAGCCACACTTAGTGTTACAAAGATTATTTCTTCAGATCTCATTGAACTGCATTGAAAAAAATAATGCGCATTTAAGATATGAGGATGACGTTGACAACTCTGTCTCATTGCTACATTCCTTTGCTATCCCAACACATTCAGCATCTTTCATAAAAACATGTATTGTCTTTATTTTCACAACATGAAAAATCCCTAAGTACAGGAAGAAATTATTATGGAAGTGTCCATACTAGAACAATTAAAACAAATGGAGAGAATTAATTTTTTAAGCAACAGAGGAAGCCAAAATCAGAGAAGAGAAGAGTACTGAATAATTCATTATTTCAACTACTATTTACATAGTTCATAAACCCAGTTCCAAGAAATAAGGGTAAACACCAGATGAACACCACCAAGAACATTGATTGATAACGTAATTTCTGCATCTAGATCTACAGTGCTAATGGTGCACATGAAGATTCAGATGCCAAGCAGGCATATTATACTGTAACTATAGTTAATATTCCTGCCACAGGAAGCACCTTATGAAGCCTATGACTATCTCATAGAAATTTGTGTCTTCTGATTACAGTTAATATATTTCAACTTTTTAATTTTTTGCATAGGTATAGGACCAAACAAGATACTGAATGCTGCTTTTGGGGGAGAGGAACTTGGGAGAGAGAAAGGATAGTAAAATCTCATTGTCCTCAATTACTCCCACTAAAATCAAGAAGGTGGTGAGTGAAATTGTCATTCAAAGGACACCAGTCCTTTCCTTCTTCTTTTATGTACTTGAGGGTTTTTTTGCCCTGGTCATTTCATAGTGAGATCTACCAGGTGAGACCCATGAAGATCTGAACATAAAGAGCCAACTCTGCCATTAGTCAAAATGAAGCAGCTTGCATCTGGCAGACAATAAAATTCTTAATTATTTAGATTTGTTGCTGTTGCTATTGCTATTGCTGTTAAGGAACCATTGCAGTTTTCATCCCCAGATGCCAAATTGTCCCTGATATGATCATCCATTCAGGAAACCTACAAATACAGATGTTCAAAAATCACATCTTGACACTGATCTCATCACAGAGTGGATGAGTGGGGTGGGGAATATAACACTGTGATGAAAGAATTGGACAGAAGAAAGACTAATTGTCAAGCAACTCTAAATGTTTGTTTTTATGAGGCTTTCAGAAATACTGGAAACCAGTTGGTACAGGGCTAAACTTATATAGATGTTTGTTTGTAAGCTAAAATTATATAATGTGAATTGTTCTCAAGCTCTGTGTAACTTGCCTGTGTTGACTTATGAACTCCACAAAGAAATGTTCAGGTTATGTTTAAGAATCCCAGTTGCAGAGCAATCTGTATTGGTGTTAATTTTTCTATTCTAATTATCAAACAAATAGAGCAGTGGTGGGATTCAAAAAATTTTACTACTGGTTTTGTGGGTGTGGCTTGGTGGGCATGGCATGTCTTGGTGGACATGGCTTGATGGACATGGCAGGGGAAGGATACTATAAAATCTCCATTCCCTCCCCACTCCTGAGGGAAGGTTACCGCCGGTTCTCCAAACTATTCAAAATTTCCACTATCGGTTCTCCAGAACTGGTCAGAACCTGCTGAATACCACCTCTGAAATAGAGATGGAAGAAAAAGAAACATCATTATTTAACTTCTAATAACTGTTTCCTATTCTCAGTATTGAACACAGTACATATCTACTGGCCAAAGAGGAAAACATCATTTTACGTCTTGTAATTTTACACACTCATGGTCAAAAAAATAGATTCCACCACTCCTTGAGCTTGTTTGATTTCTGTCCAAGCTAATCTAAAATTGTTCAAATAACAAGCATCAAGGTGCCTTTCAGTTTGTAATTTCATCTTCACAGAGGTTGGTGGGGAGGATGATCTAAAAAGTATTTTTAGAAGTCCAGCTGGTGATAAGAAAGTCATATGATTATTTATGGTATGTTAACCTGCAATTCTCTGACATTTGCAGCTGGCAAAACTGGTAAAAGTGAGTTGAATAAGGTAGAATAAAAATTGGGTTCTGAACTCTCATGCAGAACTTTCATTGAATATGATAGTTAACACACACTGAACTCTGTAGATATCCTCTCAAATTCCAATTGTATTACCGGTAATTGAATTAATTCTAGAGAAATCAACGTCAGCCACCATCTTCAACAACTCAACCCTTCTGGGATAATTCTACAGTCCGGCCTTTCTCAACCTGGACATTCTCATAGAGGCAGACTCTAAGAATACATCATAATTGCCCTGCTTTTTAAGGAATTCTTGAAACAGACATCCACACATTTGAAGAGCACTCAGCTGATAGAAGCTTAGCATAAATTATGAGCTGTTTCAGTTGGAATAGCCATAGCTCTGAGAACCTTTTAGAAACAACATAAGTTAATAACCTTATCCCAGTGACTGGGATCTATTTATCATACATCTGTTTCTTTAAAGGCAGCCATATTCTTTCACATTGCAATTATGGTTCTGAAAATAGGATTTAAAAAGTGATTTTTACAGAAAATCATGAAGAAAATGAATTATGCTGCTCCTTCCCACACTGTTCTTTTTTGGTCACACATTGCCTATGTTTTCAAGAGTTGGTATCGTGTAGACAACGATATCTCTTTCCAATGTCCACTTAGCAACATTTGAACATGAATCTTGTGGCTGAACGCAACATAAAAACTTCACCTTATGTGCCCTTGGCGAACTTACTCCTAAGTGAAAAACCTTTTTCAAGTAATGTTATTTATGAAATTATGGAGCCTACATACAGTGCAGGTTTATCAAGCACAAGAGCATATTGTTGAATCTGAATAGTTTGAGCGTAACCTGTAGTCAAGGTGCCCCAACCAGAATTCAGCAGTCAATCACAGACTTCAAAGTTAAATTTGTTTCTTAGATTAAGAACTGAGATATCTCACAGACAGACTATGGAAAAAGAATCTTTACTGCAAACAAAAATGAAGAGTTGATTGCCTACTATCAGTTAAAAGTACAAGTGTTTCTTAACAGGTTCAAACCCACAGCTTTTTTTTAACCACCATTCCTATGAGTTAACAGACTCTGTACAGCTAGCACTTAGCAATAGCATTTAGACTTATATACAGCTTCACAGTGCTTTACAGCCCTCTCTAAATGGTTTACAGAGTCAGTACATTGCCCCCAACAATCTGGGTCCTCATTTTACCGACCTTGGGAGGATAGAAGGCTGAGTCAATCTTGAGCCAATGAGAATCGAATTGCTGGGAGTCAGCAGAATTAGCCTGCCATACTGCATTCTAACCACTGTGCCACCACAGCTCTTGGTGTGATCTCAGCAATTATTGAGTGTTCACATAAATGCCAAAACTTTGCCCTGAGAGCCACTTTCAGCTTCTCATTGCTACTGATAATAGATGATCAGGTGTTAGTGGTTCTCTCAACCTGCATATGCCTTGTCTCAACTTAGCCTTGTCTCAACTTCAGTTAGATCCTTTGGCATTGTATTTTTTTTCTGCCACATGCCTGTGATCTTACTTTCAACTTGTCCCCAATTTAATTTGTATCAATGTTAAATTTGTATTCCCACCCCCCACTGCCTGCTTCTTTTTCCACTACCCAAGGGCAGTCTCAAATTATGTAAAATTTATTAAGCTTTGTCATCTTTACCTTGGGGGAAGGTCAAGTGGCTGAATTAATTTGAAACATAGGCAATGGAAGGTAGGATAGGCAGCAGCCATGGGAGCAGCACATTGCATGCTAATATCGTTTTCTGCCAATTCAGCCAACTCACTTCAACTCTTAAATGGAAGATGTCTCTAAGTGCACCATTTAATACAACCAAGTAAATTACAAGGAGGTATGGATGTATCCTGAGTAACTAAGGAAGCATTGCTATAGTTAGTGGAAAGTTTTGGGGTGCTCTTCATTTTCTTTTTGCATATATTTAGGCTTTATTTAGAAAATTATTGGTAATTCTTAGAAAATTCAGTTAATCTACATTTTCAGAGCAAGCATCTTGGTGTCTCCTTTTTTTTTCCAATTCCAATTTTACATTCTGCTTTTGGGAGATTACCAAGCCATATATATATAACCTGTGGTACCTAATTTATGTTATCCAACATACAGAACCAATGCAAAGCACTTTGCTTTCAAAGAACGATACAGTTCTTTCCCACCCATTAAACAGAAGCCAAATGGACTGGCAACTAGCTATTCTGTCAAAGCTGAGGGATTATAGGACAGGCCGGGTGCCATAACCCAGGGGAAGGAATGGCCAAGGGTTTCAGGAGGAATGGTTGGGAACTTGTCACATCCTTCCAGCACACAACACTTGTGGCAATTGCTTACTTCTTTCAGTGCTACCAGCCCTAGCACCTCAGTCAATAAAGCTATATCTGGCCATAGATGTATTGGTGTTTCACTGTGAACTAAAAGCATGTGTTTTAAAAATAATAAGGAGATGTGGACTGTTTGTTTGTTGAAGGCAAATGGAGTAACTACGGTAGTCATAGTGCCTTTTGTAGCACTTGAGTAATATTGTAAAGCTAAATTAAAGTGTGCATAGGACAATTTTTTAAAAGATTAACATTAAAACGTTGCTATGAAATTCAATTTTGAGGATTAGTCATCAATAATCTTATTTGCATGACCAAATCAAAAACTTCCCCTCATTACATTTTGGATGTAGAATTTAAGATTGTCTGACATTTTGCACTCGCACAACATTTTTTTTGTCTACAAGTTTTTTATTTTATATTGTTTGTACATATTGGTGCATGAATGGTGTGATACCTGAGTATCATACATTTCAATAAAAGTAAACAATATTATTACACACAATTGTTACATTTCATTTCATGTTTTCATATTATTTGCACATATTCTTTACTACCACCCTTCAGTTCTAAATCTTTTTCTTACTCTTTCATATTATTTGATATATTAACATATATATCCAATAGTTGTATGATAATTCCCCTCTTACTTCT
>JAOYMU010000001.1:58673358-58687090 GCA_025802295.1 Psammodynastes pulverulentus
GTATGGCTGGCTGAGGAATTCTGGGAGTTGAAGTCCACAAGTCTTAAAGTTGCCAAGTTTGGACCTCCCTGCCTTAATCACTATTAATTTTATTAATATTTCCTCACTGTTGACCTCTTCTTGTTTGTTTCTCTGTTCTGCTGTCTCCTCCATTTCATCTGATAACTCCATTTTTTCCTCATTGTCCTGATTCTTGTTCATTGGTCTTTGTAATATATTATCCCATTTTTGGTCTATGCGATCAAATATTTCCATCATCTCCTTATGTTGTTCTTTTATGAGATCCTTGAGGTGTTGATACATCAGCTCAGTTTCATTATCTCCACTTGCTTCCATCTTATGTTATGTCTTTGTTTAACGGCTCCCCTTTCAAACCAATCATCCAGTAAGTATTGAATTCCCAATTTTAAAAATATATCAACAGTCAATTCAATTTTTAAAAAAAACAAAACCAGGGGGTTATCCACGCCTTTTCCAATCACTTTTATTTGTTCAACAATGTTCAGTGATCTCTTGGCTAAGGTTCTTGTTTGATGTATAAATCTCAAATATTTCTAAGATGAATACTTGTAAACCAGAAAATGTAGGCAATTGTTTCCAAAATTGCACAGTTCTCCTTTTAGCAGCAGATGGCGCTCTCACTTCAACTTGCTGCAGCCACTCTGGTAATTCCAATTTTAATTATTTTGAGTTGTAAATCCAATAAGTGGGCAGTATTAATAGAGGAAAGGTTCAGGATCTAGTTCCAGCATTTTACAATGTCCTTTTGATACCATGTCTGGCTTTGAAAGTTCAAATTTCTTTTTCTTACTTTTTTTTTTAAAAAATCTCTTCTTAAATTTTCCGTATTTCTTTTAACATGTTTATACGCCGCTAATAAATAGTTCTAAGTATGTTTCCCCCTTAGATTCCTTGGGGTCATTTTCCAAAGAACGTATTTTTCACCCAGTTCACACACCACTCACTTTCTCCACTCCAGCTCTTTCTTAGGTGTTCTGGCTGTCTTTCAGCTTCATGGCAGCCATATTTGCTGCCACTGCTCCCCCTCGGATGAGGGGGCTTTCCTAGTCAGAGGGGAGAGATGTGGCTCTCCCCAACCTGCCAGGCAGTCCCCCTTTACCATGTCTCCAGGGTGGCTATGGCCCAGTATAGAGCCCTCCGAAAAGGAGAGATCAGAGCGGGGCCACAGAGCTCACGGTCCGTGCTTCCGAAGGCAGCAGAAGTACAACCAGAAGTCTTGCATTCAGACAATATTATTGCACTTGGAGAAATATTAAATATATGGGTAAAATATTTTATGAGATATTTGTTTCTCCCTCAATCTCTTTTTTTCACACTATCTAGCTCAGGAATGTCAAACTCATGGTGTCACATTGTCATCACATGACGTATCATGATTTTTTTCCCCCTCGCTAAACCAGAGGTGAGTATGGCCAGCACATGATTGATGCATCTGGCCTGTGGGCTGCGAGTTTGACACCCCTGATCTAGTTGATCAGGAAGAAAAATGGGTGGTCATCTTTGCTTTCTCAGGATGCTGTTTTTGAGGCCTAAGAGCCAGCAGCAGCCCTTCAGCCACTATTTGCCATAAAATGACACATTTTATGATTGTGGCATAAAAAGCCTAGAACAGGGGTGTCAAACTTGCAGCCTGTGGGCCGGATGCATCACATGCTGGCCACGCCCACCCCCATTTTAGTGAAGAAGAAAAAAGTCATGATACATCACATGATGACACGATGCCGGGAGTTTGAAACCTCCAGCGTAGAAGTTCAAAGTTTTATGAAATTTCAAAACAAGCTGCTTAATGGGAAGATGTTTAATTCAATAAAATATTTGTCTAAAAAGTAAAGTGGAACATTATATAATATCACCAACACCTTGTGTTAAAATGTGAGTCAAGCCAAATCCATACAAAGTAAGCATGGATATTTAACAAACACCCTGCTTTAACTCATGGAAATATTTGTTTATTTTATTTATTTATTTTATTTATTTGTCAAGCATATATGAGAAAAACAAGTCCAAGTATAAACATAACATAAACATATAAGTATAAACAAGTACAAATAAAAAGGACATTAGGATAGGGACGGTAGGCACGTTGGTGCACTTATGCACGCCTCTTACAAACCTCTTAGAAATGGGGTGAGGTCAACAGTAGACAATCTAAGATTAGTTTTTGGAGTTAGGGGAAGAGAGCACAGTCAGGTAGTGCATTCCAGGCATTTACAGCTCTGTTGCTGAAGTCATATTTCCTGCAATCAAGTTTGGATCGGTTTACCTTGAGTTTGAATCTATTGTGTGCTCATGTATTGTTGTGGTTGAAGCAGAAGTAGTCATTGATAGGTAGGACATTGTAGTAGATGATTTTATGTACTACGCTTAGGTAACCAACTTGCCATCACCACAAGCAAGCCACAATACATAGACACACATGTATATACCACACAGTACATACTTTCCTTAGAAAGTGGAGTACACTGATTTTAGAAATAAATCCAGGTAAGAAAAAAAATGAGACAATGAATTCTTGTTGGACACTGGTTCCTCAACTATTTCTCCCTTCTGTCTTTTTAAAAATTCCTTACCACCTTACCTATCAAAAGTATTAATAGATTTCCATCAGACATAATTCAGACCACCATTGATGGAGAGAAAATCCCTTATTCTTTTTAAAAAGCAATGATAAGTTTCATGTTACAGTATTTAAAGAGGATATTTAAATATTTATGGGACAGAAAATCCATATTATATCCAATAGCCTTAAATTGCCATGTGAGACCTAAAGATGTTCAAAACAGGTTTAAGCCTATAAATGTAAGTAAGAGGCCTGAATGAATAGTCTGTACTGTATTGTGCAAAAATAAAATAATTTGCACACTGCTTATGTTTATTGAGATAAGTCGTGTGCAGATGTGATGAAACTTCCCATATCACCAACCCTGATTATGGGATAATTCTAATGGGGTATTATCCTGGCTGGCTTACTGTCCTGCAGATCAACATATCTCTGTACTCTTGCATGTCCCTTAATACTGGAGCAAATGATAATTTTTATTATTTATACAGTTGGCTAGATTTTTCAGTATAACTTCATGTCAGTCGTCTTTCTTAGGTCTACTTTCTGACACAAAACCAGGAAAGTAGAGGAAAGTTGGGATATTCTCTACATAACCATTTCTCCTTCTTCATACTCTTCCACAGTTGAACATCAAACACTTGTGGAAAAATTTGGTTTTTTCCTACATAGCCGCATCTTCTTATTTACAGTTTTCCACAGTTGAAGATCAAACATCTAAGATGAAGAAACCATATATTGGAGGCCCCTTCCATGATTTAAAGCCTTATTTTATGCAAACTTCCCAATTGAGGGAGGCAACTCTGTGATTTAAAAATGTCCAGTTCAGATGTTCACTTTCCATCTCCTAAAATTATGTAAATGTGGGGGACGGATTTGAAAGACCAAGTGGGGCTCCTGATTTGCTTAGGCATGTGAATGCCCAAAAGGGCAAATAGGATTAATGTGTTTATTTACTTTCTTTGTAGCTGCTGTAATCAAAATAACTGATTTAAAACAGCATTCCTACAATAATTCAAATAAAAATTAAATCAGAAAATTTATGAGCTTTAAGACAAAAGATTATTTTTAATTTAAAAACATAATTCTATTTTTTGTAGTAGAAAAGGTAAAACAAAGGAATTCAAAATGTTTCTAAAAAAATCATATTCCTGCATGTTCAAATAATTATATTTGCTGTTTTTGTTGGGCAAATAAATTTCTGCTTGATGAATTTTCCTGCTTGTTATATAATAATTTTTCATCAAGCCAGCTGTCTTCCACATCACCAAATTATCTCTTTCCCATTATTAATAAGAAGGATTTTGAATATAGTTTAAATTACATATTGAAAAGACTACAAGGCATTTTCACAGAAAATTTCAAGGTGCAATCCAGTACAATTAGTCTGGAAGTATATTCCATGGGACTCAGAGACATGTGCAAAGTTTGCTTATTTTCAGAAATAAATTCCATGCAGTCCAAAGGATGCATTATAGGTAAGTCTACAGAATAACTGTAATTGGTCTTCCAAATATGCCTGCATAGATTTGCAATCTTAGTTACAAGAAAATGAAAAAAGAAAGCTACTAAATTGCACTTTTTAAAAAGCTTATCCATTTTAAATTTATTTTGTCCCTCCTTTCCTATGACAAGGGGAAAAGGCAAAAACATTTTCATAATAAAGATAAAATTTCAGTTTTGGAAAATGAAATTAAAATTACATTTTTAAAATGAGGATTTCAAAAAGTATATTTCAAATGTAGCTTTGGTTGATATTTCATAATTAAATCTAAAAAGACAAATAAAGAGTCCTTCAGAATGCAGACAATGGGTTCCCTAGACAACAGGATTCCTAGAGTTATTAATAATGGTGGGAGGAATTTTACCCCAGCCCCTGATTTCCAAGGGGAGCAAGGAGAACTATGGTCTAAAAGCTCTTGACAGGTTAATGTATTGAAGTGAGCCTCTTTTGGACATATTCTAGTAGTTAGACCGGGAGGCGGATTTCTGTGGAACTGCCCTCTTTTCTGAGACCATTTTGTGTTATAGCCACTGTTGGCGTAAATAGGACAATAGAACATAAGCATACAAAGATATTATTAATGTATTTTTCCCACATAATTGTGGGAATGTTTTTTTATAAGAATAAAAAATACTCATTTAATAAGTACGGTTGTGAGTTAATATGCCATGTGAGATTTTTTTTTCTAATGTCACTTTTTTGGATGCAAAATATAGTTATAAGACTGAATGGGAGAGTTAGAGAACTTATTTTTTCCTTTTTTAAAAAAAAAAAACATTTCACGTATATTTAGTTGTATCTCTTTACTGAAGACAACCAAATCATTCGTTTTGACTTGAGTGAAACTACAGATGAGTGGTTCTCATGCATGAATGCACCATCAAGGACCAAATGTCACAAACAGAATATTCACATTATTTTAGGTCTGCTCAGAAAGGCTTTTTATGACTGAATTCATTCACATGGGCCATCTGTAAGTGATCATGTGATGAGCACACCGTACCACAAGCAAGCCTTAGTGCATTTACCTTGTGATGGGCATCTGTACAGAAAACTGAATATCCACATCACAGAGTATGTGATACAGGTAAAAGGTCTGGGGGAATTATTTTCTATTTATACCTAATGCAGGAGTGTTTTGTGTCTCTGATTCCGCATCTGCCTACCCAATCTGGAGACTCTGTCTACAATACTTACATACTGTATATAGATACGAGTCCTTGTACACACTGGTGGCCTTGTGGCTTTGGTGAGCAAGAGGATGTTCAAAGAAGCCAACGCCAAGAAGGATCATGCAGATTTTTCCTTACAGTACGTGCGTCTTCCTGCTTGCAGAGCATCCCAAGAGCCAACAGGAAAGAAAAGTCTTTCTGTAGCAAGAAAGGGAAAAAACAATAGCCCAAATGCAATCTGGAGAAGAAATTAGAAACGTTTTCTCTGATCCTTTCTCCTAATCACACTTCCTGTTATTCTACAGCAGAGCCCCATAATCATAACCAAACTCAAAAGGAACTAGATGGATCCAACAGATAGTACCGCTGTCTCACAGAAACTCAGCCTCAAAAGCCATAGAAACTGGTCTGAAAACTTCATCAGCTTTCATTGAGTGGGTTAATTAAATTGCTGGTTCTTTTCCCCTCCATAATTTCCTTTCACAGTAGAAAATAGGAAGAAAGCAGGAAAGGGATGTAGAAATTATTATGTCTCCTTTCCCTTGAGGGATTGTTTTTAATTTTGCTAGGTGGAGATGTTTAATAATGTATCTGTTTAATATTCTTCCCGTGTTAATTTATAGCACAGCATTTCTCAAACAGAGGATCTTGACTCACCATTGGGCCTCAGTGGTATTCTAGGCAAATCTTATTTTATCTTCTTCCATCTTCTTGTCGACTCCAATAAACTGATATAAAAAGAGTTATAAACAAATATTCCCAAAATACCCCACAGAGAAGGAATTAGACAGCAAAAACAATATTAATATTTTAACAATTTCTTTTTCTTCTTGTTAAAGTAAACATTGCCTTGTAAAAGCAGATTAGCTTCCTTCTGTGGAGATAGCTCTGTGCTTCACCTCTGTCTCATCTCCGTATCCAATTCCTGAATTTCAGGCCTTTTAAGCCCCCAACAGAAAAACTGTTGAAGCCAAGAAAAGGTCCACCAAATCCAGCATTTCAATGCCATAGTGGCCAATCAGATACTGAGGGGAATTTCACAAAATTCCTGGAGCAGAATAACATTTTCCAGTCATCTTCTGCAGCAACCAGTTCTGAGTAATACTGCTTAATTAAAACTGACATTGGATTTAAAATTAAGTGTACATTTTAGAAAGCACTGAGAAGTTGAGACTTTATTTGGCAGATTATATTGATTTGGATCTATAAGGAAGTTTCTGCTAATTTAAGAAAAGTCACTCCCTCTCTCTCTCTCATCCCAACCCACCTCACAGGATTGTTGTTGTGGGAAAAAGAGGAGGAGGAAGGTATGTTAGGCATGTTTGCCAATCATTGAGTTATTTGCAAAAACAATAAAAGGGGGGGGGGTATAAATAAATAAATAGTCCCATCTCTGTATTCTTCCACGCTATCTGTGGTAGTCTTGGAAATTTTTCTCCAGATCAAGGGTTCCTTCAGAGCAATGTAGGAGCTAACAGGAGACAGTTTGGAGTGGAGAGAATCAGTACAATTAAGATGAAGACATAGTGAAGAGTTAATTGGTTAATATTGCCAGATTACTGATAAGCACAGCTGAAAAATAAAAATAAAAAGTTGGAGTGAATGGATTTAGCTGGTCTTTTTCCTCAGCTTCTAGAGCCTTACTTTGATTTTGTCTGGATTCTTTCAAAATGCCCAAGACACATATAAGAATATTGTTTTCCACAATATTGCAAACTATATTTTCAATTCCCTTATGAAAACTTAAAACAAATAACTACAGTTTGTTCTTTACAGGCTACACATCTCTGGAAAAGCTTTATTCATACACTATCTAAGAACATCCTGTAGATACTGTATTTCTAGGATTAGGATTTAGAGCTCTTTAAAATCAAGTGCAGGTAGTCTTCCACTTTAAAAATTTTACATTTTTAAAAATTTATGCTAAGTGAGACATTTGTTGAGTTTATTTTGTCCCATTTTACAACTTTTCTTGCCACAGTTATTAAATGAATCACTGAAGTTGTTAAATTAATAACACAGTTGTTAAGCGAGTCTGGCTTCCCCATTGACTTTGCTTGTCAGGTCACAAAAGATGATCACATGACCCCAGGACACTGCAACCATCATAAATATGAACCAGTTGTCAAACATCCTAATGTAAATCAAGTGACCATGAGGATGCTGCAATGGTCCTAAGTCACTTTTTTCAATGCCATTGTAACTTCAAACGGTCACTAAGTGAACTGTTGTACGTCAAGGAATACCTGTACAAAGAAAAGTGTAACCTTGTCATGATTTTATAACTTTGGTTCTTCAAACCTTTTGAAAGTTATAGTTGGAAAGCTGAGTATGCAAACTTCTGAGATACTGTTTCATAGATGTACAGATGTAGCGAGAGATGTATAGATGTACAGAGGTGTACATGAGCAGGTGAGAGACAGGACCCAACCATAACAAAGAGTCAAAATCCAATACCACATGCTTTCATATTTCCTTGCCAACCTTCAATAAGCAAATACCAGTGAACTTTTAAGTTCTATGACTGCAATTTCTGAATTTTAAATTCCTGACCACCAGAGTTCCAGAAAGTTGGTATAGCAGGTATAGATAAGAGCAGGGCAGAAAATGTTCACGATGGGAAGGATCCAAATGTAATCTCTCTTCTATTCCACCCCAAAACTGAAACAAAATCAGACTAGCTTAAAAGTAATACAATGGGAGGAAAAACATTTTTAAAAGGAAAGGAATAAAAGATATGTCTATCTCCCTATCTTCTCCTCTAAGTCTGTGTGCAACCAACCGACCTCTGGGGAAATCGAGCAGCTTAGCTTCAAGACAGAATGGTTGCTGTCCAGGGGTGTCAAACTCACAGCATCATTTTGTTGTTATGTGAGGTATCGCGACTTTTTCCCCTTCGCTAAACCGGGGGTGGGAGTGGCCAGTGTGTGACACATCGGTCCGTGGCTGTGAGTTTGACACCCCTGCTCTAGTCCCTCAGAATTTAAGATTTTTTTGCTTGAAACCCACTACACATTTGCATAAACATGTGAAGTTGTGGCGGCATTGGACCTCATCATCTCACTCCCCATTGGTTCCACACAGCCCAGCCACAAACTCAGCATAAGCTGTGCTTTCAAACTCCAAGGGAAGAAGCCCCAAAATGTAGGAAAGAAGTCCTTCACATGGCCAATGCATTCATAATCAAGTGGATGTGTGGCCAGTGCATAAGGGAATAGAAACATCTTGAGATGTTCTGTCACCCTTGATTGGGATCCTACCAGTCTAGCTACCAGTTTGGTCATCGCGTGCACACACGCGCAGCTAGGACAAAACCCAGCTAAAGCATCTCTCAGCTACTTTAGCATGGCAATCCACTCTGCTGCACCAATTAACTGAGTGGATAAAGAGCACCAAATCGCAGGGGCAGATGGGAGGGCCCCAAAAAACCCACCCAAATACTGATCATCAGAGTTACCACTTCATCGGAGCTACAGATCCGTCCAATCCAGACAAAACTAGGAGGATCCCACCCCTGGGATGGAACTTGACATTATTTTACCAAATTATAAACTTTAATTTTTAAGGCAAATATGTGGGAATCTGGAAAAAGAAATGGCTTAATGAAGTCAATAATGCACTATACCTGTTCTAAGGAGCATAAAATAAAGATATTAAACAATACTACTTGCTTGAATACTTCTATATTACTTCAGAATACTATTTTGAAAAAGTAGCTACTTTTCAAAAGATCAAAATGACTAAGTTTGCTGATTGTTCCTCATTAGCCCAGAAACGTCCACAGGCTGTTCATGTTGCAGACTTTGGGAAATGTAAGATAAGCCAGGAAGGTGGAGAGTGGCTGGTTTCTATTTTAACATTTCCTCCTACTCTGGACTTAGACAAGGATTTGAACATTAGGAGAAGTCAGAGGTCACTGTAAACATTGTGCCTTTGGAAGCTAAAAGACTCAGAGGTCAAATAGCAGCTGGCATTCATGTCCTGAAAGAGGTTACCTTACTAGGATGTCTTTTACTCGGCTTTCACCCCTCAGACAAAAACAATATCTGTGATATCACCCACAGATGCTGGCCTCAGATTCATTCACATGTCCAACATTCATTCATCTAGATTGGATCTCTCCATCTCTAGAGCAAAAGGCAATGCGCTCGGAGGAAGTACTAAAAGGAAAAGGAAAGAAAGGAGGCACAGGGAGGTTTAAGCTATGTCTTCACTCATTATTTCTTTTTTAGAATGATTCCTCCTGTATCTTTTTAATAATGAACAATAATTATCCATTATTATTCAATTCTAAATCTAATTTCTGGGGATAATATTAGATTACCTAATTAATGTAAATTTGATTAGATCAACATTTGGTCTTCTTGCCTCCATAACTCACTGGTGACACCACTCTTCAAAAAGCATCAGAAACCAAATGAATGGTCTAAGAAAAAAAATTCTGTCGTTCCCTGCTTGGCCTAAGATTTTCTTTCCCAAGAAGCATTCACACAGATAGACAGAGACAGGCAGGCACAAGGGAGAGGCAGGTATAGCAGTTAAGGTCCTGCATTAGGAACAGAGAGAACCAAAGTCTAATCCCCAGGCACAAATACCAGCTGGGACTTTTGGCCAGTGCCTCAGTTTCAGCACTAGGCTAGAAAATTGAAGAAAAATAGGCTATTGAGTAGTGTGTATTGGAACAGCATGATATATTACTATATGCTCCATACTCTTCAGTGGCTGATAAAAGTGCTTACACACTCTCTTTGATGTGCATGTCATATAGTAAACTGCAGCTCACAAAACTTTATATCTTTTAATAAAATGTGTCAGTTAAAAAGATGCCAACATATTCCAGAATTTTACACAATCTATATGCATAAGATCACATTCTACGTTGCAGAGATCCTACTCTGAAGGATTATCCAGCTCACAAGTATCTTCACACCACATTGTTTTTATTTCTAATCCCCCATGAGACAATTTGAACCTGACTTGCTATCATTCTCCCCTCTTTGACTTCAAAAGGCTGAAAGTATCATGAGCTAATCAGCGCTTCCTCCAGCTAATTAGTAGGAAAGTAGAAAAAACCATCAAATCATCAGTATTCATTCCCTGAGCTGCCATAAGTCCTGTAATAAGAAAAACCCCTTCTTGTTGTCTTCTACCCTAGGTTTACTTTTGTTATCGTACTTGCACACATTCTCCTTTATCGACTCTCTAGTCCAATTCCGCCATTTATACTTCTTTATTACCAGCTGTAAGTACAGTAATACTTATACCTTGCTACCTGATATTATCTTTGTTTTATTTTTCTTAACATTTAACATTAATGCAGGTTTCTTTTTTCAATTTTTCTTTTAAATCACAAATGTGGCAACATAAAGTCTTTACAGCAGATAATCTCTCAAAAAGCATTAAGGTAAAGTTCAATAAAGTTGGTACAAAAAAATCGTCTTTTTTTTTTTGGGGTGTAACTAGTTCTGAATATGTGAGTTATAAATGTGCAAGTCCCATAAAAAACACAAAGTTTAAGCAACAAAACAATGTAAAATTGAGATCAATGTTTGCCATACATTACAAGAACTTTACTTATAAGATGTCATGCAATAGGATCCCACTTTGAAATATCTGTACTCATTCAGGATGTATGGAATGATGAAATGTAAATAGAGGAAATACAAGACTAGGAGCATAACTTTTGCAGAAATCTAAATTTTAGCAAACATAGTTAAGAACCTTCAGTTTCCTATGGAATTATTAACATTTACTTTCAGAAAGCAACATCATGTATCAGCAACAGAAACACACATAGCACAAAAACAGATTGTGAACTTATTAAATTAGTAGGTATGCTACTATTAGTAGGTATATTGAGGGAGAGTTGAAATCCTTTTGCTAGGGTTTTTTTCCAACTTTTTTTATTTAGACATATAGCTAGATCAATGAAGAATTTCAGAATTGTATTTGTAGCCTTTGTATTATCCTACTAAGAACTCTTACATATTTTTGTCTTTCTATTTTGTCTCAGTCATAGGTTTAATATGATTTAATATCAAGCTCTGGAGTGCTTACCAATTTTTAATGAAACATAGAAGCTTCCTATGATGCCAAAGGAATCAACAATTGAAGCACCATAGAAGACATTTCCGACTGCAAGGATGCCAAAGGTTGTGTCAATCATTTCCCATGTAGGATTAGCCAATATAGTCCAAAGGCTGCTGAAGGAGATTCCATTTTCATTTGTTGCAATGAAACAGGGGAAACACAAAGAGAAGTGAACTGAGGGGCAATGCTCACAGCTTTTGAATGACTGGATTTCCAAAGCAAAAAATATGTGTTTACATGTATGAATCTGGACACTTTGTATGGTAAGTGTATGATTCCAAATTATCTAATTTAGAATCACCAACTGTACCTAAGAGCAAATTGGCAACCGCTGATACTGGATTTTTTTTTTAATCTCTGATTGCCACTTACAGAATCACTGACCATCCTGAACCAGTTAAGGATGAACAGTGTACAGGAGAACAATATTTTAATTTCGCCAGAATAGATTGAGGATATTTTGAGTATTTCCTCCCTTTATGACTTCCCAGGGCAGAAAATGCTTCTGAACATTATGATCAAAGAGAATCAAATGAGAGAATAAATGAGTTACTGCTTTGTTGGGTTATATTTAGGTGGCCTAATAAAAGAAGACCTAATCCATTTTGCTGCCTGAGGTGGAACAACAAATAATGATGCTCCCTAAGTAGGCAATTAATTTACATATCCTTTCCCACTGCTCTCCACCGAGGTCCTTGGTCAGAGAGCCCAGCTTCAAATTGCAACTGTGTTTACTGACTGAATAAGGTGCATAAATGTTTCTTTTATTAAGGTTTTTCGGATTAAGAAAGGTTTTGTTACATTCCTCTGTTCTGTGGCATATATAATTTTCCCTGATGTGGTTGTAGGACTAATCATTAAATAAACCATGCAATAAATTATCTATCTACTACTTTTCCAGTACAGTAACTGATAATCAAAGCTAGAAGAAGACATGCACAGAAAGACAGACAAGGTTTTGGGAAGAATTCTTCCAGAGAGAAGTTATAAGCAGGAACTAAAGGAGAAGTTTTTATGTTTTGAGGAAATATATTTTTAAATTTCCTTCTCATAATATTCCATGCCAACTTTTTCAAGAATTGGGTCTTTAGCCAGGGTTTATTTAGCACATCTACTTCCCTCTTAATCTCTACACTCTGAAATGTCATGGCCGTGCTGTAGCCTTGCTCGTGATCATTCATGGTAACTCAGCATATGCAAAGTAGTTAACTCAGCATATGCAAAGTTCAAGCTAGATATGCAAAGAAAAAGATGGCTTCTTCCTGTCAGTGAACGTTTTTGGCTAAGAAATTCATGGTAACTACTGTTTACTTGGAACTGAGTGAAAATTCAGCTATGTACAAGAAAGTGGAAAGAAGCTAAACTTTCAGTTGGCAAAAGCAAAAATCATTACAGCAAATTTCCAGTAACCTGGGGCAAATTGGAATGGGAAAATAATAAACCAGTCACAATCGTGTCTGTCTGTAACTTGAAACTTATAGTTTATGTACGCTAAATTAAATTCTTGCAAATCCAGAAGCGATAATGCAAGTTGTTACCTGCACATAGCTGGAATGATAGTTATAAGGATAAGGGAGTAATGAAAGAAGATGAGAGAGAGAGAGAGAGATTAAAAAACCCTAAGTAAACCTTAAGAAAAAGAAATATGTTTATGAGTTTATATACTTTCTTGCAGTTGGAAGCACAGGAAGTTGGCCATTTAATGCAACAATGAGTATAGTAGAATTCTATCGTCATCATTCATTTTCAATGGGGAAATAGCCCCTGCATGATGTCTGATATGGAATGCATGTAGTGGCTGTGGGAAGTTGCTACCGAAAACTGCCTTTTATTTTGATAATAAAATGTAGGAGTGACAAGTGTGTGGAATAAAGTCACCCTTTCCCCATTTTCAGTAGTCATTTGAAGGGACATGGAGAAAAATAATCCAGCAATCATGGAATACATTTTTCTCTTCTAAGGCCGTATCAGGCACCATTCATAATATGTTGCATTTATAAACTTATAAACCGGCCTGAGACCCACTTTAGGACTAGACCATTGGCAGTGCAAAATTAGAATAGACTGAAGTGAGTTCATCTATGAAAATGTAGAATGTGTCATTAGATTTTTTTTAATGTTTTTATGTGGGCTTTACTGGAAGAACATCATCTCATCAGTGATACAGTTTCATCCTGCATAACAGGATTTGTCACTGTCTCTCTCTCTCTCCCAATTAACTGGAGCAACTCCCTCTCCCACCATCTGCATGTTATTTATCCTGCTGAGCAATATTTGTATTTCCTGTTTCTGTAAGTGAGATGCCTGAAAACTCATTTTATTGGGTCTTCTTTCTTGGTTTACACTTGGCCCTTTCTTTTCTCCTTGAGAAGTCTGATCCCAAAC
>JAOYMU010000001.1:58817376-58831453 GCA_025802295.1 Psammodynastes pulverulentus
TTTTTATCTTGTTGTGAACCGCCCCGAGTCTGCGGAGATGGGGCGGTATAGAAGTTTGATTAAATAAATAAATAAAATAAATAAAAAAATAAATAAAAAAATAAATAGGGTGAATCACTTCTGAGTCAAGAGGCAACATTATCCTGCATCTCCCACTGAAAGCAACAGGGCTTCAATTATTAATAGTTTCTTCCATTGGTTTCAGTGTGATTTAGGAGACGTTCCTACTTATGTGTGTCAAGTTCACTTGAATGCATTAGTATTTGCTCAGGATGCAAACGATGCGGCTGCTCATTGTAACTAATTTCAGCTGGATAAAATTGTCTTTCTATGTGTGGAATTTTTAAGTGCATTTTTAAAATGCTTGAATTGCAATAATTGGTCATGAATAAAAGGAGACCTTTCTCTCTCACACGCACACACAAACCCATACATCCACAGAGAAGTCCTGGTTAAAATGAGTTTGTTTGGGTTTTTTTTTTGTCAGCATTGTATAGTCAACCGGAGACTGTTCAAAAGTTGAAACCACTCAAGTGACAAGCAGCACAATCATCTTGCTTCATTACTGTGACAGAGTTTTGGATTAGCAACAGATTTCTCTTTTTCCAGCCTGGTGCCCTCTGTATAATGATGGCTTATAATGCCAGCTCCCCAGTTATAACTCATGCCATCTCCAGCGACATGAAGAGGATTGCTGCTTGCAAGATGACATTCTCTTTGCTCTTATATCTAGAAAGTGATGTGGTGGAGCTTTGTTTTGCTATTCTGCTTATTCTATCTTGGCATTTTCATTCAGTTGGCCTACTTTCTTGCTCCCCATCCCCTTTGAGACTTCTCGCTGCTCCTTAGCTTTGCCTAGGCTTTTATATTGGAATTCAGCTACCCATATCATTCTGCTTTTCAGAACCAAAAGGCTTAAATGCATCCATTATATTTTGGAAAAGAAGCATAACAGCAGCCTAAATCCAATGACTGCTATATTAGTCAACCGATCTGGAGAATGAATATAAACACACCCCAAATCACCTCCACCAGTTCAGATAATTCACTGATTTTATTCCATTGTGTACTTTATTTATGGGATGGATGGATGGATGGATTTTCTATCTTTCTACCCTGGTGACTATTAAAAGCAATTCACAAAAGCTAACACACAAAAATATAGCAAGCTAAAAATACCATTCAAAACTGACACTAAAATAGGCACTAAAATAATCCCGCTATTAAAAGCCCAGTGAAACAGAAGCGTCTTTACAGATTTTCTGAGCGCAGAGAAAGAGGAGGCCAAATGCAGGCCCTGAGGGAATGCATTCCATATCTGGGGAATAGCAACACAGGAAAGGCTCTTTACCACTTGTTGGGGGGGGGGGACCAGCCTTTGACAGCAGAGGCATCTTCAGAAGGTCTTCTTCTGCAGCTCTAAAGAACTTTTGTAATAGGAAAGCTGTCCCTTCTCAACCTCAGCAATTTTAAGATGTGGGCATTTGCTGACTGAGGAATTCTGGGTGTTGACACCTTCTCATTAAAGTTGCCATGATTGAGAAACACTGCCTTAGAGAATCAGTCCATTTGGGTCTTTAAAGGTTGGTAAGGAATTAGCTTCCAGGTCTGATATCTCACTATAGGTATCATATATGATCCCTACACTTAGTTGTGGTTAGCCATCCAGCTGTTGTGTTTTGCACCAAGTTCAGTTTCAGGGCAACTGTCAAGAGTAGCCTCAGGGAAAATGCCTTATTGTGAGAAATTGAGAAGGTATGGATAAACAGTCACCAAATACAGCTTAGGAAAGGTAGCAACTGTATTAACAACACAGCGTTAGAAGGGATGTTGGAGGTCTTTTAGTCCAATCCCCTGCTCAAGCAGGAGACCCTATACTAGTCAGACAAAGGGCTGTCCAATCTCTTCTTTAAAAACTTCCAGTGTTGGAGCACCCACAACTTCCAAAGGCAAGTTGTTCCACTTGTCGATTGTTCTTACTGTTGGGAAGTTTCTCCTTAGTTCTAGGTTGGTTCTCTCTTTGCTCAGTTTCCATCTATTGCTTCTTGTCTTGCCTTCTGGTGCTTTGGAAAATAGGTTGACTCCCTATGTTATAGTTTATATTTTACATTTTATTTTATACTTGGCATAATAATTGTAATTGTACACAGGTACTCCTTGCCCCAGTTGCTACTTGTAAATCCAATGATAGTTGAATATCATGCAACATTGCTGCACAATCTGGAAAAGCCACCCTGGTTTGCTCTATACCAGAAGTAATAGAATTCTTTATTGGCCAAGTGTGATTGGACACACAAGGAATTTGTCTTTGGTGTATATTCTCTCAGTGTACATAAAAAGAAAATATACATTCGTCAAGAATCATAAGGTACAACACTTAATGATAGTCATAGGGTACAATTAAGCGATCAAATCATACTAGGAAACCATCAATATGAATTGTAAGGATACAAGCAACAAAGTTACAGTCATACAATCGTAAGCGGGAGGAGTGGGTGATAGGAACAATGAGAAGATTAGTAGTAATAGTAATGCAGACTTAGTAAATAGTTTGACAGTGTTGAGGGAATTATTTGTTTAGCAGAGTGATGGCATTTGGGGGAAAAACTGTCCTGGTGTCTGGTTGTTCTGATGTGCAGTGCTCTATAGAGTCGTTTTGAGGGTAGGAGTTGAAACGATTTATGACCAGGATGTGAGGGGTCTGTAAATATTTTCACAGCCCTCTTTTTGACTCGTGCATTATACAGGTCCTCAATGGAAGGCAGGTTGGAAGCAATTGTTTTTTTCTGCAGTCCTAATTATCCTATCTATACCCTAATTAGTCTAATAATGAAAACAGAGGGGAACACACTTATCTCTAACTGAAAACCTTGCAAAGGGGATGTATTGTGTTGGAAACATGTCTCCGTCCGTGTGCCAGGAAAATATACTTTTCAGAATTTTGAATTGCACGAAGAAAACAATACTATCTTATTATTCAGTAAAGCACAGGAGAATTGGTCCCTGCTCAAAGAAATGTATAACCTAACTTGTAGCTATAAAAGAGGACAGCACTTTTCTTCAGCTAGAGGGGAAATTCTGTTCCCCCCCCCCCCTTATTATATGCAGTTTCTGAGGAATGTGTAATGCTGATCCGGGGGTCCCTTTGCACTCTTAGCAATATTAGAGTGTTTATAGAAGTCTGGTGCATCAACTCTCCCAAGGCTAAATACACGTATTTTGTAATTTAAATGGATTTATTTATTTTTTTGCTTGTAAATAATTTTTTTAAAAACTGCACTGTTGAAAAATTGTCATTTTTGCTGCTGACTTTCAGTAGCACAGTTCTGGGGACTGCAAAAAGAAGATTGGGATTGGATTTGTAGCCCAAAGTTGTTACCAACCCATATTGAAAAACATCATTACAGATTCTGGGCAGACCCTGATATGAAGTCATGTAGAGCTGGGACAGTACCTGCCACCACAACCCATCTTTCTTATAGTAAGCCAGACAGAAAAGTCTCTTGATTCAACAAGGAGCTAATCTTGATAGAGTTAGGGGTGACTAGAAAAAAGTCAGTTTCAATTTCATTGTGAGATGAACCTACTGGTGACCAAACAAAATCATGAACCTGCATGAAATCCCAATATATGTCTGTTAGTTTTGAGGAAAAAAGCATCTTTTATTTCAAAGCAGTTGCTCTTTTTTTGAAATCAACTAACCACACAAGAACAACAACAAATAGCCTGGGACTTAGCGTGACACGTTCACTCCCTATCAACCAGTTTTTCTCTCCAGCCGTCTCAGAACAGACTACGGTATTTCCGATTATTACTGTCTATTGCTAATTAGGTCTGGTGAGTTTGTAGTCAATTTCCCATTCCTCACTTCACCTGGTTAATAGATTCACAAACAATCAAACTCCCTTGGATCAATCCCAGGCATTTCTGTGTCGGGAGATGGAAAGGTGGGTCATCTGGAAATGCTCTTTAGTTCAGCTCTAAAACTCAGAGAATATTTGCGTCTGGGATCTGGGGCTTGACACTGACTGGACTGCAGAACATTGAAATAAACCAGATCGTTTGGTTTTTCAGGGGGGGCAGTGGTTCAGCTTCCATTTTTTTTAATAGAACCAATGTGATAACTGTCATGATGGTAAACCAAACACCAGGTACTAATATGAGCTAAATATTAAAAACAAACATAAACTAGAGGACTGAGGAATGATGTAAGGAGTGAAACATCCGATGACCCAGATGCCCAGACCTCTCTATCTCTTGGCTCTAAAGAAACCAGTCCTCACCCAAGAGAAACAAAACTATACCTTTGCCCCCATGCCAAAGATAGAAATCAAGATAACCTAATGTGAGAGTTCCGAAAATGTATGCCAGTCTTGGGGTGAATTCTAAGTCCCACCGTCCCTGATAAATCTGCTTATTGGGTGATATGAGTCATAGTTGAGTTCTTCTAGAGGACTCCAGGTTGTTGAGAAAAAGCCAAAAAGGATACCACGATTGTGCCTTGAATGCTCAGTAATATATCATGTGATTAATCTGTAATAGTAGTAACAACAATAACATGCCACTAAACCATTCAGATTCTCAATAGTTTACAACAAAATAAATGTCAGATGACATTCTCTAGTAGAGGGAACTCACAACAAGCCTCTTGTGTAGGACCTGGTGGGATGGATAGGTGTCCCTGGGGAAAGATGTTCTCCCAAATAACCCAGCCCAGAAGGGCTTTATAGGTTACCACCAGAATCTTGGACTCCAAAGCACATTGGTAACCTATGTAGATCATGGAGCAGGGGTGTAACATGTACACATCTAGGTGCCGGCAGAACTGCTCGTGGTGCTGCATTTTGCACCATTGGAAGCTTCTGCATATTCTTCAAGGGCAGCTCCTATTAGATCAATGCAGTCTGGATTGATGCGCTCTAGGCTTCTGCCCATATTCTTCTAGCTACTGCACAAAGATATTTCACTGTTTGAGCTAGAAGCCGGGCCTCAATCCTCGCTCACTAGAAAAAGAAAAGCAGTTTATGCTTATCTTTAGCTGTTCCCGTTGAAAAGTAGCGTTTTCCCTCTTCGGACAAAAGAAGACTTTCAGACCTAGCTCTGCTGGTTGGTCTGGGGACCAGAAGAGCGAGTTCCACACTAGAGGTGACTGCTGGATTGATGGCAGACTCTACCTCGCTCCCCTTGTTCTCTGCTTTCCACCCGTCCATCTTTTTGCTTATCATATTGATGTATTCTCACGGTGTTCCTTTTTCATTGCTTATTTTATGGTTCTATTCTTTTACCTCTGTTTTGTTTGCACTCCTTTCCTTCTTTTTTTAATATTATTGTTAGCCACCTAGAGTAGCCCCCATAGCAAGACAGGCAACAAATAAATTTAACAAATAAATAAATACTAAATAAATGAAAGTCTTGCCATGGACACAATCTATGACAGGGGTCGGGCGAACCGGTAGCTACCTGAAGCCTCCGTTCCGCGGAGAGGAATAGGAAGCAAAAAAATCAGTGTTGGGCCCTGATTCTTACCTGGTCTTTATCAGCTGAAGTTGATAGGTGCTGCAAGCCCCAGCTGGGGGCTGGGAAGCAGCGCATGTGCATTTTTCCAGTGCGCACGTGCATGCCTGAACCAGTAGCTGCACCGGTTATATCCCACCCCTGACTCAAACTATTTTCCTGTTTTTCATCTCTTTCCTTTCCCCCACCCCCTGGCATTTAACTACCTTGCCCATGAAGACAAAAATTAGTATATCAGCGACTAAATGATAAACATTAATTGGAATAAGAAAGGTATGGCCTAGATGGATTGTGTTCTCCCATGATAACCAAAGACAGAAGTAAATGCAGGAACATTTAGCTGAAAGAGTAGTTTGATTTCAAGATAATTGTGGTTAATGGTGTTTAGCATTTTACCAAGTTCTCAGTAGATCTGGAGGTAGGAAGGAAAAAAGGCTGTAATTGAATTTGTTCCATTAGTGGCCTCCCAGCCTGGAATATGTGGTATCTGATACTTCATGGGGCTTTTGTTCCCTTCTTATGATGCGCAAAAATTCTTCCAATGCAAACTGGATAGCATCAACTATATTTGCTCACAAGTTCTGCAAGATGTCTCATGGTTTCTTAAAAAAAAAAAAATAGACAGGCAGAGTGAAATCCAGCAGTGAGAACGAAGCATTTGAATTAGGAGTTTGGTATAAATATTTCATAGAAGAAATAATTGGCAATCGGAATACTTTGCCAGAGGAAGTGACGGAATCAGAATTAGGCATCTCACATTCCATTAAAAAAACATATCTTAAATGCTTATACATTATCAGCACAATGCACCCTGTTGCCTGTGAGAAATCAGACTAATTATCAGAGGAGTTCTTCTATAATCGGCAATTTGATTAATCATGTTACACTTTCCATTCCTAAGTGCCTGTTCTTAGTCAGAAGTAAATTTAATTAAAACCAGGGGAGCTTACTCTTCAGTACCTGAGTTCAAGAGATAATTTTATCAATGCTGACAATCTGCATGTGCTTGTTCTTGTGGAAATCAATGCTGAGTTTTTAATTGAGCCCAATGAATTGTGGTAATAAACTAAGTTCTTTCTATACACTAGAGGGCAGTGCACATCAAGAAGTAAGGTGAATGTGCAGAATGCCCTGATTAGGTTAACAAAAGAGTAATTTTAACATCCTATTATGGCCAATTCTATGTGATAATCTATCCATCTAAAGGTCTGTAGAATCAATTTACTTATATTATAACAAAACAAGGTTTTGTATAGGCTTGCTTGGTGGCTGAATTACAAACCAGGATGAATCTAGTTCACCCTTGGATGTTAGTTTCCAGAAGTTAGACAAGAGTGGGCTTACAGCAGTCAGATCATACCTAGATGTCTAAAACATCTTAGCAGGTAAAAGTTGAAAACAAAAGGCATTTCATCATTATTAATGCTGGATGAAGGGTTGGGAGACACAACACCTTAATGAGGGTATGCTTCATCAAACTGTATTTCTAGATCAGTGCTTCTCTGGAAGTTGAAGTTGAAGTTTAAGTTCACACATCTTAAAGTTGCAAAAGTTGAGAAACACTGCACGAAATGAATGAGTTGGCCACAATTAAAATAGGTCCAAATAAGCCGTGATGGAAGTTAGTGAGCAGAGGATGCCATCAAGAGACTATTGAGAACAGCTAGAGTGATCAATCAAAGCCAAGGAGAAGGGTGAGAAGCTACAGATCTAGTTTGTCTAAGGAGCCATTTCACGAAGGCTGCTCATAATAATTAGAGCAGGGTTTTCGCCATGTTGCATTTTCCTATAATGCAGCAGGTGGAGATCTGTGGATTTCCAAATGCAGCTGAACTAAAGTGCCCAACAGATTAGCTTCAGGCAAGGGTGAGGGTGTGGATTCTGGTGGTGGTGCCCTATAATTCAGCAACATTGGGAACAGGACAGAAGTTGTACCTTCCATTAGCCATAGAAGAGTTACTGTATTGAAAGATCTCTTTTCCACAGGTGGGTGTTCCTGCATGAGAAGGCCTACCAGATAAGGGACACCTCCATTGAATCCTCTGTCGTGACAAAAGTGAAGGGGTTTGGCAACTACAGCAACCGCATTATGGATACAGCAGATTATGTCACACCTCCACAGGTAATGCTGTCCAGGAGGATAGGGATAGCAGAGACTCACAAGATTATGTTTGCTTCAAAAAATGAGCAAGGCTATGCTTGGAGAATGTGCACCGGCCCCTTCAAACAACAGCCTTGGATATCTCCTCAGCTAAGCTGTGCAACTTTAGTATAGGCCACAGGCATCCTTAGCCCCATTTAGGGGACCATTGGACTCCCTCAGGATCATGCCACCAAATATCAGCGGCAGAATGATTTTCCTGTGGGAAACAAAGGGAAATCAGCATGCAAAGCCTCTGATCAGCTTAACACATCTATAAAAGTAAAATCCCACCTCCCACACAAACGCACACATGCTGCCAAAATGGGAGCAAACCAAGTGAAAATTCTTCCCTGCCCCGTCTGTTAATTTTATTACATTACTTCATTATTTCCATGGCTATTAAAAACAATAATAAAAGTTCCTCCTTGAATGCAGGAATGTGACCTGCCCTTGAAAAATAGGGCAAAAAACACAGCAATCTCAGTGAGATATAACGATAGATATACCCTGTGTGTGTATTCACCCAATACACAAGACGTTGAGACAATAAAAAAAAACAATGTTAGCAAGAATTAAAACTTGGAAACCACGATTTCAGATGTCTGCATTCATACATTGAATTAGGCCCAAATTAAACAAGCTACATTATAGCTTGGTATGATGTGTAATGTAAGCACAGGCCTGAGGAAAGAGGGGTGCAGCCAGTACATTGTTTCAGGGCCCATAGACCTCAAAAGAGGGTCATGAAGGGAAAATTTAAAAAAATTACAAAACCAAATTTTTAAAAAGTATTTGGGGCAAAGCTTGATGTTGGTACATTTGGTGCAGCAGAAACGAAGCAAGCTCAGCCAAGCAGTACACGCAATATTTTCCCCTAGTTCCACCATCTTGCTTTGCCCCCTCCCCCAGAGGTAAAAAGAGCAGCGAAGGTTTGATGTCCAAGTTTGTGACAGGGACCAACTCCTGCCCACTAATTGAGGCAGAACTTTGTGTGTCCCAGGAAAGAATAGCCAATCGACTTCAAAATTTGTTATGCTCTTCCACGCGCAAAATCTTGTTCCAGCACTTAATAATCCTCTTGGTGGCCCTGCCTATTGCCACCTCCACGCGTCCCATTTTCAGCCTCCGCATCCCATTTTTGGCCTCTCCAACTTTGGCAACTTTAAGACTTGTGGACTTCAACTCCCAGAATTCCCTTGGCTGAGGACCTCTGGGAGTTGAAGTCCACAAGTCTTAAAATTGCCAAGGTTGGAGACCTTTAAATCATTAGGCATTTATTTTCACCTGCAAAGCAACCTTTGAATTCAATGTAGAAAAGGCAGAAGTTGAATGCAGTTAAGTAAGAAATGGAACACCCAGTCTTCATTCATATTGATTTATGGCAAAATAGTCAGATTGTAAACACAGGAAATCAGTATAATAGTTCCCATGAACTCACTTTGCAGGCAAAATCCACAGTTCCTATTATTTAAGATCAAATGAGGTAATGCTCTGGATTTAGAACAAAAACTAGAATTACTACTGAGCTTAATACTTAATTCTGGTGCAAATTCAATCCATAAAACATGATAAAGTTTTGGTTTCAATAAAAAACAAAAGAAAAGAAGATGGACAGTCAATGAAAACGTAACCTTCAGTATCCAGTGTAATCTTGAAACACAGTATTACCATGTGTATACTTTATATGTCAAGTTTATATCATCTTCAATCTCCAACTTCTTGTCTCTCACAAACAACAGTAAAACCTGAAAGTCTTGTTAGCTCTTCATTTAATTGCAATAAGGAAAAATTATTAATTAATCTGCTTTGATAGCATGCATTACTTGCAGCGTTTGTCTCCAAAACCCTGGGATGTTTTGTATTATATATACACGCTCCAGTATCTTATAAATAACTTTTAAAATACATTGTCAGAATATGCCTCTAAGAAACATATCTTCCAGTGAAGTTTTCTACGGTTCCTGTTTCCCAGTCAATGTAGAGAAGAAGCTAGGAAGAATAGTTACAGTGCTTAGCATCAAAGCACATTTCATGAGGGATTAGGTTCTCCGCAAATATAAATACAAGCTGTCATGGCAGAGTCCTGTACTGATATGGCACATTTGTTCCAGACATCAAGACATAGCAATCCTACTACTTAGGTATCTAAAGAAGAAATTGTTATATACTGAATCAACACAGTGTGTGTGTGTATAGGTAGGTATATATATATTCTGCTTTGTACACACACACAAACATATACACACATATACACATACACATATGGTGGTGCAGTGGTTAGAATGCAGTATTGCAAGCTAACTCTGCTCACTGCAGGAGTTCGATTCCTGACCAGTTAAAGGTTGACTCAGCCTTCCATCCTTCCAAGGATAGTAAAATGAGGACCCATATTGTTGGGGGCAATATGCTGACTCTGTAAACCACTTAGAACAGACTGTAAAGCACTGTGAAGCAGTATATAAATCTAAATGCTATTGCTATTGCTATTGCTATGCTACATACATATACTGTACGTATACTTTCTTTCCTTCCTTTTTATTTTCCCAATAACCTTGCCTGATAGCCTACATGTCTTAAGTACTCTAGATATTTGGACACAAGTCCTGCCAAGCTTGGTAAAATTTAGTGATGCTTGTTTTTTTTAGTTTCAGATCCCCCTCTCTTAAGAATCAGAACAGTTACAGAGATTAGAATTGTACTAATATGTAGACCATAAGCCTAAAGTATTAAACAAGAAGGAAAGTATCACCTAGTATTGAGCTTAATTCTTATTAATCCAAATTCTGGATATTAATCGTAAGACATTTTTACAGGTCATTTGACAATTATAGAAAACTATGAAACTCCAGATGGTGTTTATCGCCCAGGAACACATAAAGCTTTATAAGAGTTAAGGTCAACACTCCTGAACAGAGTGTTGCAACAGAAAAATAAAAGGATAAAGAATAATGTGATTCTGATAACCAGAAGCTTTCCAAAAGAAATTGTAATTATAGAAGAAACGTGGCAAAAGGTACAGCAGAGTCCTTTGAATATTATAACTTTTAAATCAGATTAAGGAATTTGGGTAAGAAACGAGTAAATTTTATAACGGGCTTCCAAAAATATTGCTACATTTACATCAATACAATTTATTTTATTTTATTAAAAACCGATTTAGGATGGCATTCATAAATGTCAATGGGTAGGTAAGCCTTTTGGGTAAAATCCTGCATAGCTGCAAGCAAATTCCATTGAAAATGTGTGTAAAGGAAAAAAAAAAGTTAAGACTGCAGTTCTGTTCCGGGGTCAGTTACGAAAAGCTGCTGATAAACATAAATAAATGTCCCTTCTAGGAACAAAACTGAGGAATATTTAAATCATTTCAATATTGTTCATTTTATAAAGCGTAACCTAATCTTTGGCTTCTGCTAATGGAACTCTGTTATTCTTCCTTTCAATCTCATATTACCTTCCACACAGAGGGAAATGCAAGACCTATTTTAAAAAACACAATCCGCAGCTTTATAGACTGTCCTTTCATAGACTGAGCATCTGCCTGCTTCACTTCGGTGATGGGCAGTCAACACTGTTAAAGCACAGTAGATGAAAAAAGGCAGATGCAAAAGCATTGTTGATGAGGGGTTTTTTGCTCATAAAACTGTCTCAAATCTCCATGGGCTTTGAACAGGTGTCTCTGCCTAAGCAAAGGCGATCGACTGCTTAGCACCACTTCAGCTGGTTTTCTCAAAGATAAATGGACAAATCTGGGATGCCTGCATTAAACACTTAATAAGAATTTCAGGGTTCCATGTCCCATTTCAGGGAAGTCATTATTAGCAAAACCTGCAGAAGTATCTCCCTTGTTTCTCTGTCTACAACTCAACAATGAGGAACATCTGCAACATGCTTGTTTTGGAGCACGATCAACATAAAGCCTCCTGGCAAAGGACTAAAGACGCAGTCGGCTTGATTTAGCACAAATTCCTTTAGAGGGACCAGAAAATACTATTTTTTTCCCAAAACAGTGACAATGTCTGCTAATACCACAATCGGTTGATAGTGAGACAGGTAGCATAAACATTTAATAAATATCAATCTCTTATGAACCTAAATAAGTGGAGCTGTTGCTTGGTCCGTTTCAAAATGACATGATATATCAATTCACAAGCAGTGTAAATTACCCTAAAGAGCAATGGTGGGATTCAAATCTTTTAACAACCGGTTCACCCAGGGTCAGGTTGGCTATCGTGGGAGGCGTGGCCCATCTCCGTCCTCCAGCTCCGCCGCACATGCAGGACGAGCCTCTCGCGATGGCCAACCTGATCCTGGGTGAACCGGTTGTAAAATTACCCCACCTCACTATCAAAGTGGATCCTGGGTGCTGCACTGCAATGGAGAAATGGGAAATGAAGTGGTCGGCACAAGGAAAGGAGGAGCAGAGAGAAGAAAGAAGGAAAGTGGACTTCTCCTTCCCTTGTGCCGGCTGCTCCATTTCCTGTTTCTCCATTGCAGCGCAGCGCCCAGAATCCACTTTGATTACTGGGGGGGGGGGGATGTGATTCAACAACTGGTTCACCTGAACTGGTGTAAACCGGCTGAATCCCACCATTGGTAAAGAGTAATCAGACCACTTTCTCCACGTTGCAATATCAATATAATATATTAATGTGAAACCAAAAATAATGAAGCATATTCTCCAAAACAATAAGATTTTTTAAAAAAATTAGATAGGCATGTGGGGAAAACGAAGCTTAGAAAATCAATTTTCGTAATTCTGTTTGTGTCACTGCAACTATTACACAAGCAAATAATCCCCATTTTGGGAAAAGAAACTGACCCTTTTGCTCTATTATTTTTTTCAAATGAGAAATATCCAGATAATCCTAGCATACCAGTCGGTTTGGATCTTCTTTGCAATCAGTCCAGTTTTAGTCACTGTTACAAATACTTAAAACTATCAGAATGGAAAAGGCACTTTTAAGTTTTGAGTTTGATTTGGGCTTTTTTTTTTGCAAAGCATAGTATTATGAGAAATCCATGGGAAGTTTAACATCAAAGAAACCATTTGTCATGGGACTGGATTATACGAGTATGAATCTTCTGTGTATAACTAGAATTCCTTAGCCAACATGAAAGATTCATTACCTAGGATAATGAAATAATCATTCTGCTTTGTGCACTGCATATGTTCCTGGGAAATTCTTCCAATATGTCTTCTACAAAGCCCAATAAGGCAAAACAAGGAAGATTCTCCCCTTGCAAAATTTTGGGAGCTTCCATCTTTAAAAGAACAACCATTTCCAACTCATAAGCTGTAACACTGAAAACGAATGAGGAAGAGGCCAACAAAATGACCTTCTTTCACAAAATCGGTAGCTAGAAGATACATTGGGGGTCACTCAAACTGAAGGCAGGGCAAGAAGCAATGGGTGGAAACTAATCAAGGAGAGAAGCAACCTAGAACTAAGGAGAAATTTCCTGACAGTTAGAGCCACGTTAGAGAACGACTTGCCTCTAGAAGTTGTGGGTACGCCATCACTTTTAAGAAGAGGCAGGACAGCCACTTGTCTGAAATAGTACAGGGCTTCCTGTCTGAGCAGAGGGTTGGACTAGAAGACCTCCAAGGTCCCTTCTAACTATAATAAAGTTTATCATTACTTTCTGATTTCTTACATTACCAAAGAAGATTTTTAGAAAATGATTCCATAAAAAGAGCTCTGCTGGATCAAAGGAAGATCTATTCCAGTATTTTGCTTCCCCCGCTGATCAAAGAGATACTTTATAGGAAACCCTAATGAAGACACAAAGGATCACTGCCTCTCCCAAGTTACTGTATTCAGCAACTATCGCTCTGTTATATATACCCTGTTATCCATTCACATTGTGCAAACATATGGAGGTAGAGCAGGGCTGTATATATTAATCCCTTTCATATAATGGTGAAAGTATATTTTCTCCCTCCATCCCCTACCTTCATATGTTAAATGCAAAAGTCTACAGGAACAGTCAAAAGACATACAAAATTCTACTGGATTTTCAAAGCTTCAAATCTCAAGAAAGAAGGGTAAGAAATGTAAGGGAAACAAATATAAGGGAACTAGAGAAAATTCAGATAAGAGCAACTAAAATGGATCAAGGAGCTGGAGCAGCTTCTCCACGAGAAAAGGTTACGATATTGAGGGCTTTTTAGACCAAAAAGGAGACAAATTTAAAGGGCACCTGATTATGCATGGCATGGATAAAACAGATAATGAAAACGTGTCTAGCCCTTCTGAAAATATTAGAACCAGAGATCGCTCAATAAAACTGAATCTTGGAAGAATCAGGACAGGCAATCAGATATTTTTTTTTTACATAATATGCAATTAAACTTTGGATTTTGCTACTGCGAGCTGGCTACCATCTTGTCTGTCTTCAGAAAAAGAAAGGAGAAGAGGA
>JAOYMU010000001.1:58861522-58876086 GCA_025802295.1 Psammodynastes pulverulentus
CCTGCTTACAGAAACTGCCTCTTGGTTAACCCATATAACAGCTAAAGGTTCTTGGCAGTATGCCCAGACTTACTGTCTCCTGAGCTCCACCCACTCACATGATCACCCAGCCACACCTACCCAACTGGTCATTAGGTCAGAGAACTGGTTATTAAATTATTTGAATCCCACCACTGCCTGACATATACAGTATATGATTATGTATATATATTGTATAACTATGAAATATGTACGTGTATTTGTAATATTCCCAATAGTGTTGCAATATCAAATGCAAAATATATTTTAGCTGGCTGACCTTGTCTGGGCTTGGAAGCTGAACATAACTGAGCCTGGTTATTACTTGTTTGGAAGTCATTTGGGGAATTCCCAGCTGGAAGTTAGACTGGGGAGCTGAAAAACATCCTAGAAGTATATACGGTAGAAACTATTCCATACTGTCCTCCCCCCACCCCCCATTGTAAAGAAGAGTCCATGTAGCCACCAGCAACTGAGCTTGATTTTTTTTTGCATTAATCCTTCCAACATACAGTTCATTTACTGACCGTTCAAAGTTAAAACGGCACTGAAAAAAGTGACTTATGACCATTTTTCAGACTTATGACCATTGCAGCATCCCCATGGTCACATGATTTACACTCAGATACTTGACAACTGACTCACATATATGACGTTGGCAGTGTCCCTGGGGTCATGTGATCTCCTTTTGTGACCTTCTGACAAGTAAAGTCAATGGGGAAGCCAGATTCACTTAACAACCGTGTTACTAATTTAAGAACTGCAGCGATTCACTTAACAAATGTGGCCAGAAAAGTCATAAAATGGGGCAAAATTCACTTAACAATTTTGTCACTTAGCAAATTTGATAAGAGCAGAGGAGCTGAAACAGCAAGTAGAAAAATGGGTTGGATTTCAGCTGGGGCAGAAAATATTTCAGAACTCCACCTGCCTGCCCCAAATATCCTTCTGGATGGGTACAAGAGTTGGGCAGTCTTAAAGAATGCTGTTGATTGCTTCACTCTCAGATTCCCTCCTGATTATACCAAACAGAGCCTTTGTTTTCTGGTGCACACAATCTGTTTTCCTCGTGCATAAAAACACATACCATTGCAACATGAGGGTAAATCAGAAATTCAGATATAACCATCTACAGGTTTTTTTTTCCAAAGAAAAGAATACATATGCCTTCTATGGCCACTGCTGATCAGGGGATTGGAGAGATTTCTAAAAATCAAGTTCTGCCTGCTTTCCCTTACTTGTTATGTTCAGTTAAACATACATTTTTTGTAAGTGGATAATTAGCACAACGAAGAGAAGACCAAACTAAAATTTTGCTTCCCCTTAGTTGTGCTAATTTTTAGATAGGAAGTATAGATTGGAAAATGGACTCCAGAAGATGGTAGAGGACAGGAAGGCCTGGAGGAACATTGTCCATGGGGTCGCGATGGGTCAGACATGACTTTGCAACTAACAACAACAAATAAAATATAAGCAAAATACACTAACATAACAGATCAAAAGCAAAATCCCTAGTTTAAAACATGGTATCAACTTAAAATGAATGGTTGCAGGAATTAGGTATGTCTCCTCTAATGAAAAGCAGGACTCGGGGAGTAACATGTTAGCAGCCTTCCAGTATTTGAGGGGCTGCCCCAAAGAAGAGGGAGTCAAGTTATTCTCCAAAGCCCCTGAAGGCAGGACAAGAAACAACGGATGGAAACTAATCCAGGAGAGAAGCAACCTGGAACTAAGGAGGAATTTCCTACTGGTGAGAACAATTAATGAAACGATTTGCCTCCAGAAGTTGTGAGTGCTCCATCATTGGAAGTCTTTAAGAAGAGATTGGACAACCGTTTGTCTGAAACAGTGTAGGGTTTCCTCCCTAAGTAGGGGGTTGGACTAGAAGACCTCCAAGGTCTCTTCCAACTCTGTTACTCTATTATTCTAAACCAGCTTCTACCTTTGTTCTTGATGGTAGCTTGTTCTCCTTTGAGCGCTGACTCATCATGCAGATTATTTGAGTCTTGGGCTTCATCTGCAACTGTGATCTTGGGGGAGCCTTGTTCCTCATAAGTGCGATATGAATGGGAAACCCCAGGACAGTTCAATCTGCAGACACAGGAAATATGACACATATCTTGTTCTCCCCTTAGCCTTGTGAACTTATTTCTACATACATCTTGTAAAACAGAACTTAACCAACGTTACATATGCTCAGAAAGAAGGAGAAGGATTTACGAGAAAGCTTTCATTAATTCTTGAAGCCATTGAACCTTAGCATGAAAATGCAAAACTGAAATTAGTCAAGAGTCAATAAACATTCCACAACATTTATACACATTAAATGGGTAATCAAACATACAAAGCAAAAGGCGGGAGGAAGCCTCAGGGACACTGAAATTCGTATTTTTCTGGCACAAACCATTTTCAGTGTCACATTTGACTTAATAATTGTTCTTTCTAGACCTTATCCTTTACCACTTTCCTTTACTCTTTCTTTGCATTAGCATCTCTGAAACATAAAAAAGAATTACTAGTCTGCATGCTGATACTGACATCTACCTTTATTTGGAAGTACATCCATTAAAGTCACTGCCCCGGCAATGGCATAATGTGATTTATTTGGTTTTGGCATGGAATGATGAGTTAACTCACTTTTTGCGGCTCAGCATAATGCATGAGCTACACCAGCAGAGCCAGTCTATATCTGGCACAAAGACGGATCTAACTGCAACTCCTTTTTGAAGAAGCAAAGCTACTGGAGCAATCAGGAATAGAAACAAGGTGATAAGACCAAGGATACCTTTGCAAATATTATTTGAAATTAGGGGAAGAAAGGCGCACTTGGAAGCACAGAAGAGACAAGTTAAGTGGAGAATTCAGCTCTTCATCTCTTGTTTCCCTCCTGATTTTCACTCACAAGAAGTGGCTTCATCAATCCAAAGTGAACTTACAGAACTATGAGATGTATTTCAGGAAATATGAAATTAAGTGTTCATATCTGCAAGTAAACATTTAGAGGGCTGGCCTGCTAATGACACTTACCTAATCTGCAGGCATACTTAATTCACTTAAATGACATGAGTCATCCCAGTACTGGCTGCCTGCCTGCTCTACCGTTAAGTTCAGATTTCTCTGCAATTTTTAGAGCACTTGAAACATGACATAACAACTCAGGAACAAAAAAGCTTAGGATGAATAAGCAGGCACAAGGAAAGTTATGAATTTAAAATTGTTAACAGAACAATGCATGGATGCATCTTTCACCTTAAATAGCAGCTGGCTGTTAAGAATAGATCTACTGGTGCGGCTTTTCTAGACATCAAATTACTTTTGCACACCAAACTGCTGTTAAAGGTACACTGACAGTCAGATGAGAAGCACATCCCTAGACAAATCCAAGGACAAGCTTTCACAGTGCAGTGCCTAAAATAGCACTCGGAAAGAAGGATTGTCTTTATAGGATTAACTGAGAGGATCTAAAGATCCCTAAAATACATTTCTCTGGTCACTAAGATTTCAGGCATCACGATAACAGCTAGAAAAAGGAAGAAGCAACTGGAAGAAAAATGATAGGAATATAAGAGGGGACTAGGATTTGGGGAAAGTCACACAGAAGAGTCAGCTGCCAATCGGACAGAATTGCTGCTTACCCATATGTATAGCCTGGGGGCAGTGGATAAGGAATATGGTATCGGGGCATCAGGAAAAAGGTGCGAACTAAGTGCCAGGCGCTGCAGGCAGACATGAAGAAGAACATGGCTCGCAGGGAGAAGCCTTGCTCATACAGGAGCTGAGGACAAACAACGCATTCCAAGATAAGCTGGCTGTATTTTAACGCTCCTACCGTGTGTGCCAATCCCTGACTTCCTGCAGAAACGTAGCAAGGAAGATGGAAAGGCTTCAGTTCATCCTTTCCACTTGCTCTATCCTGAACATTAACAGGTCCTTCTCAGCAGAGGTGGATGGCTTCTGAAATGGTTGGGACATTTTTTGGTAGCGCCATTGAACGTTTTTAAAGGGCCCATCGCCACAGCGAGAGGGGCAAGGATGCAAGTACAGCAAAGCTAGGTCACTGATGTGAATGATGATGAGATTTCACATGTTTTCCTGGTTGGTTTGAGTGGGGTGTTTTTTTTTTTACATGCTTCCTAATTCAAAAAGGGAGAAAATGGCTGCTGAGCCATAAAAATACAGTTTAAAGAAAAATACAGTTTCTTTAAGGAGATAGGTGAAGTATATCCCCACTTCCACAGTGGCCTACAGTTTTGGTTTCAGATCTAAAGTGCAGTGCATACCTACACTAAATCCTAGGCCTGGGTTTATAAAACTAAAATTCACACGACGTGTTATACCCAAACAAATACACAAATGGTCTGCTTTCTACAGCAGGCTAAGACAGCATCAGGGGAGACTACAATAAATTGAATTCTAAACCTCCTCTAGATGCTGGATGAACCTGACCAGCAGGCCAGGAATGATGGGGGCTATAGTCAGTGCAACATGTCACATCGTACAGTTACTTTGGGTCTCTCAGCCTTAATTATTCATTCTGCTGGGAGTTGCCCAGAAACTCCAGTTCTTATTCTCCTCTACAAGCAAAGTTCAGCCACAAAAGAGCTTTAGAAAGCTGAGTCATGAATTACAAGAAGCAACAGGACAGAGAGTCCTCTCTCTCTCTCTCTCTCTCACTTCTAGCGCAACTTCCTGCTGAAATCAGGCTCACTCTGCTTTCAACAGCAAGCCTCTCCTGCTCCCTCCTGAGATCTACATGAAGAACAAGGGCCAGACTTTGTAAAGACTTTATGGTAGGCAACTGCCTCCCTCTTTCCCACCCTCCGTGTCTGAAATACAAAGAACTCTCCCATAAATGGAAGGAAGGAGAGGAGGTCACCTTACATTTTTCTTCCTGGTGTCCACCTACTCAACCCAAAAAGAAAATAAACATATGTACATACTTATTTTATTTGTAACCCACTTATTCCTTCAGGAGCTCAAGGTATTAGCATTCCTTCCTCCTATTTTCCTCTGCAACAACCCCATGAAGTAGGTTGATATGAGAGTCAGTCGTGGGCCAAAGCCACCTGCAGAGCTTCTGTGGCTGATCCATCTAAACCTGGGTACCCCTCTATCCCCAAACAAATGCAAAAGGGAAAAGGATGCAGAGCCTCTTTCCCTGGTAAGCTTTTGCTCAGAGTTCCATAAGATTGATTTTCATTGAAGAAGAACCAATACCAATCCTTGGAAGAAGGATTAAACAGACAACTGTCTCATTTTGGCTGCATGCAGCCTCTGCTCTGCCTCAGGTGGATTAAATGAATGCGCAGGAATGACTTTAGTACATCATTTTGGTATATCAATTGGCTGTTAACAGCATTAACGGGTGAAAATGTCCCAGATTCATGGTCAAATGCAAATGGTGGCCTTTTTCTAATGCTCACTAGCAAAAGAGCTGTATGCATGCAACTAAGGCTCTTGAGTATGCATGGGCTAATCTATGTAGAAATGCACAGTATTTCCAAATCAGCTTGCACCTGTACTTTAATGAGAAAATAGATCTGCTGGAGGCAAGAAGGAAAAGTATTACCTCTAGTCTTAAGTTTTAAGCATATAAATCCAGATAAAATATCTCTGACGGTTAAACCAATTCAATTATCTATTTATGCTAGTTTATTTCCCCCCCCTCCCCCATCTTGCTTATTTACTCTCTTGTGGTCCTCCATAACATGATTGTGCTCTCCTTATGTCTTAGCCCTCCTAAGATTGCAGCCTGGCTTGCTTGTGGGGCAGGCTGTTTCTTTGAATGTTTAAACAAGTTATCATTAGGCATTAATTCATTCATTGCCGATAATTTAGATGGATCTAAGGTCATGCTTTAGTGCTATAGATAAGGACAATGAGGTACTTCTGTACCTACGATGGTGTTCCGGCACCTACCAAAAGCAGCAACAAGGCAGTAAAGATCAAACGTAGAAGTGGGAGCCTTTTTAAAATTAAAGATGAATTTGATATGGGAGGCAAACAAAAAAGCCCTTCTCACCAACCTTGATGATAAGAAATACAGCTGAGGAAGAATCAAAGGCTCCATTGTAGAGGGTAATGATGATGGACCGATGTTTTCCAAACAGGTTCCCAATCTGGAGAAATAAATTAAAAGGGATAATCCCCTTTTGTGGCAGCAGGACATAGTATATGAACTCACTTCTACTTAGGCTAGAATGTAAGAAGTTAGATGTTATGGAAGAACAAGCAATTTGTGAAATAGATGTCTTCCATCTATTCCACTGTTCTTGCGTTTTCATCTCCAGACTAGCCTGATACATTCTGCACATGTAGTTTATATAGAATAACAGTTGGAAGGGACCTTCGAGGTCATCTGGTCCAACCCCCTGCTTGAGCAGGAGAGTCTATTTCGAATATTAACCTCTACCTAGGATCCAACTCACAGCCTCTTGACAGGAAAATAACCTCATGGTTCTCTTTTCCCAGTTGGATTTGAATATCCCCAAAAGAAGAAATAAAGATATCTCTGGGATCTCCCCACACCCAAGTAAAAGTTGTTGTGGTTACCTGCCCCCCCTCTCCAAAGTTCTTTTTGAACAGTTTCCTTTCCACCCCAGTAGGATGCACAAGGGAAGAAATTCAAACCTGCATATTTGTGAGAATGAGAAGGATTCCACCAATAGAAATAAATGTCAGTGCTGGATACAACATTACTGCAGTGGCTGGAAAGAAGAAAAATCATTGCATTATCACGCTCATAACCAAGACGTAGTTAATCTATCATTCAAAGTACTTGTTGTCCACCTTCCACATTCATTCACAGACCAGAACTAGATAATCAGTCTCGCTAGTGCACGAAAAGCCATTCATATACTGACCATTCCAACCTACTAGTTCCTAATGTCCCTAGTATGGAGCATAGCAAACTGTAGCAACAAATATTTTATACCAGTTCGGGAGACTGAGAAATTAGTCATAAAAAAACATGAGCCCACGATCTTTGCCCTGCCTTTGTCTTTTGATAAATATTAGCAAAAAATATAGTGTGCAGATGTGCATGAGCAGAAGTGAGCTAGACAATGGACATGATTTTTGTGGAGAGCTGGCACCAGCTCAAGCATCTCAACCACAATACATACAGTAAAATTATTTCTCAAGAGAGGCACACATCCAGTCAGACACCTTGTAACCTTTCAAGATAAATGCATAAATGTACATTAAGATAAATCTCAGAGAACAGCACAATGAATAGCTAGGATATGGTGTATCCTTCACATCTAACTACTCGTCAAGCTTTGAACAGTCAAAGGATAGCCATTACCCCTCATTTAGCCAGCAGAGGTTAGTTTAAACATTGCATTGATAACCAGTTACCAAGGAATTCTATGTACCATGCCCTTCCCTTAACTCTATGGTCCACTATCCATAGTTGGACCCCCTAAATTGCCTTCAGCTAAGATGAATTAATAGAATAAGGAGAACACGGATCTTGGAGTTTTTTAGTAGTAGCATTAAAGAATTTTTTTTTTAAAATGGCAGTTGTTACCTTTATATGAAAGAAAACCTGGCAACACAGTATTTCCTTTTCTAAATAACGTTTAAGATACAAGGCTCACAGTCTCACAGTCTTAATTTGAACTACAGAATCGGTAAAATTTATCTGAGTTTCCCAAACTGTGTAACTGTAGGTAGTCCTAGACTTACAACCATTCATTAAGGAACCTTTCAAAGTTGTGACACCACTGGAAAAAAATGACTTATTTCCTGTTCTCATACTTGCACATATCACACAGTTCCTGCAGTCACATGATCAGAATTCAGAGCCTTGGCAACTGGCGTGGATTTATGATGGTTACAATGTTCAGGAACATGTGAATGCCATTTGGGCCATACCCAGCTGGTTTCCGATAGGCAAAGTTAGCGGGAGAAGCCAGATTTGCTTAATGATTGCATCCTTCACTTAACAAATCACAGTAATTCACTTAAGAACCATATTTTAAAAGGTCATAAAATTGGGTGCAACTTAATTCTCTCATTTAGCAATGGAAGTTCTGGTCACAATTGTGATTGTAATTCAAGGACTAACTGCATTTGTTGTTGCATTCCTAAGTCAGAGCTTGCTACATGTGATGGTGTGTGTGTGTGTGTGTGTTTGCTCAAGCCTACCAAGCCAGTAGCAACTTCTTTGCTCAGATCAAGGCACACCCATATATTCTTGAAAACCACATTTTCTTATGCTGCTAACTTGTTATGCTAGCAAAAGGAAATAAACTGCAGAGAACCTCCCTCGTCTATCCAACATCTCCCAAAGATTCATTGCCAGTATTTGTCTTACTTTCTTTAGTATTTTCTACATATTGACACATGTTTAGTGAGCTCAAGCGGGCTCTTCATTCAGAAGCACTCACCTGCTGAAGAAAATGCAACGAGGAGAGTTCCCATAGTGTAGGAGGATCTGGAAAACAAAAGGAGAGCCTCAGCTGTGAGTGTATATGAGGTTGTGGCATGTTTTCACTTCATCTCCTCCAGATATAGTGGCTTTCTTCTCCAGTTTTCCATCTTTAACCTAGAGAGGTAGGTTGGTAGACAGGTAGGCAGTTGTGGCAATTTATGGGCATCGTTAGAAGACAAAAGGTCAACTGGTCATCCAGCTGTAGCGGTAAAATGAAATTTTGGATCGAGGATATTGGAAATACCCAGGGAGAATGAAAGAAAGGATGCTGACTGAGGAAGAAAATATAAGATTGAAATTATAAGATGGGAGAAGTGAGCAAGAAGGTACATTTGGGGGCTAAATTCTACATTAAGTTAATTAGCAATGTATCATATGATTGGTACAAGCTATTGTGAAGTTTCACACGAAGTCGGCTTTGAAACTATTTACAAAACAACATCCACTCTGTACTTCTGAAAGTAAAGAAAAACAAAGAAAAGAAAAGCAGTTGCCTCCTTCACTGCTGAGGCTGCCTCTGGCAGTTTCAACAGAGCCTCTTCTGATGCTTCCCAGTCAGCTCCTGGATATGCCAGCAGCAGCCTCTCTGCGTGCCCAGTGCAAGAAGCCTCATCTGGCTGGTGAAACTTTAGGATGGGGACTTTGAGGTAATGCAAAGCACAAAGCCCGGCTGGAGATGCTCTGCACCAGTAACATGTCAGCTGAAGCATGATCACACGAAATCAGATCTCTTCTTCTGAAACTCCAAGCAACAGGAAGAAGAGCTGACCAGCTTACTAAGTTTCTCTAAGACTGGTAGACATTTGTCCAAAAACATCCCAGCCAATACATTGGTGGGCTGGAGGATAAATATAGAGTGGAGCTCCTGATTGAACTTCAGCTGCTTGTCACTTGGTCCTTTTTTTCCCCTCCTGGACAGAGATATATCAGCCTTGTAAATTAAAAGACTAAAAATTGGAGGGAAAAGGAAACTGGTCAAAATCGTAGTAAATTCACTTCAGGTGCCAAATATCCCAATCAGTAAGTGTTGCAAGATGACTCCTGTCACAAGTGATTGCAGCACCTATGAATATCCCATAAAGTGTGCAAAATAATAAAGCAATTACATGGGATTTGCCACAATAGGATGATAGGCAGAGACAAGAAAGTGACAATAACTCTTGTATAACCCACTCGTTGCACTTGAACACATATCCAGCAATACACCAGTGCCTCACCCATGTAGGAACTGGCAGACTGCTGTCTAAACCAGAAATGTTTTCAGGTATACAAGGAGTCCATACAAGCCTAAGATGCACCTTACAGGGATTTGTGTAGGAAGGCAGCCCAAGATTAGATACCCATGAAAGGCAGGCACCAGTGTTTGGAGGAGAAACAGCGTGGCTAGCTTGCAACAGCACACAATAGTCAATTGATGTGCTGGAAATACATACCAGGAAATGTACTTGTGCCAGGAGAATTTGGAAAACACCACTTTTGCCAACAAGCAAAAAAAAAAAAAGATAAACAGAGGCTTTTATTTATGGTGGGCAGAAGCTAGGCTGAGGACAGCATTATGCATTCATGTTCTCAAAAAATGGTTGGTGAGTCATCTTCAGACCAACATAAGAAGCACATAGGAACTCTTTCACACAAACTTCATCATGCAAGTTAAATATCACTTTGTATGAAGACATGATAAAAGACCAAAAGTGTCAGCTATCGAGATTAATTCATAGGAAGTCTCTAGAGCAGGGGTATCAAACTTGATTTCATTGAAGGCCGCATCAGGGTTGTGTTTGACCTTGGGGGGACCGGGGTGTGCATGGCCAGGGTAGGTATGACCAGCTCGACGTCACTCGTGTTGGGGTGCCTGTGGCGGCCCAAGTGCTCTGACAGCAAAAATGGGTTCCCGAGCTCCGTTTTTGCCTGCGACAGCCTCCTGCAACCCTCTGCCAGTGAAAACGGAGCTCAGGAGGACTGCCCACAGTCCTTCACTGTTTTCAGGGCAGCCCCGTGGGCCAGATCTAAGCACCCTGTGGGCCACATCCGGCCCTCGGGCCTTGAGTTTGATACCCCTACTCTAGAGTGTTTTACCCTTTGCTCCCCTAATTAAGAAGAAAATCCTGTTTCTGAAACAGCTATTTGCATTGAGTGGAGCTTGCTTATTGTTACCACTAGATGGATTTCTTCACAAAGTAATGAATTTCTTGGGTCATAGCAGGAAAGGAAAGAGTTAAATCCTCTCCACCAGTCTTGCTGTCATCCAAATAACTAATCTGCCATCCCAGCTCTAGCTATAAAAACTGCAGTCAATTATATACATTTTACCCATAACATTTAAAAAAAATGTTGAGAACCTTTCAACTGGCTAGTTCATATTCATGTCAACAGTTTAGTGTCATTTCTATTACAATACAACTTAGTAATTAAATTTTGAGAAAAATACATAAGTGAAATAAATTTTCACCTTTATAATATCACATCTTCAGAACGGTGAGTCATATCTGACCACTAAGAAAGACCGAGATGAATTTCAATTCTCAAATGCTTTTGCAGCAAGAAACAAAAATAACCATCTTAGCTAATTTCAGATATTCTTGGTATTACATCATTCTACAGTGTTGCCACATCGAGAATGTTTCCTGCAGTTACCCAATGAAGTTAAGTGTTTATGAGGGGCGAAATCATTGTTTATTTCTGCAACGTTTACTGAAACCACAATAAGTATGCAATAGTTTTAGACATGAGAGGAAGTGTCTGGATTGAACACAATAATTTCTTATACAAACAGCAGATTCAAGGGAAATTGAGCAATCCAGTAAATGGTTGGGGAAATAAAAGGATTTTACCTCCCTTTCTCTCTCCCACTTTCTCTCCATTGGAGCTATTATAGTATGGAGGGAAAGAGTTAAACATTGACTTGAAAATGTGCCTCTGAAGACAGTATTCTCATTGAGAACTTGAAAAGGCCACTTGCTTGGCTCTTTGACCTTTTCTGGAGCCCCTATTTTTAGGCTGCTAATAATAATGAAAGGCACGGCTTGCCAGATCATTATGAAGATGAGTCAAAGAGACTTTATATTTCAGAATATAACTCAGAAAAAGCAGCAGTGCACAGAAGCAAGCACCTCTGCATTCATCCAGGGAAGCTGGTCTCAGGGGATCTATGGAATCCAATGGGCCTGGTTATTGCAATTAGCAGCATTGGATGCATTAGCTGGGGATTAGGAAACCTCTCTCTTTTCTCACAATTTTGAGACCTTTTCCACACTGAAGCTGTTTCTAAATGTTTGCTCTACAGAAAGCCTACAGAATTTGTCGCCCTAATCCCAATTCATTTCAACAGGCTAGTATGATGTCCCTTCCTGAACTAATAATGTAGTCTTTCCATCTATAAAAAGTGGCTACAAACATCAGTGGGCTGCTTCAGGCCTGGGGGTGACCTGCTGACCACAGATCTCATTGGGCTTCTGTGAACCTATGTGAAAGGCAGCTGCCCTGAATTCCATGCTTTCTCTTTTGGACTCTGCTAGACTTTTCCACAGCATGTCTTTGCCCCCATAAGTAATTCCAAAGGAAAGATTGTCCTCCCAGCTTCCTACAGATTGAGATGGATTCTTTAATCCATTTGAACATCAGCAATGGAGTCAACAGTACCAAAAGATTTCTTCACCCACCTTCCTTTTCTAAAAAGCTTTTAGCCCAATCTTTACATCCCCAGTTGTCTACCATAATGAAGTGGCTGTATTCAAACTGCATGCATTTGTTTGAACTCGGCCAGAGGTGGTATTCAGCAGGTTCTGACCAGTTCGAGACCCGGTAGCAGAAATTTTGAGTAGTTTGGAGAATCGGCAAATACCACCTCTGACTGGCCTCGCCCCCATCTATTCTCTGCCTCCCGAGTCCCAGCTGATCGGCTAGGTCTTCTTTTGTTGCCCTGTACAGGAGAACAGAGCTAGAAAGCAGGTTAGTGGGGTGGGGAGGGAATGGGGATTTTACAGTATCCTTCCCCTGCCACGCCCACCAAGCCACACCCACAGAACCGGTAGTAAAAAAAATTTAATCCTAGCACTGAAATCGGCGTCATCTGCCTCCACCCCTCAGGCCTCTCTCCCAGCCTTGATTCTGCTGGCTTAGAGGCAACATTTTCTTTAATTCTATCCAGTGAGAAACCTGAAGAGAGCTTTGCCTACCAGTGACTGAGCACCTTCCTCAGCCTGGCCAAATTGGTGTTTGGAGCCATTCCATTCTGCTTGGGAGGACTTCTAAAGGCATTAAAAGGTAATTTTAAAAAGGGTGATATGGGAGAGTTTCCACTTTAAAAGTATCGGGCTCCTGTCTCTAACATGAGTTTTGCTAATTTTGGCACCCTAAAAGGATCCACTGTAACCTTTTCCATTTCATATGCTGCTCCCGCCCCCAGCTGCTTTCTGCATCTTTCATTCACTGGCAATGAAGCAGTTTGACTTGACTCACAGATGCTTTGCTAATAATGCTGGGTGGCTACAAAGGCTGCCTCTTTCATAGTGAAACTAAACTTCTCCCACCTAACTCTGCTACCATACCCCTTTCAAGCTTTCGGCATGAGCTCCCGGAAAGTAAAGTAAAACATACTCTTTGCATTGTCATGGGTGATTTCTTCCTGACCAGAATTAATTGTGTTTCCAAACTGCCTTTTTATAGTTAATAGAAGCCTGGCCTACAGTTCTATACAAGTGAGCCGTCAAAGCAAGTCACTTCTGACTTCCGGTGGCACTTTCGTCGAAGACGGGTCAGAATCTGCAATCGTGCGCGGCTTGGGCCTAACCCATTGGACGGTCCTGTATAAGACCGGAACCACCCTGGAGGGGTGGTATGAAAAGGGGAGACCACCAGTTGGGTAGAGGGGAGCTGCATCTCCCCTCCCCGGCTTGGAAAACTCCCCTTAAAGACGGGCATCGGTGGCAGTCTAAAAATGGCTGCCTCGAAGATGGGAAGCTATCAGGGAAACAAGATTGTGCAGGAGTGGTAGAGACGAACACTGTATGACCAGACAAGGATTTTATATAATAAAGATAACTCTGGAAAAGAAAAGAAAAAAACCTTTATCTGTCCTTATAATTGGGAAAGCAACAAAATTGAGAAGGGAGACTAATAAGACTGTAATTGACAACAAAAGGCTGGGCTTGGAACTATTTTAAAGAGATGTTACAATTACTTAGGCATTATTTGAATGCTGGAATGAAATAAACAAACCCCAAAAGAGAAGGGGAAAAAAGGGACTTTGAATTGTGGTGTAGAAAAGATTTTGCATACCACCTGATGGTGAAAGAGATTTACTACTGGCTGGAAAGAACCGGTCTGTTTAAAAGCTGACTCCGAAGAGGAAGGGGGAAAAAAGCTCTTTTTTTTAAGCAAAACCCCGTTTGTGAAATACAATTATTTTGTGAAAATATCTGAGATCTGGTTGGCGTGTGGCTTGGAGACTGCGTGGGAAAGAGTGGATTATTCTTGGAAATTAAAGATCCCTGGGACAGACATGGAATAAATATCAATTACAAGACAGGAGGAATATAAGCATTAATAAAGAACAAAGGTAAAATGAATCAACTCTGCAAAGAAATACGACTCGAATTACAAAATATGAAAGACAGGTTAAAGGGGTTTTCATAACAATGGAGTACCTCAATGGCAACGCAAACCACGGAATAAAGGAAACTGAAGGGGGAAGAACGTAATGGAAACAAAACTAGCTTCAGAGAATGAAGGCACAAAGACCAAAGAAGAAAAATAAAAAGACATTTAAAAATAAGATTTTAAAAGGGGCTGTGTTAAACAAAAAGGGGAAGTAATGAAAAAAGGGAAGGGGACCCAGAAGGAGCGGCAGAGGGTTCTATATAGGAAGGGAGATAACAAAATGTATATTGGGAAGAAAAGAAGGGTGTTAACTGGGAAAAGAAGGGGAAGGGAGAAAAAAGACCAAAAAAAGGAAGGGAAAATGGATGCAAGCTAAGATGAGAAGGAACTACATAGTTAGGAGAATAAGAGATAATGGTTGAAAAGGGGAGAGAAATGGGATTTCACACGAGAAAGTATTCATTGTATGAACTGTGTTATGAATTTGAAATGGATTAAATAGTATTAATGA
>JAOYMU010000001.1:58891608-58912500 GCA_025802295.1 Psammodynastes pulverulentus
AAATTACAGGCAGCTGGCTTGTTAGCAGAAGTCTGCAATTACAATTACTGCATCCTATCTTCTGCGCCACCAAGGACTCCAAGACTCATTGGAGTACTGTTGGTTTCCTCAACTATGATTTGGAATATGGTGTTCAGATCAGAGGTGGTATTCAGCAGGCTCTGACCAGTTCTGGAGAACCGGTAGTAGAAATTTTGAGTAGCTCGGAGAACTGGTGGTAACCTTCCCCCAGGAGTGGGGCAGGAATGGAGATTTTACAGTATCCTTCCCCTGGAGTGGGGAGGGAAATTTTCAGTATCCTCCCCTTATCATGCCCACCAAGCCACACCACACCCACCAAACCATGCCCACAGAACCGGTAATAAAAAATTTTTGAATCCCACCACTGGTTCAGCTTGTGGGAAAGGAGATGAAAACTGGTGGATGCAACATCTACCTACAATGTTGTGAACCAGGGTCTTATTTTGAAAATGCCTTCCCTCTGCATTGATTTCCACAGTAGAGGGCAAGGGAGATCACATGAGTCAAGGAATCGTCATGCAGTGAAACAACTTTTTTGCTTCATGTGTATAAGGAAATCATGATGTATTTCATGTTATCATGGCTTGGACCAGACACCCACTGCTGTTTGGGCCAGAAATATGAAAGCTTGGATACTTAGCTTCAAACAACGAAGGGCTTGCAGTCTGAGTTTAGCCACAAAGTGCTACAAGTGCTCTTTAGAAAGAGGTATCCACTAACATTTCTCAAATAGGACTAAGGACAGGGTCTCCACACTTCTGTTCTCACATCAAAAGATCACTGCCACAAATGCACACATAAAGCTATATACTACATGAAAATTTTTACTCCTAAGACATTTTATGGTTTTGCTATCCAAAAGCCACTTCTTCATAGATTAAAAAGTGCATAGGTACCTACATGTTTCCTTTTTCTCTTCCCCAGACAGCTTCTCTAATATTTGCACCATACAAAGTTCTTCTCCCTGCCCCTATCAAGGAAGAAGGAAAGGCTGGCGCCTCACTGTCCCTTATCACAGCCTCCAGGCAAGTAAAAAGAGAGGCGGGCAACCCACAATCCAATGGGAGGTGATCAGAAATCATCTAGAGGCAGAAGAGAGCCTCCCCCAGAGCTCAATCCTTTGTAGTATTTGACCATAGGTTAGATAATGAATAATTACTTAATTATTGCTGAATGACTATTTGCAGTTTACAGTTTAAAGACATAGGCATTGTTTAAAATGTCTAGAATGGCTTAAACTTTCTACTTCATACAGCTGTAACTAAAGACAAAGACAGCTACAAATCATCCTTTTGACAGGTATTATTTCTACTTGCATTTGAAAATAGAACACCATACATTGGAAGGGAGTGTAAAGTTCTCCCTTTTCTCTTCCATTCAGCCATGTCCAATTCTCAGAAAACTATCTGGACAAGTCCCTGCAGGTATTTTTGGCAAGGTTTTCCAGAAGTGAATTGCCATTTCCTGCTTCCTTGGATTGAGAAAAAGTGACTGGCTGGATTTCTGGCTAACAAAACTAGATCTTACACTCTAAACCGGATGCCTTAACTCAAATTTCTGCTTACTATCATGATAAATCTGTTTGCAATAATTTCCTAAAAGTCTGCTGTCTCTGCATTATAATCTTACCCATACGTCTTTGCTTTCTTGCTATATTCTCAAGAGCATAGTGGCCAGTCTGCAGTAGTGAGAGTATCCACACAGAAGGTACATACAATGACTAAAGGCAAGGTCAAATGCTAGGTTTTGCCCATCTTCCATTAAAAGTCAGGAACAAGACACCTTTGAGAAATAATTGTCGATGTAGGCAGGCCTATACCCACACACCTGCCAGATTGTGACTGGCTACATACATCATACCAAGCCACTGTATGTTTGACATAGCAGAATCTGTAAATCACGGCACTGTTTAGTAAAAGGCAGCTAATTATAGTTTATGCAAAGCATCATGTTTACAAAAACCGCAATTCAGCCTAATGCAGATATCCAGAGACAACAAATCTCCTTTTCCTAAAAATTCAGGGCAGCTTTTAATTAGAGAAGTTCAAATCACCAGGACTAGATAAATTACATCCCAGGGTTCTGAAGGAGCTAGCATATGTGAACTTGGAACTACTGACCCTTATCTTTCAAAGATATTGGAGTACTAGAGAACTACCAAAGGAGCAGGAAAGAGCTGATGTAATTCCCATCTTAAAAAGCGTGTGTGGGGGGATGGATCCAGGAAACTACAGACCAATCAGTCTGACATCAATACCTGGGAAGTTCCTGGAAAAGCTAATCAAGCAACAAATATGCAAGTACCTACAGGCAAGCAAAGTTATAACCAGAAACCAACATTGATATGTCAAAAATAAAGCATGCCAAACAAATCTTATTACAGGTAGTCTTCAATTTACAACAGTTCATTTAATGACCGTTCAAAGTTACAATGGCACTGAAAAATGTGACTTATGATTGTTTTTCACAGTTAAGACCTTTGTAGCATCCCCATGATCATGTGATCAAGATTCAGATGCTTGGCAACTAGTTCATATTTATGACTGTTGCTGTGTCCCAAGGTCATGTGATCACCTTTTGTGAACTTCTGACAAGGAAAGTCAATGGGGAAGCCAGATTCACTTAACTGGATTACTAACTTATCAACTGCAGTGGTTCACTTAACAACAGTGGCAAAGAAAGATCGTAAAATGGGGCAAAATTAACAAATGTTTCCCATTCGTGATAGGAGGTATTACATAGCATAGTTATTTTACTATAAGATGGTTTAAGGCACGGGGGTCAAATTCACCGCCTCATGTTGCCATGAACGGAAATGTTGGGCTCAATTGTGGTAAGTCAAGGGCTACCTGTAAGAGTAACTCTATCTATGAGGAAAGGTTTTTTTTTTTAATATCTATCTTTTCTAAAGAAACTCACCAAGTTTCAGTTGTTTACTTCCTCAGAAACTAAGCTGTATTTTAACAGAGATTTATTACAATGAAAATCGTAGTTCAGAATTTTGTTTTGTGACAGACAGTCCCCATCATCCTTCCATGGCCACACTACCTGGGAAAATTTTAGAGGTTTTATACCAAAGCAGTATTAAGTATAAAAAATTGGAGGCAGAATGCTTTATGATTCAAATGATAACCTGGTCATGTTATTGAGGCTGACATCTTGAAAAATAGAGTTGAGACAAATAAATGTTCAACTCCATATAGGTATTAAACTATATATCCAGAAATGCTTTATATGGTCAACCCATCTTGTTGAATATAGCTTTGTGGTTAAGGAGACATTGAACTAGCCTGTGCAAAAGAGGAAGAAGAACCTATTTTTTAGTCTATAGGGAAATGACTACCGGTTAATTTTTCATGCCTTGATGTCAAAACTAACAAAACCTGTAATGTTCAAATGCTGCTATAAATTGTCACAGAACAACTCCTCCCTTAAAAAGATAGGCATTTATTTGTACGACTATCTGCAATTGTGCTACCTACAATACTCAGTGTTGTCCTTAATGAACATAAACATAATAAAGTTGAGAAATTAAATCTCATAGGTTGAAGAAACTGACATTCAAGATTCTTAGAAATCAAATTTCATATTCATGGCAAATTTATTACATTACATAAAATAGATAGCTAGCCAGCTACCAAACTTTGTCACCCACACCTTCTTGTCAAAAATTTACTCTTCCCTCAATATTGCACAGGAGCTACACACATTCCTGTAATTCTATAGAGTATGATAACAGTGCACAAATCATGGACATGGACGCACACACAATGTACATTCTAGAAAAAAGAGCAGAGAAAAGCTAATCAGATCCTATTGTACTACCTATACAGAATTTTAAACAGAAGAATAAACTAAAATAAACTAAAATAGAGCAAAAAAGAAAAAAAGGAAAAAATGAAAGAGATAAAAATGCATTAAGGAAAAGAATAGCAGAAAAACAGAGAAGAAAGAAAAGAGAAGTGGCTTTCAATCTTCTTTACAGCAGTTATAATTATAAATTGACCTCTCTCCCTAATGTTACATCACAACTCTTTTTTCGATAATGCCTTCTATCTGGTCATCAAAACCATAAATCCTGATTCCATAGTATTCTTCTAGTAAAAAACGTAACGATGTGAGTGGGCACGACTCTCAGAGACTCAATAGAATTCATGCTGTATTTTCATCAAGATGAGGCTGCAGGACTATCATTTAGGCATCTCCAGGTAAAATATCTTAAACCAAGAATCTCCATGTCCAGAACTCTGTTAGCACTGTTTGGTTTCCAGGCTGGGGACTTCTATTATTCTAAACTATAAGCAACTTCTTCTTTACTTTCTTATTTTGTTTAACTTTGTTGATTGACTGTTTATGTGCCATTGAGTGTTGAGTCTTAGTGATCACATAAATAGATATTTTACAAAGATGATTTGTTCCTAACGTGGTCCTTTAGGTCTTCCTACTGTTCACCCATCACTGCTATAATTGAATACATTTTTCTGCTGGTTATCCTGTTTTTCTCTTTCCTTACACCTTTGTCTGTATTATAATCTCCTCTAGGGAGCTAGGTGTCCAAAATATGATAATTTGAATTTGGTAATTTTTGCCTCCGATGAGAACTCTGGCTTGATGATCCATTTGTTCATTCTCTTGGTTATTCATGGTATTCTCAGGAGTCTTCTCCTTCATCAGAGTTCAAATATGTTAATATTCTTTCTATCCTGCTTCTTCAAAGTCCAACTTTTGCTTCCATAGGGCATCACAGGGAAAACCATTGCCTGTGTGATTCTGAACTTAGCTACAGTACTTACAGTTTAAAAGCCCTTTTAATCCCTGACAAGACTTTGCCCCTTTCATCTGTTTATTCAACACCCTTAATGGACTCTTAATAGAGGCATATTACTACAAAGGCTTGTGAAAGGTCCACTTAATTATCCCAAATAGTTGCATTTCCCCACTAAAGATTAACTCTGACCTAGTATTGACATTCTTTCAGGATAACTGATTTCCTTCACTGTAAGAAAACTGTTCCTTGACTGCAACACTAAATCCACTTTGGCAACATATTTGGGACAATCCTTTGTCAATTTCCTCAAGAAATTCTACCTTTGCACTGTATTCTTCAGTTCAGGGAGAGGCTTCTTTCCCTGCTCAAAGAGTCAGTCTAAATTATTACTACTCAGATTTACACCTGGATTTTTATTCCTTATAATTTAATAAAGCTAGAAAGACCTCTTGCATATAACATACACTCACTTTTCTGTCTAACCAGACCCCTCGGGATCTATGCATTCAACAGGGTTAATTTGTTCAGCAGCAATACAACATCCCCCCCAAAAAAGCCTCGCTGACAGTTGTTAGGCATACTATTTGTTATTATATTTATCCTCTATCTTTCTTCCAAGATGTACAAGATAAATCGACTTCCAAATGTGATCATTATACCACCTCTGCAAGGTTAGTTAGAAGGAGACATGCCGACTTCAGTAGGGGGTTGTATATAATGCTTCTAGCCCTGTGGGTGATGTTTTGGTTATTTAGTCACAGGATTTTGCCTTTTTTGTTTTCTTTATTATTTCTTTCTTTTTTAATAATTTTTTATTGATTAAATAATAGCCTCGTTGTGTGAACCCAAAGTGTTCCACATCTCATAACAGATACGACAATGTTTTAACACTTTATAATAACTTTAGTATAAATCATTTTACATTAATACCTCTTATCAGTCTTTCTATCAATTATACCATATTCCCATATATGATTTTATCAATATATTACTCATCATATCTGCAATATTTAACAATTAAATTAATTCCCATATTCATTCATTAATCCATATTTAATTTAAATTTTTAGTTTTATCCCCCTTTCCAATTCTTAGTCCTGCCACCTTTGCTCTGTATATTGAATCCCCTCAATCATTGTACACAAACTGTATTCAAGTTATATCACTCCATTCCAATACCATAATTACTTTCCCAACTATTATATTCCATTATATATTTTTTAAATCTAACCAATTCCACATGTTTCTCTTCCAAATAAACTACTAATTTCATGTTTAACAATTGCTAAATCACAACTTACTTAATAACACTGTATCTATTAATGTGGAACCTTTAATTATTTTATCTCACCCATCATCCCTTACTCTCAATATCGTGTTTATTAACCGTTTTCCAGTTTGTTTTACTTTCTCTTTTATTTTTTTATGCTTTCTTTTGCTCCTTTCTTCTTTTTCTCTTTTATTACATTGTTTTTCCCCAATTATCTGTTTTCCCCCTATCTTCACCCTGTACCTCCCTCTATATTCTATCCCCTGTTGTCTTTTCCTTAACACCTTCCCCCTTTGGTTTATTCCCTCAAGGATTCTCATATTAAATTTTACAGTCTTATTGTCTTGCAGGACTGTTTTGAAGTTAACACCCAGGAAGACACACCCTGTTAAGCAGTAGAAAACTAGTATTTCCTCCAGAAATATTTTAAACATTGGAGGGGCTTACTCTTTTACACTACTATATTTAGATTCTTATTTTGTTGTGTTATTCAACTGAAGGTTACAAAAATCTAACATTTTACTTTTTTCTTAGATTATATTATAGTTATAACTGTATAAATATGAGAACTGTGGGAAAACAGGTCTATTTCTGTTCAAGAAATTATCCACTTTAATTTTTAAAATCAAATGTTATTTAATATTTTGCATACATGAAAAAGGTACAGATTTAATTATGCTAATTGCTTAATTATGCTAATTGGAGCCAGGATTTCCATCAAAAAATGATGTGGTTGTAAAAAGCAATATCACATGACTGTGTCATTTATCATTGGCAATTCTGGCAGCCCGGTTGCTTTCATTAAATGAGGACTATGCAGGTCCTAAAGCAAGAACCTCATGCATCTGCAACTTGAGACTTCCTGCCAACCTCCCCACTGATTCCAAGGGAAATCTTCAGAGAAGGTCACAACTCATAATCATATGACTGTAGGATACTGCAACGGTTAGGTTAGAATCTAGGCTGACTGCTGAGTACGCGGATCATAATTGTGTGACTGCAAATGTGCTGTGATGACTGAAAATTCTAGGATCTGTCATAAGTACCTTTTGTTCCTATTTTTAAAGTGCCTGAAATTCTCAGCTATTTGTACTGAAAAGATATACAAGAATGATGCTGGTAACCAAACTCCCAAAGGAAAATGAGGAAGAAAAGTAGCTTTCCAATATATTTTCCATACATTCACAATTGTTCTACCTTTAAAAGTAATACGATAAAGCTTTTATCTCTTGGCTTTAAATGACACACAGGATAAGTCTCTGAAGGAACAAATGAATAATATCATAATAAGCTTCAGCAGGCCCAGTGGGCCTGATGGAGAGGCAGTCCACCAGCAATCTGTCACATCAGGAAAGAGGATTAAGACTGAAAGCATCTTTTCCCAAGTCCTAGAACCGGTATAAATGTTTAAAGGAAACCCTAGCTGATGAATACACTTGCTTTTTGCTTCATGTGCATGAAGTTAATCATTCACAAACGAAAAGCAGCAAAAATGTAGCACACGAATGCCATGAACATATGTATATTGAGCCAAATACCCTTGATCAACAGTCTAATAGCTAAACGGTTGTTAGAGGCTCTGATTTGACAAAGCAGGTAGCTCAAGCCCAGGAAAGTGAATGAAATCCACAAATGCTTAAGGAAAAACAACAACTGATGCCCCTATAATTTAAATCACATTGTTAAACTGTGAGCCAGTTTTATGCATTCAATTTAAATCCCTAGATTTTAGTTGGCCTTGAATTTGAGGCAGCAGTATGGAAATTAAATACTGAGAATGACAAGAATCACAAGTCACACTTAGACATGGATTATTGAATAAACTACAATTGGTTGTTTCTACACAAGCCATATTATTTGGATCTGACGATATAGGATATTAAAATGCTCAAATTTCCTCTTCTATGCATTATATAATTCTTATACAATGGTTAAGAGGCCCTAATGGGCTTTGCTGTCCATCAGGACACCCTAAACAGATCAAGGTTTATCTAGGATTTAAACCTTTATTACAAGCTTAGATGGGGTTTTTGTTAACTTCACTGGCTTATCTAATGTGGCCTACCTACAAGAAAAGTAGGGTTTGCATCTTGACAACAGTCCTAAGGTGGGGGGGGGGGAATCCCTTGCCCCATTACATAAATAGAAAAATGGATATGATTGGATTAACAAACGAAACAAACAAAATGTTAAAGTTATATTTATGTGGTTACTTACCAAGTGCATCTAAATTATATTAGAGTAATCAAAATATCTTTACAATCCCCAAGACACGTCACAACTTTTCAGCACCCCTACTACTTTGAAATTAAAAGCTGAAAAATTTGACACATTCTACACCAAGATATATTGGATAAGACACAACTGGCTGGACTCACCACCACTAACCCCTACTAAGTATCAGTGTTGGCTTACAAATCACAGGGATTGGGTTTATATAACTTGAATAAGCCATACTGCAACAGCTTAGCAAATTGGAAAACACAGCCCATGAACACAACAGAAACCGAAACACAAAAGCCAGTTTGGTGTAGTGATTAAGGTGCAGGCCTAGAAACCAGAAAATGGTGAGTTCTAGTCCCACTTTAGGCATGAAAGCTAGATGGATGACTTTGAGCCAGTCACTCTTAGCGGAACCCGCCTCACAGGATTGTTGTTGTAGGGAAAACAGGGGGAGGAAGGAGTATTTGTATGTTCACCACCTTGAGTTGTGTATGAAAATGGGGATGATAAAAATCTAAAAAAGAGATTCCCTTGGCCTTTTTAAACAGATGAGTAGACATAGTTGAGGCCGAGTATCAGCAGAAGAATATGGATTCCTTTTTGCCAATCCTCTAATGGCAATTGACCAAAGACATCATGAATGTGTTATCTTAGAATTCCTTATCAGGTTCCAAGGGATACAGCTGGAAGTCTTTGATATGACATCAGGGAGGAAATGAAGTTTTGTGGGTGCTCCAACATTGGAGGTTTTTAAGAAGAGATTGGACAACCATTTGTCATGGCCTAAGATACCTGGGAAGTGCCAAAGATATTCTCTTGAAGCCACTTTGCTAGATTATTGCTCCATGGAATAGATAGACTTCTAATACTCCCCACTTTGTCCTTTTCCATCCAAAAGCATTCCTGCTATAAGCACCTATAGGAAGTGGGCATTAGCTCATTGAGCTCAAATTCACACTGCCCAGGGAAGAATTATTTTGTCCTCCTGGCATTTTTTCTAGGCCATGAGACAATTGACAGGGATACCTATTCTAAGCTTACTGCTATTAATTCTGTTCTACTTTGTCCAAATGGATCCTGGCCATTTCTCCACAAAATGCCAGTTTAAAAGCATGCAAATGCAAGTAGATAAATAGGTACCACTTTGGTGGGAAAGTAACAGCATTCCATGCACCCTGGCATATAGTCATGCTGGTCACATGTCCACAGAAATGTCTTTGGATAACACTGGCTCCATCAGCGAAGAAATGGAGATGAGCACATCCCCATAGAGTTAAAAATGACTGGACAGGGGAAAAACTTTACCTTTATCTTTTGAAGCAATGCAGGCATCACATACCAAACAGAAATCATGAGCACGGTGTCCTTACTACATAAATTATCCACCTAGGCTTCTGTTTGAAGCATTATACTGGTAGCATGTTGTACAATGGAGAGTTTCCACTCTCTGAGAGTCTGGGTATTCTGGAATGAGTCTTCTCAAAGTGCTCCCTAAGCCAAATGATGTGATTTGGAGTGAAATATATTTGCAGTGGGAATGGATCCTAAGTAGAAGTGTACTGAATTAAACTATGAGCTTCAGTCATATTTAGCTGTCATGGAATATTTTTGCAAATCTCTTTATAATTTTGCACCATCCTATTCAAATACTATAACAAGGACCTGAATGCAAATTTATTCCTTTTCAATAAGGTCAGGCTCAAATCCATATGATAAACAAGCTTTAATCCTCCTTAGAAAAAAAAAATCTGCTTCTTGAACCAGCTCAGGTTGAAGTTTATTTTTGTTCTATCTGCAGTAAAGACCTTGAAAAAGTTTTCTAAACATGAGACCCCTGCATTTTCCAAACAATAACAAAACGTTCCATAAAAACTGTACTTTTACAACATACAGCAAAGTCAACCTTTTTATTCCAAAGGTTGTTTATTCCTGTACAGTAAGCTGTACTTACTGGGATTTCCCCTTCTTCAGAAAACCTATCTGTTTTATTTTTCTTTTTTTGCATGCACTCTTCTACAAAGTGAGTAAGAGTTCGGTTATGAATACGTAAAGAATGGCCAGGTGAAACAATGGAAAGGTGATCAAATAATGGCCAGAAGGAACAATGGAATGAGGTCTTCCAGTAGGATCAGTGTGAGTGCTTTGTAGGTACACATTGTCTTGTCTTTGCTGTACACATTGTGTACCAACTTTTCCTAAGGTGGCTGCATAGTCAAAATAGCACAATATGTGGGTGAATTCCAAGTGTTGAACAACAGAAAAGAAAAGGTCCTGAAGGGAGAAGATGCAGCAAAACTCAGGGAAGACTGAGGATGCCCAAGAGAATATAGGATGCTAACTGGCTGAGGCAAGAATAAAATCAATAAAAGCCAGATGGATACATTTAGTCAGTGTTCTATTGATTAAATAATATAGTCCATTCTCTTCTATCACTCTTTATAATGATGCCTAATTTGTTTCTGCCAAAAAAAGTGAAGGGAAGAAGCAATTATCATTTGTAGCTACTCTCACCCAAGTAACCTCACAGGGTTGTTGTTGTTGTGAAAATAAGAGGTGGAAGGATAATTACATAGGTTTGCTACCTTGAGTTATTTTTAAAAAAAGTAATAAAAAGAAGGGATATAAATAAATAACCTGAAGGTATTTTCAAAGCCATATAAAGTCATTGTGGATAGAATGGCTTAAGGGTACAAGCACAGCCTATTTGAAGAATACTTGTGGTTCCACCAATATGTTAGTGAATCCGTAAGTGTGTGTGGGGGGGGGCTTTTCCTTTGCAAAGGGAAAGTTGGTTTGGCCCTTGAAATACATGTCACAGTTGTCAAGCACCTAAAGCAAAAGAAATCTAGAAGAATAAGAACAGATGCAACAATCATTCTAACATTCATAGACCAGAACCAATTCCACCTTAGTGAAAGGAGTATTATAGAGAGAGAAAAAACTATTTACCCAAGCTGTGCTCTCACTTACATAAAATATTTGTTTACGTTAGCTTGGAACCTGATCCTGAGCATTTGGCTAAAAAAATAAATACCCATTCTGGTGCTATAGCCACATCTATAACATCCTGGATCATGGACATACAGACCCTATTCAACAAGGTGTTTTCTGGGTTCAGCAAAACAACAGAGTTTTTATGAAACCTTCAGTAATGATTGAAGGAGTCAAAGAGAAGCAGATGACTGTGCGAGAGTTACCCTTGAACCAGCCCTCAAACAAGTAAGGTAAGGCAGAAGCATCCATAGGTTTCAACTGCTGTACTTCATTATCTCTGCCTGCCATTTCAGAACCACAAACAGTGGACAGGACTTCAGAGAGACAAGGCTAGAGACAAACAGTGCTTTACAAAGGCAATGTAATGCTGAACACAAACTTCATTATCCACAAACTTAAATGGGCGTCCACAATCCTTGAAGCATAGCCCAAGGAAACCAGCTAAGTGCGTCATTTAACAGCTTTTATTTCTCAGACAGTGTAGTCAACAAACATCAAACCAGATCATTACTAAGCTCAGTGTATACAAATCTCCTTTTATAGAGAAACTGCATTCTGTCCTAAACTGTGAAGGAGCAATGTGAAATAATTTCCATGCTGTTGCCAAGAAAATTATGTAGACGTGTTCAAGGAGTTATCCGTCTGAGTTTGACTGAAAGGGGTCTTCACCATTTAAAAAATTATTCTGTTCCTAAATGCATTCATAACTTTCATATCATTTGTTTTCTGCACCTGACTCCATGGTTTCTAAAGGCTTCCTGGGCTGTTCCTTTCGCAGCAATGCTCCCTCCCAAATTCTCATCAAGCAGTTGGTCTCCCAACCCTGCCCCATCCCACCCAGTCCCAGTGCGAAACACAGGATGCTTTATGTGCTTGCAAGTCATACCAAAGTCGGGCAGTCAACACCACAAAGACTGTTCAGTTAAAAGAGCTATAGAGATGTTTTGCTTCCTGTGATATACACTGTAACTTTCTTTCTTCCTTTCTTGCTTCTCTCTCAGAACATTTCACTTCTTCAAAAACAAATGAACTTCCATTTGCCTCCAGTTGGTGAGCTTTTCTGGGTTTACACAGATTATCAAACAAAGAATGTTTTTCCACAGTACACCATGACTTTTATTTCACAGCAACAAAACCTGTGTGTGTCTCAGGAAAAGACAGCAGTGGAAGAAATCCACTAGTAAATTCTCAGTATTAAGGCATACACATTTGTTCTGACAATGTTCCAGAAATTCAATTTCCACATTTACCCTTACATAAACTGCTACTACAGTTTAAGTATCAACATCTTCAAAGTTCAGCTGTAAGTATTTCCCAGCTTTGTTGGAAAGCACCATTTGTCAACTTTTCTTTCAGAGGATAAAAGAAATGGGAGGCCGGGTAAACTATTTTAATTTTGTACAGAGCTCTATATATTGACATTTGGATACATGTCAATATTAATACCTTCCCAAACAGCCAAGTATGGCAAACCTAATCAAATAATCTTTCAGTTTGAAGGAAACAAATTTGGGCTGGATTATCAACTTGGTTAGGCTTCTTCTACCTACACTATTTGTCTCTCCTGTCGCTTATCTTTTTTGGCATTACCTCTTCAGGTCTTAAAACATCTTCCATAATTTTGGGGAAAACAATTTCTCTCTCTCAAGTACACACATCAAAGTTCTCCTGTGAAATTAGGAACAAGAGTTGCAAGCCAGCACAACATATTCTAGACACACACACACACACACACCGGACTTATGCCTCCCAGTATGTCCCACTCCAAAACTGCTCCAAAGCAACGGGCATAGCCCAAAGGTTGAACTCAGAGGAATTCCTTTTCAACTTCCTTGCATCCCCAAGACTCTTCCGCACCTTAAAGAGTATAACCATTTAATGACATATCATTTTACGGTTCGTAGCAGGTGGAATAAGAAGCACCTTAAGCCTTTAAAGTAAAACCACTAAACTCCTCGCGGGTGCTGCGGCAAAAGATGAACAGGGCTGGCTTGTGAAACTTAGGCTCCCTTATACTTTACCCACTTTCTTCTTCTTCTTTTTTTAGGGGCGCCATCACCTCCTAGACGTACCTCCTTACCAAAGGTCAAGGGTCCACTGCCGTTCAGTCCTCCTCAAAAGTGGAGCGCGGGTCGCCGGCAAGAGACCAAAACAAAAAATAAAAAAAAAAACACCACTGGACCGGGAGTTGCCACGGGAGGAAAAGGGGCCGGGCGGTCGGAGACGCGGATCCCCCTGCAGGTTGTTTTTTCCCCTTTTGACAAGCAGCGAAGAAAGGAAGCCCGTGCGTCGCAGCCCCGCCCCTCGGCTCCCTCGGAGACTCTTTCCGATTGGACGCCCATCTCCGCTTTCCCGCCTCGACGCCACCACCCTCCCAGACGACGCTAGGGGAGCTTCACGCCTCCCCAAGGAAGCCGGCTACTTCGGCTACGAAAGCAGCAACCAAGCCCGAGGTGACCCTCGTTTCGGGAGAGTCGTTCTTCCGACCTCCGGGGTCGTCCCAGAGGCAGAGGGGATTTGCAGCCCTTGCCCCCCGCACGCCTCTCCGAGGGTCCTTCGCTGCCTCTTAAGGGCGAAGGGGCGCAAAGGGTCTCTTGTGACGTCACGGCTGACACGCCCGAGCCCCGGGCTCCTTCCGTCGGGCTCCTTGGAGCGGGATTGCTTCGGTTTTGCCTCGGTCCCTTAGACTCCTTTTTAGTCGTTTTTACAGAGGATACGTCTAAAAATTGTACGTTTAGGCCAAAGTGTATGAAGCAGAATTAAGTCCCCAAGTTTTCTCAGGGAATGCAGACAAGTCAAAACTTACCTATTCTTCTAATCCCGTTCAGTCGAGGCATAAATTCGACTAAAATTTCCAGGGGCAACAAGTTTCAACTCTTGCTCTTCAGGATAACGCCCCTTCCTCCACGATTCTCTAAAAGGATGCAAATGACCAGCTGTCTGCAAGGAGTATAAACCCAGCCATTCCCCACCGTCCAGTCAAGAGCTGGAGAAGCTTATTGAATGAGAGGAGAAACGTCTTCAAAGAAAAACCAGAAACTCCAGTTGCCTCTTGAAAATAAAGAGGGCCTCCCCTTCCTCTTTTTCCCCTACTTTGACTGCCACCCATGGCAAGCCAAGCAGAGAAGGGTGGGTTTGAAACAGCAGAGGATGGCTCCTTTACTGCCAATGAACAGCAGAATATCCTTGGCAGGAAGCACCTCTCTCCTTTTTTAGTGGAGGCAGCATCCTTGTTCTGATGTCAGAATAGCAGTCCAAATTGCGGTCCCCCTGCTTTGAGCTGTCCTATTTTGTGCCATCTCCTGGATTACAACACTTTAGTGCTTGCCTGGTGCACCAAACAATCCCTTATATAGACTTTTTTTTTAGCATGCTAAGCACTTACTGAACAGGTTCCCTGTGGATAATTTTTTAAGCATACTGACTTGCTGTTCCAGCTTTTGTCCTTGTGGATCAAAACATTTTTATTTGTTCCCATGGGTGGGCTTCTGTATGTATGAATATTTTGACATTAGCTGATAAATAGTCAATATTTCCCTCCTTCCTTCCTTCCTTCCTTCCTTCCTTCCTTCCTTCCTTCCATACAGATACGCTCATCAGGAATCTAGGAACAAATGAGTAAAGTTGGATATCTATTATTTAGTCTATTAGTCATCCAAGTCTAGAATTATTCTGAATGGTTTCACAAAAAAAACATCATATGAAAAAGAACGGCAGCCATCCAGAAAGAAAGCCAATCCAGAAAAATATTTGTCCCATCCCCCATCTTAAAAGTGTATGACTTCGTACCATCTGAAGTCCTAATGGAAGAACTGAATTTCTAAGGTCTGTGTAAAGGCAGGTAGGGTAGAGGCTGTGCAAATTGGGGGGGGGGGAGGCAGGCAGACAGATATTGTTCCAGTCGGCAGATGCAACAAATAGATTTGTGTCATGAATACGCCTGACCAAAATATGGGGTGAGGGATATGTAATAGAATGAATTGTGTTGATTCTCCCTGGTTCTCTAGTGGGTTAAACAGGAACACATGCACGTTTTTCAGAATGGGAAGAAAAGGAATAAAACTACTCAAAATATGAGATATGGGAACAAGATAAAATGAGGCATTGGGAAGTAGTGAGCTTTTCAAGGCATTCTGCACAGTTGTAAATATGGGTAAGAAAAGAGCTTCTGCTCTGATCCAGAGATGCTTGTGTGCTTTTCTCCCTTTCCCAGAGATTCCCTCTAGCATTTTGTTACTCCTACTGAGCTTAGCATTTCTCTTGCTCTTTTGTCATAATTCTGTCTGAAAACTGGCCAAACACACAAGGTCACCAGTGTACATTCTTTGCTTACAAAGTTGTTTGGAGTTGACAGATCATCAGCATCAAATTAGCAGTATTAAAACTTATTTTTCTATTTGCAGGGGGAAAAAATTCATGAGGCAGCATTTGTGACCATCCAGGAAATGTCTTCACAAGGGATGATGAGAATTCAGAAGCTTTATCACTTTGGATGCAGTTGGAAGCTTGGTTCATATGGCATGCCAAGGTTAATCCACAATGTGGCTTAGCACATATGCCTTAGTTGTGGCTTAGCACATATTGTTTATGTGATCCTAGCCAAATTTGGCTTATTGAGCAAATCACAGCTAAGCAAATTGTAGCCTAGTGCAATATGAGATCCTTATCAAAGTGAAGCAGGATAAGCAAATTGCAGAAATAGAAATAGCCTTAATTTTTTAAGTCTCTGTATGTTCCCATTCCCATTGCCTTTCTTTGGGATCATCAAAATGTGCAACACTCAGTGCCTGTCCTATTTATAGTTATTTTTGACCCAATGAGAATAATGGTTAGTCAGGGTCTTCATAACTTGCTACAAATGCTACATTGCAAAACCATCCATTAAATTGTTTACTTAAAAATGTATATAATTTCAATAGAAGTTGGGTAAGGGCTAGAAAAAAATCCTTGGGGAAGAATGGACGTTATGATGTCTATGACATCTCTTTCAGTAAAAGCCATTCTCCCAATATCAGAAAGGTATGTTCTCACCACCTCAATTTCAAATGTCATTCTTTACATTCTGAAGAAATAACAGGCATTCAGAAGGAAAAAAAGAGTTTCCATTAAAAGTCTGTGGAGATTCTCAGTCATGCAGGTTGCCCCAGATATGTTTTTTTTTCAAGAGGCAACTGGACTTTCTGGCTTTTCTTTGAAGATGTTTCACTTCTCATCCAGGAAGCTTTTTCAGCTTGAAAAAAGCACCTTTGGGATTTCCATTAAAAGGAATTTGAAGCTTCTTCCTGCTTCTGCTATTCAGTCACCAAGAAAAAAAAATCTTCTGGTATCCTCACTTTCTCTTCCTTGACAGCAGCACCATGCACAAGAAACTAGATTTCAACGGCCTACATAACTTAAAATCTATGTATGTTCAAGGCAGCTGATGTGCCTTTAAATACACAAGAAGGTATCTTGCCTTACAAGGATGGCCTCTCACTGCAGAAGGGAGGGTAAGCCGAAAGATTTAACTAGGCAAATGTGGAGACCTTTCACCATTTCACACCTGCTGGGTGAATATAATACAGGGCATCTTGGAGTCAGTCTTTCTTCTGGGTGGGCCAGGTAATTGTGACTAATGATGGCTGCAAGTGTCTGTCTAAGCAGGAAGTGGAGATTTAATTAAGATATGGAATTTGGGAAGAGCTCTCCCAATCTTTAGCTTCCACTGAAATAAAGATAAGACAGTGTAAATATTTGATTTGGAGAGTCAGTTCAAGAGTGATCTGTACCAGCCAGCAATTTGGTTTGGATTTCTGAATTATATCACCAACATAGTTTGAAGCAATGAAAAAGATACTCTCGATCAATGCAGAAAATTCAGGTCCAATATGGAAATATGACAGTTTTTTTACTCAAGCACATTTTTCTGAATTAATCTTGGTGTCCAAATCAAATCAATTCCATTTTCAGAGTTAATTAAAAAGTCCCACTTGGATTGGATAGATTTCTAAATTGATCTGAAGGTCTAAATTAATCAAATTTGACTTTTTAACTTTGTTCAGAAGTTTGAAGGGGATCAAGACTGATTCATCTATCAATCTCCCACTCCCAAATTGAGTTCCAGGATCAGATACAATCCGATCTGTGCCTGAAGCAATAGGACAAAAAAGGAAGATACAACAACAGAGTTTTATTCCTTTCTCTGTTGGATATTTTGACATAAAATTCAGAAAGAATCATCTTGTGGCAAGATGGGCAGCAACCAAATGTTGTTGTTGTTGTTGTTGTTGTAGTAGTAGTAGTAGTAGTAGTAGTAGTAGTAGTAGTAATAATAATAATAATAATAATAATAATAATAATAATACATAAAAAAATCGGAATCCAGCTATAAGATGTGAATAGCAAAAATGATTCCCCTGTAATGTCTAGTAGTTCAGTCTTCCAAATAACATTTTAAAAGCTAGTAGAAATACACCTTTTCTCCTTCCTGGTGTTAATGGCTTGGACCACCACAGCTTTAGAATCTAAATGTATAGTTCAGACCTCTGGATTATTTCCATTTTTTGAAAGTGATCTACAGTGCAAGTTGCTAAGTTAGGCTCGAGCTGCTTAGTCACTTTCTCTCAGTATAGAGAGTACCACAGGGAAAAGCCTTAGTAAGGTAAGTATAGAAGTAAGTAGCCTTTAGTGGTTGCAGATTTTTTTTTTTTTGCTCAAGTACCTGTGTCAGTATTTGCTTGAGTAGGCTCTAAGTATCCCCCTGGTGGAATGGTCAAGGCATTGCAGGGAGGTTCTAGAAAACCAAGCTTTGTATGCTACTCAGCACAACCTATGGCCTATGGCCCCTGAGTGCAGTGGAGAATGCTGCCAAGTTGCCAATTCTGAAGTAAGAAGATTTCTGTCAGGACACTTTTTGCCAATTTGGAAGGGGCTCATAACCTGCCCCACCTCACTGTATCAGCTGTATTTAGGAACTGAGTTAAACTGTTTCTGGTTTGGAGCAATCTTGTTTAATGCTGGTTTTTCGGCGGTGTATCACTGATGAGAACATTGGCCTCACACTCCATCTGATTCCTCTGTTCTCCTTCTCCCATAAAGTTTCAGCCATCACAGAATTATTGTCTGCAAGTTAAGGCCTGCAAAAGGAAAGGCAAGCCCAGGGTGGGTTGAAACTGATTTTGTGGGGTTGAAGGGATATGCCCATAGCTACGTTAATTTGGTTCTGGATATGGTATACTGGGGAGAGCTCTTTATTTAAAAGGCAATATAGTTTGCTCCACACATGAGCTATTTATGAAATTACCATATAAAAACAACCTATCATTAAATCACATACATGGTCAACAGTTTAGATCAGGGGTCTCCAACCTTGGCAACTTTTAAGACGTGTGGACTTCAAGCAAAGCTGGCTGAGGAATTCTGGAAGTTGAAGTCTACACATCTTAAAGTTGCCAAGGTTGGTGACCCCTGGTTTAGAAATGCTTAAATCTGATTTGAGAGAGAGCTCTCTCCAATATTGTGACAAGAAAAGTGCAAGACCCATAACACAGGCTTTCCACACACGTATAATCTCCATCGAAGGAAAACAGGATAAATCAATTTGTGTGGAAGAGGAACATGCCTAATTTTATACATACCTTTTTAACTGGCTACATGCAGTTGGATTGACTGCGGTTGGAAGGTTGTGTTCATATGCATTAATTATCTTGGCAGATTTGTGGGGAATTCATATGCATAAATATATATGAAAATGTTTAGGAAAAGTTCTGAATCATCCTTGCAACTTTTCATATTACGTATTTGGGGAGGAAATAATTTAGGGAGCAGCACATGAGTAAATGGATGGATGAGATGGACAGCAATATTAAAAGTAGCAGTTGTGTGCACCTTAAAAATAGAAGATGGATTATTAGAAGGTTGTTTTCACCCAAATAAAGTTCATAATATCTGTTAGCCTTCAAAGTAACACAACTTTGGAGTTTTACCAGCTGATGAGATAAAATCGCTCTAATTATATTTGAATGGAATCATTCTGGAAGTGATTACTGGATACTAAAACCTTACCAGCAGCCACTAGAGGGAGACTTAGGCTCACGTATATATGTCACAACATTTTTGACAAGCTCCTTATCTAGTCTTTTTGATTATCCATCATTCAGCTGCCAACTAAAGGGGTGCAAGCATTTGTTTGAAATTTGAATCATTCAAAATTATTTCTATCTGAGAAATAGCAAATTTCATGACATAATTCTACCACTGTAATCGATGGCATGAATCAAATATTGAAATATATCTTGCTTATTGGATTTCTCCCCCCAAATGATATAAAGGTACCTAGTGGCATTAAAAAGAAACATTTAAAATGTCTGAAAAGACCATGGGCATTCAGTAAAAATAAGTTCCATTTAATATAGAAGGAGACCCTTCTGAGAATTACAAGAAGGATCAGCATAAAGGAACTGGAAATTTTATGGATTCTGAGACATGCTGGAAAAATGTATATTTTAATCTAGTTTGACAGAGAAAGTTGAACTTGAGCCAAACTTTGTCGTTTCAGTCCCAGGATTTAATTCTAGAATAGATGAGACATCCTAAGAACGCAGACACAGGGTGCTCACCACAATATTAAGTATCTATAGCTAGTCACACTTTTAAAATATCAAAATAGGTCTAGGAATCAGAAAATATAGGGTTTTATGTAGGTTTTGAAGAAGCACTTAATTTTTTTAAAGGTGTAGACCCTCAAACAACTTCACTGCCTTGAGAACTAAACTAATTGGGTCCTTTAAGAATCTATTTGGGAATTAAATATGTAACTTATTCATAAATGACGCCAGTATCAAGAGTTAGCTAGAAAGGTGATCAAATGTGCAGAATGTAACTGGATTGCTACAGATGAAATTTAAACAGACTATAAAGGGTGCCAAAAAAACCCTTTCCAAATTGGGTAACTTGACAACATATAACAAGAGGAGATCCATCATAAAAGTGTTAGCTAGATACATAACTTATGGGGGGGATCCTATTTTCTATCCAAATTGACAGTAACCACCTATGTGTAAAATATTTGGACCATGGGAGAAGCAAATAAGTCACAAGGCAACTATCCCATTAAACTGTGGTCATTTTTTTCAAAGATGATTCTTAAGACTGTTTGGGGAAGGATCTGCAATTAAATCAGCAAGTATCATAGTGCAATTCTTTAACATTTCCATATTGCCAACACTGGAAGCAATTCTGGTGAAAATGAAGAGCTGAAGAAAGTATTTAAAAAGAGGTGTTGATGAAAAAAAGCCCTCCCCTTAATGAAAATCTCTCAAGAAAGAAAAGGGGGTCATTTGGAAAGTAATTTGGGTGGGGGTTCACGCTGAGATTTATTAAACTGACAGCACTTTAAAAATTGAAATAGCCCACCACCACCTCCAACATATGTTATACTATATAGCTCAGGGTCTTCCACTGAAAATGATTGACAGGGAAGTTCTTGGCAAACAAAGAGAAACAAATGGTTTCATTTAACATGGAGTTGATCTAAAGAATTAATTGTCGCAAGATCTGCTCGGTTTGCCATCCTGGAAGTTGTTTTAAAAAGAGTAACACCTTCATAGGGGTTATCAATCAGTGACGACACCCCCTC
>JAOYMU010000001.1:58936746-58948166 GCA_025802295.1 Psammodynastes pulverulentus
GACAGGATTACATCTGGTAATAATTCAGACACACCCACCTTGCCCTGGTCCAGGGGACAACAGGGACCTGGGTTTCCTTGCCACAATTCATTGGATGGTCACTCAATCTGAAGTTAGTTACAATCACAACTGAGGGCTGAAACAGCTGTTGAGAGGGGGATTAGGGGGATTAGGCAGCAGGAAAGCAAAAGATAAATGTCTTAAATGGTTTTGATCTTAAAGACATAAAGCTATTAGATGCTAGCATCAAATGGAAAGGTATTTCAGGAGCCCAGTGTTTCAAGGATGTCCAGCAGCACAGAAGGAAGAATGAGAAAGATCCCCATTCTAGGGGTGAGAACAAGGAGTTGGTTGGACAGTAGAAAGCAGGGCTCTCAATCTGGAATTGTGGTGTTGAACTCTCCTATCTCTTGTCTAATATAGTTTCATTTCTGAGATTAGGCATATTATTCTCTGATCCCCAAACCTTTGCAGTCTGAAAGAGAAATCCTTCCAATTCCAGCAAAAGGGGAAAGTTTTGGTCAACTTCCCCTCAACTCCCTCATATATCCACATGCGCACACAGGCCCACTCTGGGATTCCTTTTTTGTCCTGAAACAACGCCTCCTTCTTGTTAGTCCTTTCTTATGGCCTACACAGAGAGGAGGAAGTGGAAGAAGACATGGCTCCCAATAGAGCTTGGATATTGGAGAGCCACTCACTGCAAGAGATGTAAGAGGTGTTTTGTGTGGTTGTGCGGCAAGAGCCTTGTAATAACCAGTAGCCCTTTTTCCCACTTCAACCATATTACTTCAAGAAGCCTATATACAACAGTCCAGGAATTATTCAGCTGCTGACAGCAGGACAGAACTTGGTGCTTACAACGGAAACTCAGAGCTCCTGTCAACCCCATTAGGCTCAACAGGACTATATAAATGGAAATAAATTTCAATGATCCCAGCAGCAAGAATGCTGCAGCCAAAACTCAGCTGCAAGCTTTGATTTCACGAAGGCCTGCTGGCCTTGTCCACTCCCCACCCACCCACACACCACTGCAGCTGCATAGCAAAAAACTGCTAACTCGGTGAGATTTAGGCTACCAGGAGGGTTAAGCATCAAATCCAGGAAGATTCCTGGTGGTTGGGAGCAGTCTCTTTGGCAGGAGCAGCTGCCCTGATTCTGATGGTGGAAATGGATCAGTTGCATCGTGGGGAGAGCTGGAAGGAGTGAGCAAGCCAGAGTGAGTGAGAGGCAACAGGCTGGCAGATGGAGCAATGGAAGTAGAGAGGCTGGTGGGGAGGAATCGGAATTCATGAGCCACTATTGATAGATAAAGTTGGAAAGACACATATGTGAATTTTGCAAGGATTTCCAATGCGCCTTCCACTGGCTGCCAGATTGTACATACGAGCTTTCCAGAAGTATCGATTATGCACATATTAAAGGAGCAAACATGAGGCTCCAGGAAGTAAAGCTCCCCTTTATATTTTGAACACCAAAATGGCATCTGTTCTCTGGCCAACAGGCACGGACACATCCTCTCCTGATGGTGGGAATACAGGTAGTCCTTGACTTACAACCACAATTGAATTCAAAATTTCTGTTGTTAAGCGAGGCAGTTTTTAAATGAATGTTGTCCCATTGTTTCTTACCAGAGTTGTTAAGTGAATCTAGCTTACCTGCTGAGTTTGCTTGTCAGAGGATGGCACAAGGGATCACATAACCCTGGGACACCACAACCCTAAATGAGTCAGTTGCCAATGTCTGGATTTTGGTCATGTGACCATGGGGATGCTACAACAGTTCTGAGAAAAACTGTCAAAGTCACTCTTTTCCATGCCATTGTAACTTTGAACAGTCACTAAATGAACTGTTGTGAAGGACTACCTGTATACACTGCATTTGAGCCAAACATGGCCGCTTAGCAATAGGCCCTCTGAACTCCATAGCCTCGTAGGAGTCTCCAACCTTGGCAACTTTAAGACTTGTGGACTTCAGCCCCCAGAAATCCTCAGCCAGCAAAGGAGTTTTGAGGAATTCTGGGAGTTGAAGTCCACAAGTCTTAAAGTTGCCACGGTTGGAGACCCCTACCATGGAGGAAAGGAAGCAGTGACTAGTGAGCTTTAAACTGGTGTGAGGAAAATATTTTCAGGAAAAAGCCCACAGATGGAGATGAGTTCAAGCAATCTTCTTTCAGCTAGTGACATTCATATTACAGGAGAACTGTGAGGTCAGCCAGAGCTCTAGATTCCCTCAAAACCCCAAAGGACTTCTGCTCTAACAGGAATGGCCCAAGATACAGGGCTATTGTACAGGTCTTACAGTGGAAACTGCCAATTACAGCAAAAAGGTATCATAGAAGTCAAGATCGGAGATACTGAATGTTAAAATATGCACAAGATCTGGTAACTTTAGAAAAGCCCCTGAACAAGACTGAATCAAGTCATTTCTCAACAGAAATTCTAGAATGTGAAGCAAGATTTGTTCCCAACGCTGTCCTGGTTTACCGGAAAATGGCAGCAAAACTGATTTTGGGGTTTTTTTTTGCTTTGTTTTCCTCTTGCACATTTCAAAAAAAGATCTTTAATCCAGTTCTCCAGCATTGTGGGAGCGGGAGCAGCAGTTCCTGCTGGAAGAAATTCTTGCTTCATTTCAAATTCCTGGGTTCAAATGAGCAAGCTGTTACACAGTAAGTCCAAGCAAAGCTTTTCACCTCATAAAGGTTCAGCCTCTGGTTCCTAAAATTGGCTTCTTGAATCCAGCCACAGTAATAGGCAGTCGCGGGAACAGTATTGCCTGTTTGTGCAAATGAGCAAAAATAGCAAAGCCTAGATTGGTAAATGTGAGTTTATCTTGGCCCAGACCACTTCCTTGTAAAATGCTTTAGGTGGTCTGGAATAGACCCTCTCCATAAGGGTAAATGATGGGTGGGTGGTCTGCTTTAGAAGAGTGGTGGATTTTCTGAATGGTTTGATGGATTTTCCAGCTGGTAGGCTTTCTGTTCTGTTGACATAAATTGGATGAGAAGATGGAAAGGGTATTTGTCCCTCAATGGAGTCCTCAGTGCCTTGGAATCCAGAATGGTCCTTGGCTCTTCAGGTGATGAAATGGGCAGTGGTTTCCAATACAAGTAGTCCACAACTTACGACCACAATTGAGCCCAAAATTGACGTTGCTAAGTGAGAAATTTATATGGCTAAGTGAGTTTTGCCCCATTTTGCAATTTTTCTTGCCAATTTTTGTTAGATTCCGATCAATAATGGAGACAAAGCCAAAGGATTCAAACAATCACCTAAGAAGCATGCTGGCTGGCAGCGTTCTTTTATAGAGAACTGTCAGCCGTTAGCCAATCAGTTTAAAGTATTCTCCCGCTTAACTGTTACTCAATCCTTTTTTGAAGTATTTTTCCGTGCAAGTCGCTGACCGGAGTAAAAACTCCAGGCTGCATACTTGCATATTTAACACTTTTGTTAAGTGAGTCACTGCAGTTGTTAAATTAGTAAAACGGTTGTTGAGTGAATCTGGGTACCCCATTGACTTTGCTTGTCTGAAGGTCGCAAAAGTAATCACATGCCCCCCAGGACACTCCAACCATCATAAATATGAACCAGTTGTCAAGCATCCGAATATAAATCCTGTCACCATGGGGATGCTGCAGTGGTCATAAGTGTGAAAAATGGTCATAAGTTACTTTTAGTGCCGTTGTAAATTCAAACAGTTCTAAGCTGGCTGGGGAATTCTGGGAGTTGAAGTCCACAAGTCTTAAAGTTCACAAGTTTGGACATCCCTGATGTAACCCCTATGAAGTTACATAGTACTCTTCTTTCCATATATTCCATCCTATCTAATCATCAAAGTCATAAATTATAACTTCATTTTTTTTCAACTTAGGGATTTTACGCAAAAAGTCCCTAAGAGATTTCCTGTCCCCAATAAATAAAGATAAGCGTTTTTTCTCTAATTAAACAAAAAATTAGTTTACCCTCTGTCCATTTCACCAACCCTTCCTCCATGGTGGGTAGTGTTGAAACTTTTTATCTCTGTGCATATAATCACCTCGCCACACTAATCATACATTGAAATAATCTTCTGTGGCTTTTTTCTAACTGCTTATCCATTAGTCCTAAAAGGAAAAGTTCTGGCTTCAATTGAATATTAATCTTTAAAATCCTCTGAATCCAAGTATGCATTTGAATCCATATTTTTTTTAGCTTTTTTACATGTCTAAAGCTGAATATCACTGGAGGGGGGATAACGAAGATTTATTTTCACCTCTTTTACGGCAGCTTTCTGGTAGCTTTCATCCAGTAACAATTGTTTGGGCCCATAAAAAGGCTTCTGGTCAGTCGTCTAATATCTGGAGGATACCATTGCACAAACGATTCAAAATGTACCGATTTATACATAAATGGTGTCGTTTATATGATTACATCCTGATGTCCTGGTATTGCTAGTCCCTTTGCCAGGGACATCTGGAAAACCTTGTTGCTTTTATCTGAATAACAAAAGCAGCGCAGTGGCATCGGACGGCAAGCTCTTCCACTTTAGGGCATATGTGCCACACTGCATGGCCCATAGATTAGGGTTGGCACTTGTGTCATGACTTTGCTTTCATCAGGCTGACCCTTTTGCCTCCCTTCCCTCCCAAGGGAAGCTCATGAATGCAGCATGAGGTTGGCGTAACTGCTGAAGAGAAAAGCCCCTGGGATAGCTGGACAGTCAGTTAAACCAGCAAATATTAAGTTATCACTATTTATTTTAAGAAGTGAAGGAGGAAAAGATACTATATATGGGGGAACCGGAAGAGGTGTATATTTATATTTATAAACATGTGTTTGTACATATACAAATATATAGATATTCACACACAGGCATTTCATTTTCAAAAACAGGAATAAAACAAAGGCTCTTGCTCATTCAAAGCAGCATATTTTGGGTTCTAGGACTTGCTTTAGGTTTGATCTCACGATCTTTTTCTTATCCTAGCCTTTTCTTTATTTCAAAAACTGCTTAAGGGCTTCAAGCCTCACTTCTCCAAAAGAGATTTTTATTTCCAAAATTGCCTGGCTCTGGGAAGCCCAGACACAAATCCAAGCAAAAAAAACAAAACAAAAAGAAAAAAACACCATTTCGGTCCTCATTCAGTGTTGCACATCAGGAGAGAGAGGGAAAAAAACCCTATAATTGAAAGTCTTGTGACTTTGCTATCCTCCAGTGAGTTTTGTGACATAAGGGAGCATACGGATACCATCCAATATAAGACAAAAATGGGAATTTAAAAGTTTAAAGTGCTCCCAAATACTGATGACCTCTGGACCAATTCACAGAACTCAGTGATAGATCTAGTAGTGTATGCAGAACTATTTTTTTTCAGAGAGATTTTTCTAACTGCAGTACAATTTGCTATGAATAACAGTTTTGGCAAACTGATAGTCCATCTTTCCGGGCAGCAAAATAACTAAGAAAACTGTATACGGGCAAAGAATCCAGTCACTTTACCCATTGCCTACCAGAATAGAAAATACTGCATCAGCCCAATGATCTCTTGTGCATTATTTGGACATGTTTGTTAATCTGCAGTTGGAGCTCTCATTCATAATTAGGATATATTTCTTGATTTGGACTTAGGGGAAGATTACATCAATAGCCCATAAAAGCGTAGCTTTAACAATGTGGCTTTGTAGAAATTAGCCCTTTGGAGACCCATGTGTGGTGTGGAAGAGAGGGGATTTATCAAAAGATTTAACACGTTGCAAAATGTACAGCACATTATCAAAAGTGTATCCCTTTTTGTGGTCCTGGGAAATCTGCTCTTGGGAATAGTGCCCATTGCAAAATAATTGACGCCTATCATGGCCGCTTCACAAGCCACAGAAGTTTTCTAAAGCAATAGTAAACTGGCCCCGTGGTGAATGGGAAGCCCTTGGCAGCTTGCAATGGAATTGGTTATGGAGTTATTTATGTATCTATTTTGCAATCTATCTTGGATTGATCGGCTGGAAGGACAAAGAACGATACTGAGTCATGTTCTCTGCACGCAGGCACTAAACCTGTAAACACAGACCAGCATGAGAGCTGAGGCAGTGAAGGTATTTGCTTTTATGAATGGAAGTGGAAATTCTAGTAGTGTGGAAGTGCCCAGAGAGACCATCTGTTTTGACTGGAGTCTTAATCCCAGGTGTACAATTGTCACTGTTGTCATTGTGAACAAGTCTCCTTGCCTAGTATGGGAGAAACATTAAGGGTTTTAATTTCAAAACTTTGCTGCGGAATAGGATGAAATTAGAAGGATCATGGAATCATTGTAAATAACATCAACTTGCTTAATAGAAATAAGTGCAGATGTTTTAGAAACAGGTGCCTTTAAATTCCTGCTTTGCTTTATTTTTAGAGTACTGCCTTTGTTGATTTTGGACAGAATTAGATGGCATCGTTGCTGCCTCACCCTGAGGGTATAAATTTTACCCACTTTACCTACTGTGTATTTTTACATTGAAGAGTTTAGTAAAGCTGGGGCAGAAAAAAAAACCAAAGACTCATTAATCTCCCCACTGCTTAGGGAGTAATGGGGTTGAACTTCAGCAAGGAAACAATATTTTTCCCCTGTATATTTTCTTGATTTAAATCATCTACTGTAGAGTACACACAGCTTCTATTTGTCGCACAGCTAAACAGAAATATAATATCATAAGTAGTGCCCTGCTGGATCAGATCCCTGGTCCATCTAGTCCAGCAGACCCTCCTCATAGCAGCCAACCAACTGCATAAGGGAGCCTATTAGTCTCCCAGCAGACGGCCTTCGGAGGCAGTCATACTGCCATCAAGACTAATGGCCATTAATCCCCATGAGTTCAGTGAATTGATTCAATCTTCTTTTCTTTTTCTTTTTTTGAAGCAGTTAAGCGGGTAGCCTGTACCACAAGTCCCAACCTTTAATCCAAAGTGGTGTAATTTTTTTCCTCTATTCTCCTGATTCTTTCCAAATTCAATTTCAATGGGTGATCTCTGGTTCTAATATTTTGAGAAGGGGGAAATGGTTCATCTTTGTCCTCTTTATCAACCCCATGCATATGATTCCTTCTTGCTGATCTCAGAAGCTTCCAGTTGTGAAGTTTAATTCCTAGAACTCTTAGTCAAGGCCATGCTGGCTGGAGAATGCTGGGGATGCCTTTGGGGTGGGTGCCCATACAGGAGAAGGCTGACCTAGAGAAAGAAATGATACCCATCAACTATTTTAAAGGACAAACCCACTAATAAAATCTCCCCTGTTGGTAAACTTCATACCAGTGCATAAGTATTTCATAGGTGAAAATGATCACAACAAATTGAATACCCAGTAACCATATCTCTAAAGTCATATTCTAAGGACCCAATAGCCACACTGGTTGACTGTGAAGTCACTTTAAAATAGAATGGCACTTTATCAGTACCAAATCTGGAAGAGCCATCTTAACTAAAAATTTCTGAAAAATTACAACTAATCAATAGTGTTGACTCAATAGGCATAGGATTATCAGCGGAAAAAAGAAAATCTTCCATGTTTAAGCAAATATGCAGATATCCTTCGTACCCTTGGGTATCTTCCAATAACTCATCTTATTGATTCTTAGTAGATGTACAATCAGCAGTACATAATATGGGAAATGTACCTGGAAGATTAAGCACAAAACTGAAAGCAGAACTAGACTGAATGGAAATAAGAAGGACTATTTATTGTACAGAGAACCAAATGAATGAGTTCCTTCCATGAATGGATTATAATTTAAAAAATGGAAGTCTGAGAATTTGCCTTGATCCTTCAGAATCAAACAAGACAGACTTATCACATCCCAACCAAAGTGGAACCCTTAGCAGAAGTGGCAGATGCAAAGGGACCTTCAAAACTCATTACATCGACCATGTTTTGACTTACATCACTGGATGTAGCCAACATAGGCCTGTATATTTTTAGTGCACCATATGGGCCAGTACCACTTGAAACATGACTTTCAAGTTATGTTCTCTTTCTAAAATATTTCACTGCATCATGTAGCAACTCTTAGGAGGCATTCCAGGAACTGTGTGGTGTTCAAGAATGACATACTTGTGTGGGGTACCACAGAAGAAGAACATGATTAAATGTGGCACTAGAAAAAGCCAGGTCCTCAAATATTAAATGGAACAAAAGCAAATGTTTTAAAATTTAAGAAAAACAGCCTCTGGGAGAAATACTAATGAAAGATGGCATTGAACAGACCATGCTAAAGGAAAAGCAAATGTAAACATGCCAGAACCAAGGTTCTGAGCATCATGGGACTGGTAAATTATGTCTTGAAATGCATTCACAGCCTCACTGCCCACACCACAAATTTGAGGGCATTACTTCACAAAGATGCTTCCTGGCATTAGACTTCAGCACGTGACCAGAACCTAAGTTACCTCAACAATACTCTAAGCCCACCAACACTTATGTAATTTTGTGATCCTTCTACAAGACGTAAAGGGTTCGCAGATGCTACTAGACAGCTTATAGTGAGGGAACGTGTGATCAAACAGCCAAACACAATAATTGAACAGTATTTAATTGGGCATGGATACATTGGTTTGTTTAGAAAGAAGGGGATGTGAAGAAGTCTGTATTTAGCAAAAGGTGAACCTTTTCATATTATAGGGAGAAATAGAATGTTCTTTGCAATGTATTAAATTCCTGTTAGCTCCAGGTTAATTCCGAGCTGATCTTAGTAAACACAGTCAGTGTAACTCTTGTGTTATTATCTCCTCATAGAAAGCACCTATTGTCATTTCAACGCAATTAAGAATGTGGTCAATAGTTAGGAAATTAGTTTTGTATTCATGCCATCTAAAATTTATCTCTTCCCCCCCAAAACATTTCATTCTTGCTCCTGTAGTAAACTAATTTCCTACCACCATGCATGTTACTGAGGGGTTTCACAGCTCACATCATGGTAACGTAAGTGGTGCAACTCATATGTGGTTTCTCTAATTTCCAACTAGTAGAAATGGGAGATGTAATCCAACTCAATTTCCCAACAACCTGGGGAAAATTGAGCTAGAAGGATGCTCTGTCAACAAAAGCTACTTGGTACTGTAACTTTACTTCATTGCAAATCAATGAGAGTTATCACTGAGACTGGGGTGCAAACTCTAAAGAGTTTTTACAAATAAACGTACATCCCTTACAATCTCACATGGTAAGTTTGGCCTGAAACCTGTTGGTCTTCTGGGAGGCCCTTAAAATTTGGTTTTGCTATCAGGCAAGGGGATCTTATAGATTTGTGGAACCTATCCAATTGTTGCATAATACCTGCATTTAGAAGGTGCTCGAATGTATACATTCGAAGTGTTTTTATTGTATATTTAAATAGCTTTGTTCTATTTGTGTTGATTGTTTAGTTTTATGTTTTAATTTTGTGTGCTGCTCAGAGTCACAAGCAAGAGAAGGGGGGACTATATAATTTCAATAAATAAATAAAAAGCATCTGGTGTTATAAATTCACGTTGTTCCACAGCGATAATTGAGTTTCCAGAAGTTGAGAGGAAGGGGCTAATATTAAAGTTCCTTTATATCTGTGTTTAGTAGGTAGCCTGTTCAGCTTAAATGCTGATGGTACATGTGCAATTTTTTTAAAAAATTACATTTTGAACCAGAGAAACCCTTCTGGAGAAATGATCCACTACAATTATGCAGGTTGATTCTTCCACTAGGGAAGAGAAGAAGTCTGTGTTAGGAAATGCCTGTGGTTTATAAGATCTCTTCCTCTCCTTTTCCAAGTCTAGATCTGAGTAGCGATGGTTGTGAATTTTTAGAAGCAGCTTCAGGAGACACCCCAGGAGTGTTTTCATCCTGAAACCCAACTGATCCATCAGACTGCCTAGGGAGATCTCACCGTGTGATAGTAACAGATGGTAAGTGAGGCATTCCTACACTTTCCACATGGCATTAAGGCTGTCCTGCTGGACAAGCAGCCAGTGAGATTCACAGAGCATCATGTTTTCAAGTGGTTCCTCCCTTATTGTTCCACTTTCCTCCCAAAGCTCCTTTTTGCTGTAATTTTAACCAAGTACTGAAACGTGACATCACAGCGTTGCAGTGACCCACTTTTCAGCCAGTCAGCGAGAGCTGAGGTTGCAATGGGTAGTCCCTGGGATCCAGGAGAACTTTTCACACATGCCCTAAACATCAGCTCTCCATTCCCCTTGCACGCTATACATACAGCTTTGCTCGCACACAGTAGAGTAATAAAGATCAACAAACTTATACATGTTGCCTAGCAAAGTCCTACCGAACAGAATGCGGTTAGAATAGCAGGAGACAATTGCTGAGTCTTCGCAATTTCTCACATTACCAGAGAAATGTGCTGTTGCTCCTCAGGGTGCGCAAATAACCCATCTCAACCAGTTTATGTCCATTGTGGCTCTAACTGCTTTCCCTTCTAGCTATTTATTTAATTGATTGGTGGGCATTACAGTTTGCTCCGTAATGACACAACATCCAAGCAAACGTTACAGCCAAAACAATTTGACTTCAGCATTTTCTACTAAGCTGTCTCCCTCTTTGTCTTTTGGGGAAAATATCAAGTGATGACATATTTTTTTCTGATTTTAAATTAATATTAAACATATTGTAGCTCTCCAAGTTTGATTGTTTGTTTAGGTACATATTACGTTATTCTTTTCCTCAATTAAACTCACTTCCATGCAAAAAGATGCTTTCAGTTGGGTGCCCTGGAGCCAGCCTCTTTCTCCCCCTCCCCGCCAAAGGAGGAGGCCAAGGCAAGCCACTTCCAAAAATATGATCAAGAAAACTGCAGACGCTTATTCAGCAAGTTTCCAAGAGTCAAGACTGACTTGAAGGTCCCTCCTCCCCAAAAGTGGGGGGAGGATTACAGTGAGAAAAAGAGAAAATCTATGAAAATTAAAACTATTACATCGCGTTAATTCTGTAAAATTAGATCCAGTACCGCCAAATTCTCTTCTTGGAGAGAGCACATATCAGTTTTACACTGCTATAAAAGAGGATTGGATTTTTACTTCCAACACTTCCCTGGACAGAAAAAAGGAATAGATAATAAGCTTAACAGATATAAAATGGAAAAATTCCATAATATCATAGTTTTGCCGTGTGTTATTATCCTTTTGGACATATTGCTTGTACTTAATACATTCCACATTCAATAAAAAATTGTTTGTGGGATATATTCAGACTTTATAAGGTGTTTGAGAAATCTAATAAATAGCAACAATAATAAAAAGGTCAAGGAGGCAACTTTCTCACTTGCATTTGAAATAAGGCACAACTTGTGCAATTCAAGGATCAACTTTAGCTAGAGTTTTAATAAACCTGACTGTTTCATTGTTGGCTGGAGCAGAGGTGGTATTCAGCAGGTTCTGACCAGTTCTGGAGAACTGGTAGCGGAAATTTTGAGTAGTTTGGAGAACCG
>JAOYMU010000001.1:59210341-59223838 GCA_025802295.1 Psammodynastes pulverulentus
GAGGGGGGCGTAGTGCTCAGGGATTACAAGCACACGGTGGTTCACACCTAAATTAATGGACTCCATAGAATAAACCTGGGGAAAATACCATTGCAGTGTCTGGGAAAGGGACTGATAACTGCCATTTGGAGAGACTGTTCCTCTGTCCCCTATTTCAGGATATCTTTTATCTCCCCATGTGATCTACGCCATCCAACCTTCAGTGCCCAATATCAGCAGGCTGATGTACAACTCTTAATTTCTCCTCAGAAAGGAGGAGAACCACCCGCCTTATAATGCACTGAATCACTGCTCTATCCAGCTCAATGCTGTTAACATTATCTGCCCACAGTTATCTAGGGCCATACCGGTAGTTGAAGTTCTGTCACAGCCCTTCTTTACTTAAGCTAGAGATACTGGATCTCTACAGCTTTTATGCCTCAACCTGATCTGTTGACCTTCCCCAAAGCATACTTTATGTCACATTGCGTTAAGTATTTTTTTTTTCTCACACAATGGACTGCAAAGTTTACACCTGATTCCAGGTTCTCGGTTCTGGATGCCACAGTGTTATGCTGGCAAGTGCTAACGGAATGTAACATAACCTACACAGGCCAAAGAGAAACCGATCCAAAATCTCCCACATTAGTCTCCCACTCTCTACCACCTGCACGTTTCCTCTTCTGCTCTAGGGGACAGGTAGAGTCCTCCAAACAGTGAGTCCAGCATTTCAGAAAGAGGCTTTGGGAGAAAGATCCTGGAAGCTCCATTCCCCTGGATGATGCTGTGCAGGAGATTGATGGAAGGGTAGCTGGGTTGGTTGTGCTGGGGTGCCACTTGTGGCGATGGGGTTACGAAAGGGCACGGCATGCTACGCAGGAGGGTATGAACCCAGACTTCCTTCTCAGTCCCAGCCATTGTCCTTCACCATATGTGACATCTCAATGATGTACTTCCCTTCTTTATACTTCTGGCTGGTCTCGAAGGCTTGTTCCTGGCAAAGAAGGAAATAGGAGATACAAACCCAGCACTAAAAACTGACGTTACCTAGTTGGGTAATGAAAGGTCTGTAAACAAACACCAATCTTAACGTGAAGGATTCCACAGCTCGATCTCACCTACAGATATCCTCTCCTATTAGGCATGAACCGAACTACTTTAGACAATACCTCTCCCTCTCTAAAACTATACAAACTATAACAAAAATATAACTTTGCTATCATCAGATAAAATAGGTGAAACATAGCAAAGCGTCTTCCATTGGGACAGTGTGACAAGCAGCGACTGGCATTTATAAATGCAGAACACCATGGTTTTGAGAGAGATCGTACAAAAGCTAGTATAGTTGCACTAGTCTTCCCAATTGGATAGGATCACAAGGATCGCGTTGATAGTGCTGATGAGGTTACCTAGTTTGAGTAATGAAACATCTGCAAGAAAATAACCAAGTTCAGAGTGCACCAAGGACCCCACATTTCAATCCCAAACTACAAATATTCTCCTTTAAAGATTGCTTTCCTGAATCTCCCTGGTTTGGGTGCTTTCCAAACACTTGATTGCTAGAATTACTTTTCTGAAGGGAATTTACTCACATATTTCCATCCCAGTGTAGTCTTGCAGCTTTCACAAAATATATCAGCAACTGAATGGAGACCAGTGAGCAGAAGACGTTGCTCTGCTGGACCACAGCCCACATTAACCCTGTAATCAAATAAAAAGTCAACATCTCATTTTGTCTTTACCCATGATTATGGCCCCAATTCTGTCCTGACAATAGCTTGCAAAAAAAACCTAGGGTGAGGAATATCCCTGTCCTATGATATCTGAAGTGATGATATAGGAGAAAGTTTTTTAAAACACAAAACTGCTTTTTTTTTTTCAAGTAACATGAAGATATATTAATTAGGTGGACTATGATTTACTTACTTGGCTATAATAGTTTAGTAGTTTCAGTTTCCAGATGACAATGCAATGGATAGATTTTTACAATGTGGGCATTTATACTTTACAAAGAAAAACTAAACATTTTTTCCAGGAAATCTGAAAGCCCAACACAAGAAATAGAAAATGGATTCTAAATTTAATCTCAGAGCAGCCTCCAGTGGCAAAAAGAAGGGTCTACAGGCAGTATGTTGTGCTCAGAATATTAAAAATTGGGGCACATCAATAGTACTCTATTGATTACAAGTATCTAGTCAGAGACAACTTGGATAACTCTATTTAATCTACTGAAACAAGGTAATTATTAATTTTGTGCATTTCCATTTCTCATTTTCCTGACTTTGTTTTGTCAATTTGGCTAAAAACAAAAAAGTCTGCATGAAAATGTTGCCCACATTTTCATGCACGCCTATTTAAACACGTCAAACTAATGTTTTGGTTGTTTTAAATTAGTAGATATCAAGAAAGTAGGTAAATTCTCCTGTAAAATGGAGTCGGGACATTGTAGTAGAAAGAAAAAGAAGTTAGATATTGTTTAATTTGATCTTGCCTCAGTTATTTGGGTTGTACTGCATTACCAATCTTCCCCTTCTTCATTTCTAACTACTGTTATGCAGGGTTATGTAATAAGGATGGAGGTTTTGCAGTGCAACTTTTTGAAAATCAACCAGGAAGAAATAGTACTCTATTTAGATTTATTTCACATTATCACATTTGAAGGCAGAAGCAGATAAGGATTATCACAAGAGCAATGTAACCATCACTTACTTACTAGTCAGCTTTTGAATAACTAATGCAGAAAACTCATCAGGACTGCCAAATAAGAATATATAGGTAGTTCGTAATTTCCAACAGAGGTGGTCAAACAGATCTTTTGCTATAGTCAACCTCTATATTCCTTTCACTTCAAGAAGAGTGGTTATTTCTGGAGCCAAAGGAATCTGATCCAGAACAATTCCTGGGCTGGGATCACTATCCATGTCAGAGGTATGTTACATCTCTGACTCAGTCTCACTGAGTTGTAGTTGAGCTTGCTTCTGCTGAAGGCCAATTAGAAATAAAGAGAATGAAAATGATACATTTGTCAAAACCACCTGCACTATAAGCTCTTTGTATACATCAGGGTCTCCAAATTGGGCAACTTTTAAGATTTGTGGACTTCAATTCCCAGAATTCCTCAGCCAGCCCTGCTGATTGGGGAATTCTGGGAATTTGGAAGTCCACAATTCGCAAAGTTTCAAGACCCCGGTAGGCATTACAAAAATTGGTATTATAAATCAGGAGGCTGATCAGCAATTTTCAAATCTCTTTCAGATTTCATAATGGAACTTTAGTAATCATGTATCAACCTTTGTATGTGAATTTGGAACTAATTAATTTGATTCTTTTAAGAACAGAAGAATGAAGTTGGGAGTTATACTTGAAGAAAAAGAAATCGTTAAGAACTGCTTAAAGTATAGATCAGAGGAAGAGGAGAGATGTCATCTCCAATAATTAGAATCAGGAATAGACAGTTCTTTAAAACCAAGAATATATCCTCTGGGTTGTGGAGTTAAGAGAATTCCAATGATATAATGCAATAGGTTGGGTTCCATTTATAAAGCCTAATAAATGCTATGATATTAGGGGTCCATTGCCAAGTTAAAGAATGGCAGTGGTAACCTATCAAAAGCAAAAATAGGACAGATGTATTGCTGGGAAACCTATTTATTGTGTGTTTTATTCCCTATTTCTATTTCAGAATTCGGTCAAATTAGCCCTGGAGGCAGATGAGCTGCAGCTGTAAGAATGCTGTGATACGGAGGATACTGAGTGAGATATGACAGATGTATGTCATATGCAGGTTATTTGGAGGAATACTAAATCATACATCTCACTCCAATAGCTTCACTTTTATATATATAAATAGATCTCCCAATACTTAAAATTCTCCTCTTTTGCAAAAAAAAGCTATTTTCTTCCATTCCAAGGGAGAGAAAAAAAACCCTCATAGGTTTGCCTGCTTCCACTTTGCATGCTCCTCACCTGTATCCCATTCCCACCAAATAAAACCAATTGCAAGAGGACACTCACACAGAATTGAAAAGATAGGCGCGACCATGACTTCCCTGGAAGGACTGTGGAAATAAAGTATAAAAGTTATGTCCCCTCCCTGATAAGATGATTGAATCCCCTTCCCAAACCCAACCGCTCAGTAGGGATCCCAAGTTGTAAGAAAGATCAAGCTGTCCCTAGACAGACTGATATCGCTGGGGGATCCCAGGAGCTGCAGTTAGGTATCCCAGAACAGGCAATACTGCGAGGAAGCACATTGCCAGAGTCTGGTTGGGCCATAGATAAATGATAGTTCTAAGCTTGTCATTGTGATCCTGAGAGCACACGTACCTTGGAGATGAGCTCATCATGTTTGGCCAAGTGTGCCCTGCAGTGGACACAGCTGTAAGTCCGGTGGCACCGGGGCAGGTAACTGCGGAAAGTTTTGGTAGGGAGACAGACGGCTGGTGGCACTGGCTCACAGCTGGGCATGACAGGCTGGAGAGCGATGCCTTGTCGAGGTGGGGGAGCAGGCGCTGTGCAGCCCCCACATAAGCGATCACAAGTGAAGCAGCGAAGCAGGTTGGCTAGAGCCGTTTTTCAAAAAAGTGAAGTTTGGGGGGGCTGCACTGCCAGGGCCCCCCCAGATGAGAACCAGACCGAAAGGGGAGACACCTAGTGAGAGAAAAGGGGAAGGAATAAGCAAAGGAGCACTGCAAAGTTTCTTGGACCATTGGAGGCTGGGAAAGGGAAAGAAGGAATGGACCTTGCCATGTATGTTCAAAACAAGCATTAAAGCATCAAATAAAATTGTCAAGTGATTTCAGCTGGACAAATGGAGATCCTCAAGTCACAGTATTATTCTACAAACCAGTTTCATGAGTTCTTTCAAGATGAAGAAAACTATAATATTTAGATTTCGTTTTTTCCTGGCCCAAGGACCTTACAACAGATGCTCAGCTGCCATGATGATGAAAAATTACTTCCCTGTCAATGAGCATGAAAACAATGCAGTATGCTTTTTAAATATACTTTTCAAACTTGTACAACTAAGTTTTTCTTAAGTGTGCTTAGTACTGAAAATTTGGGCTGAACCAGATCCCTTATCTGAATTAAAAATATTGCTCTTTTCATCTTAATTGCCCAGCTGATTTAGAAACAGATTTTGTTTTGTCCTTTAACACAGTAACATTCATATACTGTCAGATATGTCAGTAACCCAGTGTCATCAATATCAGTCATGATGTTGAGACGGACAGTCATATAATTTGAAGAAGTTCTTGTCATACATAAAAATATGGCCTGCCAAAAGCTATCAAGCTGTCGTTGAGTAGTATTTCATTATATTATTTCTAGCGTGACAAGCCAGCATTCAATTTAATTACTGATATGCGCAGACCTTTCTTAAAAGTCTCCTGAGTAGATGCTAGCAATAGTTACCGATAATGTATCTTTCCCAAACGCATTCCTACTTATTAAATCCCCCCCCCAATCATCCGTGCTTCTGAAAGTCCACTTCCAGGGACTCAATAATACGGCTCACCATGCACATTCATTCAAAGTCGCCTACTCCTCAGTTCTGACAGCTTTCACCCCCTCGAGCTCGCTCCCTGCCGGTAAGAAGCAGGCATTACACCTCAGTAAGCTGACTTTTCGGGAGGTCTCTTCCCCCCACCCACCCAGTCTGCGCGTTTGTCCCCTTGCGAATCGCAGCCCTCGTTCCGTCCGCAGTGAATCACACGTAGGAAGGGGTCGAGTCTGTCAGCGACTCCAGATTCCTAACCGCTCGTCTTTCGATTAGTGCAGTTTAAAAAAAAAAGAAGATCGTCTCGCTACGCCTGGGTGCAACTTGTATTGCGTCGCTTGTCATTCTCCCCCCCCCCCCACATCCCCGTCCGCTTCCTCCTCTCTTAGAAGAAGCAGCGAACAGCGGGAGGGGAGGTGAAAGGGAAAGAAAGAAAGAAAGAAAGGAGGATGGGGCGAGAAAATAAGTGAAAGTGGGAGGAGCCCGAAGACCAACCGCGTTAATCACCGCAGAGTCTGACTCACGTGGCTGCTTGCGCGGAAAGAAAATAAAGGCGGCGTGGGGAAGTTCCCCGCGGGATTCGTTCCTGGTGGGGATATCGACGAAAGGATGGAAAGGCGGACCGGGTGGCGGTTTTTTATTTTTCCGCTGCCCCCAGTGAAAGATGGCTCTTAGGCCAGGCTAAGGGACGGCCAAGCGCCGCGGGAGGGGAGGGAAAGTTTCGGCGGCGACGACGACGCCTGCTCTGCCCTCTCCGCTGCTCACCTTGAAACCTGCTTCCCGGGAGACTCTTCTCCGCCCCTGCCTGTTCCGGCTGTGGCTCCGCGCGGGGTCGTAGCAAGGGGACAGCAGAAGCTTCAGAGCAGCCCGAGGGCTGTTTTTGTGCACCTTCTGTAGCCGAATGTGGCGGTGTGTTGTGGAACCGCATCATAACATTGTGAGTCATCCATCCCTCCTCCTCTTCCTCCTCCTCTTCTCCCCCCCCCCTTCGGTCTCCCGCTACGTCAGAGCGGGGTCGGAGACACGGATCAAGAAAGGAGGGGACGAGCTCGAGTCACCCCGACAGAGACGCTGAGGGGGAGAGAGGGCGCCCCGGCAGGGCACGCGGCCCTTTGGGGCAGAAAAGCGGCATGGGGAGGGGGGAAAGGGGCAGCTGAGAGAAGACGGGCGGACAGGAGCCTTGACTGGGAGAAAGGCGCGCAGGGAACGCTCTTCCCTCCGTTGCTGCCTGGGGCAAACTCTGACGCAGGGAGAGAGACGCAGCGTAAGGGTCACCGCCGACTGGAAAGCTGCAATCTCGCTTTTCGAGGCGCTTCGACTCTAGAATCTAGTCTAGACTATCCCTCGACCCCAACCTGTCTAGTCCTTCGGGAAATGAGGCTCCCAGGACCCTCGCTGCTTCCTTCCCCCGCGCATGGGATGCTCCAGCATGTGAAAGCCCCAGAATTTGGTCCTCCTCGGTTTCCGATTCCTGCCAGCCTCGCCATTGCTCAACCCCCCTCTCATGTCCTCAAAACCGACATCCCCTCCTGGCTAGGTCCGCGGGTTTAGGATATCTCAAAAGCGAGATTTCCAGATGTGGGCTTGCAGTTGAAAAGTAAATAGCTGCTTGGTATATGATTTTAGCCTCATAAAACCGCGCAGGAGTTTAGGTGTTGACATCTGTAGGCACTGAATTGCAACCGTTTAGTTTCTAAACAGTAGAAAGAAAAACTCGATTCCATTACAAAGGTCAATAAACCTTCCTTCGCTTATCAACAAATATATACCAAAAATCCCCAACCCAAGCCTGTCTCCATGCAAGCATGGACTATGTTACTGAGGCACAAAATACTAAACAGAACCATACATGCATACATACCCAGGAAATGATATAACTGAGCAGTTCATGTTGGCTTAAATATATGCAGGTTCTAGAATAGTACAGAATTCATCATACGAGTCTTCAAGATAGGTTTGGCACTCATGATTGTTTTAAGGGCTTCTACAATCAGCAAATCTATTTGCTTATCTTGAGGGGCTATCATTATGTCTGGCATTGAAAGCCATGACAGCACATCTTGAACTAACAAGAATTTATTAGAAACCTTGATGGCCACAGGCTGAAACTCATGCAAGTAAACCTAGTCCTAAATTGCTATGTTAGATAATATTCTAGGATTACCCTATAATTCACTAAATTGCAGACAGCTCAGTCTGTCCTAATTTTAAGATTGGAAGGAAATGTGCCTTTGGAACCTTTGCGGCCCTTGTATTGTTATTGCATTTAGAATTTGACTACTATGCATCATGCTACTTTCATCACTACTAACTTCTAATTAGTAATTCACATTTCAAAAACAATGTAATAGTGGAAATTATTATTTTGGAAATATATTGTTGTTACAATCACTAGCCTGATATTTGGACTGTCATTCCAAATTGATTAAATTATCTTCAGGGCCTTCATCAGTCATGTTGGATATAGAAACATTTGGAAACTTTCCATCCTCCCATTATGACCACAAGTATCTCTGACAATGGCAAATGTATCAAAGATGACTTCATTTAGCTGGATATAATGGGGCTATAACAAAGGAGTGAGTGAGATGGTAATATCTAAATTTGATGAATTTAAATCTCTTGTATTATCTTATATTTTGTTTTTTTGGTCCCAAACATTTTCTTTTTTTTTTAACTCTACAACCTCTCTATTTCAACTTAGCTTACACTCAAAACAGTCTTTCCCCTACTTGTCACAAAGGCTATCTACTCTATTGTCAGAGATTGTTAACTAATATGAAAATAGAAATATTTTTATACATATGATAACTGCAACCACTCACTGACTATACGTTACAGTTCTGCTCTCACCACACTTAAAAACTAATGCAGAATTGGAAAAGATATAGAATAAGACAGGTACAATAATCTAGGAATTATTAGATATTATATTTGGGGCTTTTCAATCTAAAATGTGTATAAGTACAAAGGTTATAAGCTATTATTTTATATATGGTAGAGAGAAGGACAGGCAGGCAGGCAGGAAATACATGAAAAACCAAAAATCAGAAGGAATCCAATAGATAACAGGTTTTAAAAGGGATACATTTTGTGAGCTGCAACTTTATCAAAATGAGTACACGGAATAAAGAAGATACTGTAAATGAGAACTAAAACTGTTGACAACAATGGAGGAAAGGATTAGTTAAAGAGAAGGTTTGGAACATACACAGTAGATATGATAAAAAACTGCAACTTGAAGAGGTAATGAGGCTAAATTTGATAGCATTAAAATGAAACTAGACAAATTCATGAGGGATAAAATTATTAATGGCTACCAGTCATGGCTATTATTACAGGAATGCTAATGACTAGCCAGCATGAATTAAAATGCACTAACACATTTCCCAGAAACATTTGGTGGCTATTGGAAGAATGGAACTAACAACTGTGAAGCATTTGCTTTAATCCAACAGGGAAGTTGCAGCTAAATCTGCAACTACAGCCCTAGACTGGTAGCTTTCCCTTCCCTTACATTCTCTCAATAGGAACTTTGTTGGCCCTATTGTCAATTTCCGTTATAGTTCTATTACAGGTAGTCCTTGTTTAGTGATTTCTTCATGCAGTAACCATTTGCAGTTATGACTGTGATGAAAAAGTGTCTTTGTGACCAGTCCTCAAATTTATCTGGAAAGCAAAGGAAAACAGAAATAAGATCATAAACACAGTTGTTGATTTATTTAGCGATTGCTTTGGTTAACAACCACGTTGTGGATCCCAACTGTGGTCTAAATAAGGGTCATTTGTATAGTAATACAGTACTGGACAGCTTAAATTTATCTAATTCACATTACGCCAAAATGAAAGCTAACAGTCTAGTTATATTTCACCAGCATATTGGTGCCATGATAATATGAAAAAAAAAAGAATATGGCATAAAACTGCAATTTTATGCTCACTGATTTTAATCCCCATTACAACTTTTGAGTGAAATGCGGGAATGCATTTTCACAAGTCAAAAGGATTCAAACACCATTAATTGCTCATAAAAGCATCATCACAATTAAGGGAAAGAACTGCATGACCAACAAGGTATCAAGAACAGATGGCAAGAATATATAGAAGAAGGGCTGTCTGCCAACAACAGAGGCCCACTTCCTCGGGATAATAAGGAAAGGGAAGCAGAAACAGAGTCAGTCATCCTTCAGGAAAAAGTCATCTTTATAAGGTCCTAGGTGTTACCATTCGTGCAGAAGTAGCTGAATCCTGTACCACTCACAACCATGACAGACTTTTGCAAGAAAATTTGGGAAAGGAACCACATGGCAAAAGATTGGGGGGGGAGGAATCAGTGTTTATTCCACTGCCAAAAATGGGTGATTCCAATTATTGCACAATTCATGCACCTCATCATTCATATTAGCAATGTTTTCAAGAACATTCTAAAGAATATCTGCATCTGCTTCATTGATTACAAAAAGGGCTTTGTTTGTATCATTCATGACAAGCTATGAAGAGCCCTAGGGCCTAGAAGATCTAGGGGTATCAACACATCTGATTAATTGGTGCAGTCGCTTTACACAAATCAGGAAGCCACTGCAAACATCACATGAAGACACTGAGTGATTCAATATAGAAAAAAAGTGTGACAAGATTGCATACTTTCACCTTTCCTATTCAACCTGTATGCTGAAGTAATCATAGAAAGCTAGAACTTGAAGAATCAAAACTCGGAGTTAAGTTTGAAGGAAGGGACATCAACAATCTTTGATATGCTGATGACACAAGTTTCCTCTCAGAAACCAAAGAAGGCCAGAATCATCTGATTTAAAGATGGAAATGAGAAATTTGGCCTCTTCCTGAACATCAAAAAGACCAAGCTCATGATCACTGTAGGGAATGGAAATGTCAAAATAATAGTTCAGAATGAAGAGATCAGGTGCATGCAAGAATTCCCTTTCTTAGGATTGCAGATTGATCAAAGCAATGAATGCATTGGACCATATAAAACTATTTTGCATCTCTGGAAGACAAAATCACAAAATTCTGGATTACTTATTGTAGTCATTCTCCCTAGAACAGAAAGCAGCAGGTAAGGTCACTTTTAGTACTGAGAACATGAAGGTTTAGCAGCTCCTCCCTTCAAAAACATAGCTAGTCATAATGTAGCAATACAGAGAAATAAGTACCGGTATGCCTTTTGCAAGGATCAAACCACCAAGTAATATTTACAAAGCTGAAGAAACTATTGTATGTAGAAGTGTGAAGTTAGAAACATCCCTTTCCTAGAAATACCACAATTTGACTCCAGTGACAATCCACCAACCACCACATTTCTTGTATGGTGAGAAAAGGATTCTCTTAGTTCATCAATATATTAAAATATCTAAGGAAGAGATATCTGAAGTGCTTTTTGAGGTGTTAACAAAAAGAAATAGGCTGACAGTTGTCCTAATTATTGGACATAAAACTACATTTCCCAGAAGCAGGCAAACAGGATTTCCTCATTCGCCTTTTGATTTGTATGCACCAACAAACATTTCCCTTGTGCCACTGGGTGAGGAGGCTGCCTTGAAAGAAGTGGCTGTCTAATTGTCATGCTTCCCTCACTTCCGGAGTAACTGGCACTTCCGTTATCAAGTCAATTCAAGACTAGAACGGTTGGATCCCTGTGGATTTAATCAGTGGGTGGATTTCTGCTTTCTTCACGGCTCTGACTGTTACTATAGGGGTGGCTCAACTTTTAAGCTGTTCTGTCCACCAGGTGGCTCTTCTCTTTCTTTCTTGGGAACACTTCATCCCATGTGTCGTTTTGGTACTTGATGAAACAACAGGATTGAAATCCTTTTGGGAGAAATGTCTCTTTGCTTTAATCAGCTCACACTATAAATCCTTAATATTTTTTCAGTGATTTTCATGAGTGATTGATTGATTGATTGATTGATTACATGCCATCAAGTCGTGATCGACTCCTAGCAAGCACATAGATAAGAGTTCATCAATGAGTTTTTATGACGCTGAAGCAATAAAAATGTGACTAAAACTAATATACAGCACAGTTTTCATCTGACTGTTAGCTGCGTGGCAAACCCCAACTAGCCGAGCATGATTGTTACTGTTTCATATAAAAAGAGAATTTGAATTCTTTTTTAGTAAGACTGGCATCCAAGAACAAACTTTTTAAAATGATTTTGTTAAATTATGCTTTGTCCTCATAGAATTTGTGAATAAAACAAGATGGCAGAAGAGACTGGAGATGAAAAGAAACTGGTTGCCAAGTTTGAGCTGGAGAGAGAGACTGAACTCCGCTTTGAAGTTGAGGCCTCACAAACTGTCCAGTTGGAACTTATGACAGGCATGGCTGAAATCTTTGGAACTGAGCTGACACGAAACAAGAAATTCACCTTTGATGCTGGTGCTAAAGTTGCTGTATTTACCTGGCATGGTTGTTCTGTGCAACTAACTGGTCGGACCGAAGTAGCCTATGTCTCCAAAGATACACCCATGCTTCTCTACCTCAACACCCACACAGCTCTGGAGCAGATGCGGTGGCAGGCTGAGCGTGAAGATGAGCGGGGACCTCGGGTGATGGTGGTGGGTCCCACAGATGTAGGCAAGTCAACAGTCTGCCGCCTGCTATTGAATTACGCTGTGCGTCTTGGACGCCGACCCACATTTGTGGAACTGGATGTAGGCCAGGGCTCAATTTCAATCCCAGGGACTATGGGAGCACTCTATATTGAACGACCTGCAGATGTTGAAGAAGGATTCTCTGTTCAAGCCCCCCTAGTTTATCATTTTGGGTCCACCACACCTGGCACAAATATCAAACTCTATAACAAAGTAAGTGATGATGAAAAAAGCAATTACAAGGAGGACCTCTGCATAATGTTTGGCTCCATAAGTGATCTCAGAATAGAACTTTGGGATGGAGATTTGAGGCACCATTTTTAGCTACTTGTCTGGTTTCTTTGGACCTTTGTGGAATAGCTTTTCCTGTTTTCTTTACATGGAGAAAAGATATAACTATAAATCAAATCTTTTCATTCCCTTGATTACTAAATTATGTATAAACAGAAGATGACTAGTCATTTTGCTCCAATTATGAATTCCATTTGGACTGTGATTGGCCATTATCAGAGAAATTGCCTGTGCTAACATAGCAGGTAATGAGAGAGAAATGAGCATGGTTAGTTACCATACAAAACTCACTCGTAGAGGAAGAAAGAGTAAAATTTCTCTTCCTTGAATTTTGAAGCTGATGAGTATAAGCTATTTAGGTAACTATTAAGATTTTTTAAAAGTATGAGAACACTACCTTTGACACTTTGACAACTGTGTTTTGTACAGGTGTAATTAAAAAAACCTCAAAAAGAATTATTTAGCTGTGATTTATGGTATAATGTATAAACAAAGTTTGTATCAAGAATACAGCCAGGTATAAGCAACCTTCTTAAATCTATAATCGATGTTTATTTACTTTTATTATGTTAATCTGGTTTATGTAACTGATTCAAACATAATTGTAAGTTAAATCTTGATATACTCATGATAAAGATTAGGAATGCAGGCTTTGTGACCCCGAATCAGGATGCAGAGTAGTGATTTATCCAAGATTTATCAGGTTGAGGAGTAGGTTGCATAATGAGTAAAGATTTGAAATTGAGTAGTGTTTTCAGGATCTTTGTGGTAGCAACTATTTAAAACTGTTAAGAAGAGGGAAAGGGTTATAAGGTATTTAAGCTCATGAGTTTTAGTAATTGGCTAAAATATTGTGAATAACATGAAGGCTTAAGAAACCAAATTGGGTTCTGATGGGCTAGGGCAGGGGTGTCAAACTCAAGGCCTGAGGGCCGGATCTGGCCCACGTAGTACTTGGTTTTGGCTCATGGGGCCGCCCTGCAAACAGCGGACTGGCCCACCATGCCTCTGACAGCGAAAACAGAGCTCGGGAGTGCTTGGGCCTCCACTGGCTCCCCGACGCAAGTGACATCGAGTTGGTCACACCCACCTATCCGTTCGCCCCCCCCCCCCGG
>JAOYMU010000001.1:59282085-59293272 GCA_025802295.1 Psammodynastes pulverulentus
TAAGACTGTCCATGTGTTGTGCAATTAAGGAGTTTTCATCATGTCCTCTGACTACTAGCTGATGTGAATGGATGCATTCTGCTACTCTTCTGCCCATCTCTCCTACATAGTGGCTATATTACAGTCCTTACACAGTAGATTGTAGATGACTCCTATTCTTCTGGGCTACAGGGTGTTTTGATTTACCGGTACTTAAGATATTTTGGAGGACTTTAGTTAGTTGGTATGTTACTATGATGCCATGTGGTTGCAATAGTCTGTTGGTTGTTTCTTACATGTTTTTGATGTATAGCAGAGTTATCTTTTTCATAGCTTGTGCTGGTTGTACTGTAGAGATTTGAGTAGTTAGGCATTTTTTGATAAATTTGCACGGGTATCCATTTTATTGCAAGATGTTCTGTTTCCTTTTGTCCAGGGTTGCTGCATTGTGTTTGTAATAATCTAAATAGTGTTCTTACACAGCTTTTCTTGTGGGAGAAGAGATTATTGTTCTACATAGTGGATGCAGTATACACACCAGTAATGCATGTTGAAGGTGCACTTGTGAGCTAGGTTAGCTACAATTTGTCCAGTGAGGTTGAATTGAAGTAATTCATCTTCTGTTTCAGATTAGATATTATATATTTAGGTAATTTTGATAATTGAGTAGAACAATACTTTCTCACTGCTAATTGGTTCCATGAGCTTCTGAACAAATTTGCAATGACAAAGTGCAAGTGTATAATTGTTAAGGGAAATGTTTGAATATCAAATGCAATTAATAAAGTTGAGAGAGTGATTCTTTTTGTTTTGGATTGCTTTTTCTTGTACAGGTGTCCAGGACTCAGCTTTTACATCTCCCCAATCATACCCATTTACAATGTTGTGGTCTTTCTTTTTGTGCTGGCCAACTTCAGTATGGCCACTTTTATGGATCCTGGCATATTCCCTAGAGGTAAGCATTGATCCAGTTTCTTGCAAATCATAATTCTAAAAATGGGGATCATGACTATAGTTATTTCAATTTTTCATCTGTCAGGCATTTTCTTTTTTACATTTGTATAAGATTTTTTTTTTATCACAATACAGGTAGTCTTCAACTTACAACCATTCATTTAGCGATTGTTAGAAGTTATAACAGCACTGAAAAAAGGGACTTACAACCATTCCTTAGACTTAAGATTGTTGTGGCATTCCCCACAGTCACATGATCAAAATTTGGGTGTTGGCAACCAGCATGCATTTATGATGGTTGCAGTGTCCCAGGGTCACACGATCACCATTTGTGACCTTCCTAGCTGACTTTTGACAAATAAAGTCAGTGGGGGAAGCTGGATTTGCTTAATGACCACACAATTTACTTTACAACTGCCATCATTCACTTAACATGTGGCATAAAATTGGGTGCAATTCACCTGATAACTGCCTTGCTGAGCAACAGAAATTCTGTTCCATCATAAGTGGATGACTACCTGTAATAATGCAAATATTTGCTTTTCTAGTATAGGTCTAAGCAGGGCTTTTTTTCCGCCGGAACTCGGCGGTACTGCGTTCCGGGACCTTTTCAGAGTCCCGGTCATGTGGTCCGTCTCGACCAATCGCGTACTATCATTTCCGGGTTTTTTTAGCGCGACAACGGGGGTGCGTTCCGGCACCTTTTTTCAGAGAAAAAAAGCCCCGGGTCTAAGAATGAATATTGAGAATTTTAAATACTTGGTCAGTATTATTGGACACCATGACCATACCTATGGTAATAAATTGGAATTTCTCAGTTTTAACAGTGAACACATAGCATTGCTCTTTTCCTTTATTGCCTGGTTCCTTTTGCGAGGGAGTCTGACTTAGAGGCTAGGTTATGATTATTGTTGCATTGCTTACATTATATAATCCATGTTGTTTTGACTGCTTCAGTCAACAGCTTATAAAATTAGTCTTTGATGTATGACCACAAGGGAGCCCAACATTTCCATTGCTAAGGAAGGCCGATTTTAAGCGAGTTGCACTTATTTTACAACCTTTTTGCCACAGTTGTATAGTGAATCATGCGTTCCTTAAGAAAATCTGGCTTCTGCCATTGACTCCATTTGTTAGAAGCTGGCTGGGAAGGTTGCAAGCGTTGGTCACATGACCCTGAGACACTGCAGAGTCATAAATACATGCCAGTTGCTATACGTCCAAATTTTGATCACGTGGCCATGGTCATAATTGTGAGAACCAGTCATAAGTCACTTTTTCAGTGCTGTTGTAACTTCAGATGATCACTAAACCAACAGTTATAAATAGAGGACTACCTGTAATAAATTTTGGTTTCAGCATTCTGAAAAAGTCTCTCTTGCCATCAGTATAACTTATTTATCATTACCAATCTGGAAGGTGGAAAGATATTGATTCTGGGTTTTGTTTTTTTCCCTTTCCTATTGCATTTGATGGTTTTCTTCTGCTTTAGCTGAAGAAGATGAGGATAAGGAGGATGATTTCCGAGCTCCCCTATACAAAACTGTGGAAATAAAGGGTATTCAAGTGCGCATGAAATGGTGTGCAACATGCAGATTCTACCGGCCGCCACGCTGCTCCCATTGTAGTGTCTGTGACAACTGTGTGGAGGTAAGAAGATAAAATGAAAAGAGAGCTCCACCAAAGAGATTGGAAATGCTTATTCTACATGAGATGGTGTTTGGCATAATCTGGGCTGCTTTTCATCAATTCCAGAACTTGAGTATTGAGTGTCAGGTTTTATAATGTAATCTTGAGAAAGAAAGAAGGGAAGGAGAAGGGAATAAGGGCTTTCAGAAGGAGTGGTGGTGTTAAATCCTTTTTTTTAGTCACCTTTTTCCTGAAATGGGAATTGCATAAGCTTTTCAGATTCCTCCCACGCAGCGTTTGACCAGCCCCAGACCTGCTTAGTTTCAGTAGGATTGGAGTTTCACCTGTTTTCAGATTATACCTTAGTCACAGGATACATATAACCAGTCATTGAACGTGGGTTTATTTTTATTTTTTTGTCTTCAGGCAATAGCAATTCATATAAGCCACCATATATTAATTATTCAAGCTCAACACCAAAGTTGTCAGATGCCATAAGGTGCTCCTTCTAAGATCCTAGGACTGCTCACTCTAAAGATAGCGTTGATAATTTGTGGACATTCAGAGCAGGGTTTAGACTGGCAGGATGAAAAAAGGACTCTTTTAAAGGTATATAGCAGGGTAACACTGAAGATCGAAAGCATCTTGGAAGAAAAGCTCTTCAGTTGCAAAAATCCATTTGCCAAAATGGTGGGGAGGGACTTGCCAAGGACTATCGGAAATACAGAGCTAGAGAACGGGTTGCCTCAATTGTAAACCTAGGGAGACATTAATATTTTCACTGGCTAATATGGGGTAGGAAGGGGAATGCAGTTCTTAAAACAGTGTCTGAAGGAAGTTATTCATCTGCCAAGGAGGGAAGCATTCCAAGAGTATTACAAAAAGTGGGGTTACTCTTCCCTGGTTGTTTCATCATAGTCAGTGTAGACAGAACATTGTTATGCTTCAGAATTTCACTCCGGAGCTGAAGCAAAGAAAAGTTATCTGAGATGAAGTAAACTATTTGAATCAGATTGTCTCTGCTGAGCAATTCAACAGTAATGTTTGGGAACACGTTCAGTAACTTTGTTATTTCTACTTCTGAGGCCTGGGAAATTAGCTAGATGTTAGAAACTGTATACAGGGTGGTTGTAGAAGAATACATATCCTGACATTCTTTTATGTTAAAACCCATCTGTCTGTGTATACACACATACATGCACGAACACACAAACTACATGAAAAGAAAGGAAAGGCATAAGGTCAATCAAATCAAAGGTCTATGAATTCATTGTAGCTATACCATTCTTACAGGAGTTACGTTTTACATTCTATCATGAATAGAAATAAATACTTGACTTGTAATCAGATGTGATGTAGTTTAGAATGGTTTTATTAATAATGTAAAACTATAGTCTGTCTTTATAAAGGGATTATTTTCCTAACCCTTTTTTTTTTTTAATGGAAGGAATTTGACCATCACTGTCCATGGGTGAACAACTGCATAGGAAGACGCAATTACCGTTACTTCTTCCTGTTCCTGCTCTCACTTACAGCCCACATCATGGGTGTGTTTGGTTTCGGTTTACTGTACGTCCTATGTCAAGTGGAACAGCTCTCTGGAATCCGCATGGCTGTTACGTATCCTTTAATCTCCCTCCCCCCCTCCAAGAAAAAGGTCCCCCAATAAAAATGAACCCTGGCAAGGAATTTTGAGATCTCCTTAAGACAGTGCCACCTATCGGGTGGGACATGAATCTCCAGATAAAAAATGAATTGTGATCCTTCAGTATTGTTCCTTGACTTTGCTGCAGTATGGCTGTGATGTGTGTGGCTGGTTTATTCTTTATTCCTGTAGCTGGCCTTACAGGATTCCATGTGGTACTAGTAGCCAGAGGTCGCACTACCAATGAACAAGTATGTATTTCCCATTTTGTTTTGTTGTTCATTTCACTGAATTTTGCCTAACCAGATTTTGGTCTTTGCAGGTTACAGGCAAGTTCCGAGGTGGGGTAAACCCATTTACCAATGGCTGCTGTAAGAATGTCAGTCGTGTCCTCTGCAGTTCTCCAGCTCCCAGGTAAATTCTGTTCCACCAAAGTAAGATGGAGAAGAAGAGAAATGAGAATTACTGTCTTCACTGTTAGTGTGAAAGTGAGAGGAAGTTTACTCATGGCTAACTGTCCCAAAAGTGCTTTTTCAAGGGGCAACTTCCTCTTGAAAAAGCACTATGTCATTTTTGTGTCAAATCTCCATATTCTAAATATCCTATGAATAAATTATTATTAATTATATTTGTAGTGTTTAACAGACTTATATAGTTCTAATAATAATTCACAAATTTGTATTAAGTTATAATCTTACATTATTTATCCCCTTTCTGGTTTTTAATTATGCTACTATTATATTTTTTTAAAATATCTCCTTTCTAATCATGTTTTACAACTTATTTAATACAAAGAAAATAATATTCATCATATTTAAGTTTGACAAGTTATATAATTCTAATAGTACAGTTATTTTTATTATGTTATAATCTTTCATTATTATTCAATATTTCAATAAGTTATTTTATGCCAAATTCTACATATCATTCCTTTTCTTACAAATAGAATGTTAATATTCATATTTATTACATTTAACAATCTTATATAGTTTAATGATACACATATTTATGTTAAATTATGTTCTTCAATTATTTGATTATTCCATATAACATATTCAAAATTACCCTCATTAAAGTTCTAAATTCCCTTCTTGTTATTAGTTCACCTTTTAATGTAAAAATATATATTCCATTAATCCCCCTTTCTCTTTCTATCCCTATTTTATCATCTCACTATTGTTTTTAAGAAATGCTCCTCCCCCCCTTTATCCATCATCTCTCATTCGCATTAAAGCTTTAATTATTTGTTTCCCGTATTCCTCTCTTGGATCTTTATCTCTATCTGCTTCTACTTCTTGGCCAATCCTCTTAGACATTTCTCTCTTCTCTACCCAGTTCCATTGTCTCATTTTCAAATTGTCTACTCTTAACCCTATCTCTCTCGCCAAAAACCTCCCTGCAGTTCCAGTACCTGTTTAAACTACTCTCCCCTTGATTTATTTCATCGATCATTATCATTTTTATTTTTATCTCCTTGTCATTTCTTTTTGCTTGTTGTTTTGTCTGTTTTATTTTTCCAACTGCTCTTTCAGTTAACTCCTCCTCTTCTTGGACATCCTGTTTTCCCTTTGACATTTGTGTCTTACTTTCTAGCTCTACGTCTGTGCTCTGTATTTTGCTCAGAATCTCCTCGCATCTTCTTGTCAAAGTATCCTTTATATCCTGAATTTCCGACCCAATTTTTTCCCAAATTCCACTCATCTTTGTTTTTCTTTATTTTGTTGCTTTTTGTCCAATAATCCAACAATCTTTTATTCAAACCAAAGCCACTTCTCGAACAAAAAATTCAGTGTCCACTGTCCAGGAGTCTTTGTATACCAAGGTTAATCAATCTGTTCTTCTAGATAGTCCAAAAGTGGAACTTCATAAATCCCTCTACCAGTTCAGTCTTATATTGAAACTTTCAGGGGTCTTTTTAATAATAAAGTTTTTCTATTTCTCACCTTTAAATCTCCAAAAGTCAGGCCTTCCTAAGATTTGGGGAATGTGTTGTGCCTTCCTTTGACAGCAGAAAGTCCAGTTGCCTCTTGAAAAAGCACATTTTAGTTCTTAATCATAGACTCTTAGAATGGGCAACCGTAAGATTCATCAAAGTAATTCTCTTGCTTGGTACAGGAGGTATTGGAGCACAGGTGTCAAACACATGGCATCACATTGCTGTCATGTGACATATCACGACGTTTCCCCCCTTTGTGGAACTGGGGTGGGTGTGGCCTACGTGTGCATCTGGCCCACAGGCCGCCAGTTTGACACCCCTGTAGTAGAGTATCTCTGACAGATGACCATCTGGTCTTTGTCTGAAGACTTCTGAAGAAAGACTCACCATTCTATGTGGCACATGTTTCATTGGCTGATACCTTGTATGGGCAGAAAGTTTCCTCATGTTGTCTAGCTTGAACCTCGTTCTTTGTAATTTAAACCTACAGGTAGTCCTTGAGTTAAAATGGCATTTGAGATTGGAATTTCTGTCACTAAGCAATGTGGACATAAAGTGCAACATCATGTTACCGCATTACTCAGAGACAGCAATTTCTTCAGTCTCTTGTTATTATAGTTAAGCAAGAATTGTGGGTTCTTAAGCTATAACCTCATCACAACTTCTTGTTGGCTTCCAGCAGCCAAAATTAGTGGGGAAGCTAACAGAAAGTTGCAAGTTCCAGGTGTCTTGTAAGCAAGCCGGCAGGCAGGTAAGTGGCTGCTGCCAGGGAGAGAGGGAGCGCACACAGTTGTGCAAGTGGTCAGAAAGGCACAATCTCAGGAAGGCTTGGGAAGAGTGTGCAAGGATGCACAAGGGACAGTGAGGTGTGGCATAAGCATAGTAAGGCTCAGTGAGCGTGTGTGGGTGGTTGGAAGGCATAACTGCAGAAGGGCTGGGGGAAGGTGCATGGGTGGGAGAGTTACCCAATCAACTTTCAACCTTCTCTGCCACTTCCCCATTGACTTTGCTTGTGGGAAACTGACAGGGAATGTTGCCATTTGCAATCACATTACCACAAGATGCTGTAAACACCTAAGGACTAAACCCTGGGAACCACTGGAACTTCAAGGATTGATCGTAATCACCACTCTTTAGTGCTATTGTAACTTCAAACCATTGTTAACAAGTGGTTGTTAAACAAGGGCTACCTGTATTGGTTCTCCAGCTTGTGGCAACAGAAATCTGGCTTTCTTCTGTATGACAACCTTTCAGGTATTTGGAGACTAGAGTAACATCACATGTCCCTAACAGCTGCCTTTTAATAATCCTAGCTCCTTTATTGTTCTTCATAGAGCTTTGTTTTCCACATCCTTCACAATAAGGATGGGATGGGAGAGAAAAACTAATTTTGAATTTTAGTAAGACAAAGTTACTGTTTGTCCATTGAGATGCTCAGGCAATACCAGCGATATTGCTTATAGTTGAAAGAATTACTCCTGAAGGAACAGATCTGTGATTTCTGCCTGAAGAGTAGGGGGAAGCCAGGAGAGCATTTGGCTAGCTTTAGCTGGTACAACAGTTGCAGCATTAACTGGAGCAAAAGGATCTTACTACAGTGATTCACAACATTGTCACCACTCACCCAGATTACAACATGGATTCCTTTACCACTTGAAAGCTTCAATTGATTCAGCTCCTATTCCCTAATAGGAGCACAATGCATCTTTGCTTTTGAGTGCTGCATTGGTTTTCTATTGGCTCCCACTCTGTGTGGAATAGCGTTTCCCTGATCTGCTAAGGTGGTAACTCCGTCAAGGAAGGATATGAGATTAGTCCAGAATGATCTGTTGTAACAAAGCTTTGTTAATTATTAACCTGCTCCCATAACATGCTGTTGGATCATCTGCTTGAGAAACCTGCCTTGTATAGATGACAAATTTTATTTTTTTATTAAATTTATTTGCCACCTATTCTGCCATGAGGCTACTCTAGGTGGCTTACAATAATAAAAACGTAGAGAAGTAAAATAAAAGAACAGTAAGTAAACTGTGACAAAGGAACAAAATAAGAATAACGCATCAATATGGTAAGCAAAAAAAAAAAAATGGTTGGTAGAGAGCAAGAGAGCAGGGGAATGGGATCTGCCATCAATCTAGCAGCCCCCTCCAGCCTGGAATACCCCCATCTGGTCCCCAGAGCAGCCTGCAGAGCTACAGTTGACAGGTTTGTCATTTTGTGAGTCTGCCTCCTTCCTCTTTTTTGAAATTGGAGTTAACCTTTGCTCTTTTCTGGAACTTCACTGGTCATCCAGGAGTTGAAAATAGTTTTGCAGTCATTGCACTGCAGGTAATCCTTGACTTACAACTCAACAGTTTAGTGACCATTTGAAGTTACAACAGCATTTTAAAAAGTGACTTATGACCATTTTTCACACTTACAACTGTTGCAGCATCCCTATGGTCACGTAATGAAAATTCGGATGCTTGGCAACTGGCATATATTTATGACAGTTGCAGTATCCTGGGTTCATGTGATCACCTTTTGTGACCTTTTGACAAGCAAAGTCAGTGAGGAAGCCGGTTTCATTTAACAACCGTGTTACTAACGCAGCAAATGCAGTTATTCACTTAACAACCCTGGCAAGAAAGGTCATAAAACTCACTTAACAACTGTCTCGTTTAGTTACATAAATTCTGGACTCAATTGTCATAAGTCAAGGACTACCTGTAATTTCTTTAAATATCTTGGTATAGGATGCAGTCTGACTCTTCTCAGTTCTTTCCTTTCTGGCTATCACAAATAAAGGATAATATGTTCATTTTCCCAAGAGGTGCCAGCTACCTTCATCTTTTCAACCAATTCTTCCTGTTGGTAATGATTAAATCCATAACAAACAGAAATAAGCTTGCTCTTTCTTCCACTTTCTGACAAAGTTATCAGCAAGAGATAACAGTAATTTATTAGACCTAATTGAAATCCCCTGTTATCCCTGTTACACGCCTTTGTGAAAGCCTGATCATCTGATGCTGAAAACAATAGCAATAGCAGTAGCACTTTAGATTTATATACCGCTTTACATTGCTTTTTACAGCCCTCTCTAAGCAGTTCGCAGAATCAGAATCAGCATATTGCCCCCACAATCTGGGTCCTCATTTTACCCACCTCGGAAGGATGGAAGGCTGAGTCAACCTTGAGCCTGGTGAGATTGGATCTGCCAAATTGCAGGCAGCTGGCTGTTAGCAGAAGTCTGCAATTACTGCATCCTATCTTCTGCGCCACCAAGGCCTCATCCATTCCTTTTCTCTATCCAGGTGGTCTGTGAAAAACTCCTCATTGTTTTTGTTACCCAGATACTTTTTATAGGACTTCCATTCTCCGCTGAATTTTTCTTCAATATTTTTTTTCTTCATGTACAGTGCAACGCTCCCACCCTTTCTATTCAGTCTGTCTCTTTTGAATAAATTACACCCTTCTAATGTTGTGCATGAATCATGAGCTTTATCCCACCAAGTTTCAGTGAAGCCTATCACATCGTATTTGTTTTCCTGAATTAGGATCTCTGGTTCTCCCTGGGGAAACTGATGTTTGACAGAGCAGCTGTGTTTTTCCTCTCCCTTGTAGAGTGTAAGGAGTGCATGCTGATCAGTATCTAAAGATGTAGGAGTATTAATTGGGTATAAAGGCTGACTGAGTGATCTCTTTTAAAGTGCCTGTGGCCTGTTTTTCAAATTAATGAATGCAATTAAATTCTGACTTTGGTCACCTAAACTGAGACTTTCCTGGGGCAGAAAATGAATTGCTGCTTTAAGCATTCTACTTTGGGGGGGGAAATACTTTTCTGATTTATATTAGTCCATTTAGTCAGGTCCAATTCTCAGGCTATCTGGACAAGTCTCTGCAGTTTTCTTGGCAAGGGTTTTCAGAAGTGTTTGCCATTGCTTCCTAGAACAGAGAGAAGATGACCGGTCCCAAGATCACCAAGCTAGCTTCGTGCTTAAGGTGGAACTAGAACTCACAGTTATCTAGTTTTTCAACTGATGCCTTAACCCAGGGCTGTCAAACTCGTGGCCCACGGGCCGGATGCGCCACATGCTGGCCACTCCCACACCCAGTTTAGCAAAGGGGGGGGGGAAGTCACGATATGTCACGTGACGACGCCATGACGATGCGAGTTTGACACCCCTGCTTTAACCGCATTAACTGGCTCTCACTTTAGATAATAAAGAACACTAATTAGCTCCAAATTAAAAATATGTGAAATTACTGAGGCCTCCAGTTGCAACTTGTTTTTGTACTAGTTATAATTTTTGTGCATGGTTAAAGAGGAAGACTGTATGAGTTACCATAAAACCAAGTTTCCCTTTCAACCTGTGTCACTATCTAAAATATATTGGGATGGTGCAGCTTTCTGTAGGCATATGTTTTTGTTGCTTAACTGTGCAGCTGTATTTAATCATTTTTCTGACCCCAACACACCTACTTTGTAATGAATCAGAATCTGCAGGTACTACATTTCCCTGCTTAACAATAATAAAGTTCTGTGTGTTCATTTCTTCACATTTATAAAATTATATTGAAATAAACTATTGTGCACAAAAGCCATGTCTTTCCGTAAGATCAATTAAAAAAGGAAGGAAGGATAAAAGGTTAGAACATATTTCCTATTGTGTAATCCTGTTTTGTATATTATTCCTTTAATGGAATTGTAAGGTAATTTTATATAGCAGCCATTTTATCTGTTACTTTTATTACTTCTAGAAAGTGCCAAGTTTAGCTTGAGGGGGGCGAGGTTGCCATCTTGGTGCCTTTGTTTTTATGCTTTTGTACTGTTCTTTGTTTCTATTTTTTTTTAACAACTGTAAACCACCAGTACAACTAGGAATCTGGCAGCATATAAATTTAATAAATTACTATCATTTTTCTGCGTCTTTAAAACAATAGTACAGTAGTTGTACTGAAATTTCTGTCACTGTGATATGGTCAAAAAGCAATATCATGTGACCGTATCACTTAACAGCAGCAATCCCTGCAGTTCTGTTGCCATCCTTAAGTGAGGATCATG
>JAOYMU010000001.1:59297400-59321279 GCA_025802295.1 Psammodynastes pulverulentus
AAGACCTTCCTGTTTATTCAGGCTGGCCTGGCCTGAGCTTTCCCTGGTCCAGTCCCCGGTGGTTTTAGGGGGTTTAGCTTTTAATGTTAGGGTCTTTTAAACTTAAATTTTATAATTTTTAAATTTTATATTGTAATTTTATTATCTGAGTTAATTTTCTCGTATTGTAGTGTTGATTTATTGTTGTTACCCGCCCCGAGTCCTGCGTGGAGATGGGGCGGGCTATAAATACGAATATAAATACGAATATATAACGCGCACTTTTTTTCCTTGAAAGGCATGCGGAAATCGCATGTGTGCGTTATACGCCGATATATAAAAAATCATGTAGTTACCAGTCCATTTGTCCGTGGCCGCCATTTTGTTTTCTAAACATTGCGCTAAAACTAAGGTGCGCATTATACGGCGGTGCGCGGTATACGCCGATAAATACGGTATATTTTCCCATAGCTTTGCTCCCCTAATTGTCCACTCATCCCTTTTCTTCCACCTTCTCTCCCACACAAATGGCAATATAGGATGTCTCAACTTCAGACTAGCTATGTACAACATTTGAAATATTTTAAGATTTGTTATGTATTTAACAGTTTTTTTTAATTTATTGTATTCTGGCTTAACATACAATTTTGATACCCTGTGAATTGATTAAATAATTATAGCAGACTCTGTTTAAAAAAATAACCAAGCCCATCTCATCCACAGCATCTATAGCTGAGGTAGAATTTAAATATATGTATCCTGGATCAGTATTCAGGATTGTGTTGCATTATGCTGACTTTCAGTAAGTGAATTACTATAATGTGTAACATGAATAACTTGCAAATTTTCAATCACTATATTTCTCTATATTGAGAAATTTATTATCCTTCTGATATGCCTATAGCATGCCTTGAAGAAGCAGATGACATACTTTATTTTTCATTTCTTACGCACAGCCTAGGAAGCCTTCGAGTGACTCCTGTGTCTTTTATTCCCTATAACAGCTAAGTCGAGGGGACAGTCTGAAGGAACCAACGTCTATTGCTGAAAGCAGCCGAAACCCCAGCTACCGCTCAGAACCAAGTCTGGAACCAGAAAGTTTTCGATCACCCACCTTTGGCAAGAGTTTCCATTTTGATCCTCTATCCAGTGGTTCCCGCTCCTCCAGCCTCAAGTCAGCTCAAGGCACGGGCTTTGAAATGGGCCATCTTCAGTCAATCCGCTCCGAAGGCACTACTTCCACATCTTACAAGAGCTTGGTGAACCAAACACGCAATGGGAGTTTGTCGTACGACAGTCTTCTCACACCATCTGATAGCCCTGATTTTGAGTCGGTGCAGGCAAGTTCAGAGCCAGACCCGCTCATGGGATACACTTCTCCTTTTCTTTCCGCCCGTATTGCTCAACAGCGGGAGGTTGACTTGCACAGTCGTTTTCCAAGCTCGGGTTCACCCAAGCACCAGCAACCTCGTGATTCTTCACCCGTCCGCTATGACAATCTTTCGCGCCATATTGTGGCCTCCATGCAGGAACGGGAGAAGTTGCTACATCAGTCATCTATGCCACCACCCCTGGCCAAAGAGGAAGATACAGGCCTAGGGGACTCTGGGATACAGTCCACACCAGGGTCCAGCAATGCCCCACGAACGAGTTCCTCTTCGGACGATTCAAAACGTTCACCTTTGGGCAAAAACCCACTCACCCGCCCAGTGGCACCTCGCTTTGGCAAACCAGAACCACCACATGCACTTAGAGTGCGCGCGCTGGGCTCACCCGACCAGCTTTCATCCTCCCACATGGGCAAATCTATGTCTTACAGCAGCCAAAAACAGTCGCCTCAGGCTGTCGTCCCAGAGACTGAGGAGGTGGCCTTGCAGCCTTTACTGGCACCAAAGTAAGTACAAGTGACACTTGTCTCATTCTTTAAGTGTTCCTTGACTTAGTGGAGGATGAACCACATTTAGATCTGCCCCACCACTGCTCTGGCAAAGGATTCCAAGATAATTGTGATTCCTTCCAGCAACATCTGAAAGACACAGCTGGGAATGATCTACAGATAGTGTCTGCTCTCGTCTGTCCCTTTCTTCCCTCCCCTTTCCTTCCCATTCTCCAGTGTGTGAACCAATCCATTTCCTCACCCGTAGCTCTATAATACAGTACATTGCATAGTATCACATTCCTTTTTGTGAGCTGTGTGGGTCTGTGAGATGGTCATTGGCTTTCGTATGAGATGCTTGAATCTTTATATTGCCTGCCTGATTACTACCTCATATATAAAAACACTCTAAGTGATACAATTCATCTTCCTATTTTTCTGTGTTCCTCTTCCCTATTTCTTGTGTATTCTTATGATACTTTTGAGGCCGCACTCAAAAAGCAGATGGAACAGGTTATAAGAAATAGTCCTTTTGATATATGTGCCCTTTCCTGCAACCCTTTCTTGGCCTGTGGTACACTTTCGTTTATCCCTTCCATACAGTGCTGTGTTTTGGCTAAATGTGGCATTCCCAGTGTGTAGAGTCCTACTGTCTTCTGTGTTTAGCTTCATCGTCCCAGGACGCTAAAATATTTGTATTGCCTTGTCAGTTCTTTGTGGGCTGACAATCCACTGCTGTTGTATTTCCCTTTGCATCCCAGGCAATGCCGATATGTATTCCAAATTTTCCTTCCCTTAAGCTATCTGCGTGTGAGGCATCCTCCATTTCCATTGCCATTGAATGAGTGCTCACTTCCTGATGCCCTTGTATCCTTCCTTTTTCCCAGAGACGAGGTGCAGATGAGATCCTCTTACAGCAAGTCTAATGGACAGCCCAGGACTCTGGGCTCAACCTCACCCATCCCTGGCCAGCCACCTCTCAACAGTCCCACTCGAGGAGGAGTCAAGAAAGTCTCTGGAGTGGGGGGGACCACATATGAGATTTCTGTATGAGGAGCTGACCTCCCCACTGTCTACTCCTCTTTGGCTGATTTCCATGCGTCCTGTCCCTGATGAGCAGGAGACATGGATGCCGCTCGGCAAATGGTTGCTCCATCACGTGCATGGACTTTTAAAAATAAAGAAATAAATCCAGGTTTTTGGTGGGTGGGGAGAACGGAGGGGACAATTACCTGTTAAAACTAAACTATCGGAGAGAGTTTCTAAACACTACAATGGGATCTCGGCCTTGCTCACCTCCACAGCCTGCACTCTTCCCTCTCAGTCACCAAGAGACTGCAGTTTGTTGCACACTGCCAAGAGTGAAGGGAAAGACTTGGTGTCAGCCTCCTCGCACAGAAGAGAGTGCAGGCTGTAGCCTGTCTTGCTACCAACAGAACAGTTAAATTTGTGGACCTTGTGCAATCGCTCGCCTAGCGCGGTAGGGGTTGGTCATTTTTAATTTTTTTTTATTATTACTACGGATTCTATATTTTTCCTCTTCTGAGTTACTGGGTGTGTGTATATATAAATATCTATAAATATATAAATATAAAAAGAAAAAGAAATTATATCTACCCATAAGTAAGGGAGGCAGGCCTGGTCATACGTCATCAGCTGGGCCTAAGGAAACCATGTATAAACCACATTCAGGAGAATCTGGTGGAATAGAGCAGAATAGCCATTTGGTTCACTTTCAGTGAAAACCACTGCAAAACCACTATCCCAGTAGGGCTGAAGAAATGCCAATAGGACATTTGATCTGGCCTGGTTATCTCTGCCTCCGGCCAAGCATGAGCAGGCGGATTTGTTCCAGGAGGGAGCTTACAAAGGCACCACTTCTATTATCTTTGGGTTGTGGTGTTGAAAATTTTCCCACAAATATTTTTTTTTCCTGAAGGTCTTGGAAGATTTAGGAAAACTAGGGGAAAATTTGGGTTCGTACTTTTTCAATATCCAGACAAATCTCTTTCAGAATGATGCCCAGAGAGCAAACATTGTTCTCTCTAAACCAGGAAGCATGTGAAATACTCATTATGTATCATTACAGCCTTGGATTGAGGTGCTAAATGGAAAGGGTAGCAGTGGGCCTGAGTCCCTTGTGTGGAGATATTATTTGCATTTGGTAAATCCTCCCAAGTGGTTTCCTGTGTTTTTTACCTTGCTTTTATGAAATGCTCCATATGAATTTCTTGTGGTGGCACAGTTCTTTATTCCCAAACTGGGCAAGAGAAAGAAGAGAGAGAGAGAGAAAAAAAAACTTAACCAAAAAGCAATATTTTTTCATATGCCAAAAATCTCTCATCACGTGCAAAAGCCCATGGCAGTAGAAATCAGTAACCCAAGAATCCAACGGTCTAAGTCTCTACTGAATCTTTCTCTATGGCAATATCTTAACTGTGGCCTCCGTTAAGCCACACTTTTATTTTTATTATGACTAGCCATTTTAAAATGAGGAATAAAAAAATACAATGAGCCACTTCCTCTATTCTTGTGTAGTTTTTATTTTGTTAACTGGAACACATGTGGATGGTGGTCATCAGTGTTGCTTGCAGGGGGCCCAGAATTGTTCAGTAGATCACTAGTTTCTGGAGTTTGGACACTGTAACTGCAACCATTCTGCTAATTCAGAAGGTTTCCTTGAACAGGTAAGTGAGAACTATGCATTGTAACATTTACAACCCAAGAATTACACAATCAATTATGAAGTAACCTGGGATTTATAAACCGGATTATAGATCTTGGTTCAGATAGTTTCTAATTGCCTCGGGTTAGGCCCCTAATGGGTATTTTTCAGGTATTAAGTTTTGCCAGATTAGTGCTTCTAGATTTGTTACATTCATCCCTAGAGAGCATAGCAGTTAATTATAATGATTAGGGATTTAGGTTGGTGGGACGCAGCTCTGGTACAAGACCACTCACCCTCTATGCCTGAAAATGCCTTTCTAACTCCCAATGAGGAAACCTGTCAAGCACTGATCAAGATGCTTCTCTAATTTATTATTAAATCTGGCTTCACCTCACTTCAGACTCTAATCCTATTTAGAGGTTATTTCTGTTAGGAAAATACAATGTTAATTTATATGTAGAAGAACCTTGCTCAGCGAAGTAATTTTTTGAGACTTCAGAATACAAATGAGATAATACCAAAGAGTCTTATGGCACATTAAAATAATAAATCTCTTGTGACATAAGGTCTTGGAAGGCATTTTTCAAATCCAAATCAAGTTGAGGATAAAAGTAAGCAGTCTCAGTAGGAAAAGGGAGAAGCAAAGCAAAAACTATGGAAGAGTCTATAAATTCTCCTCCAGTCTATTTTTTGGTGCCAGTGAAAAGTTTCTTCCTTTAAGACCCACCTTTTCCCCAGGAATTCAAGGTGATACATACTACATTCCTCTGAATCCACACCAGCAAATTTGTTGAGTGTTTGTCCCAAAGTCAGCCCACTGCAGCTCAGGGATGGTGAACGTGAATACATACTGTATGGAGTTCTCTGATCCTGTGGCGGCACTTTAACCATTACAAGTAGTCCTCAACCAGTCCATAGAGTTCTGACTGTCGGTAGCCTGCCCATTTGTGTTCTTATGATAGTGATCTGGATGCTTGGCAACCCGTTTATACTTAAAACTGGTTGCCAAGCGCTCCGTGATCACATAATTGCTATTTGAAAGCTGCCTTGCTGGTTTCCTTAGAAAGCCAGTCTGGAAGTTGGCAGGGCAGGTTACAAGTCTCGGGGGTAAGTCTTCTCCATCTATGCACCTTCCCTGACCCACAGCACATCTTAACATTTTTTTACACTCTTGTGTGATTCTCATTGCATGTACCGCATGCACCCTCCATGATCAGCACTGCCTCTTGCACGTCCAACCTGCCTCTCACCCATTCATGTGTTGTTCTCAACCCACATGTATGACTCTAGTGTACCTTCCCCAACCTTCCCCACATCCTTGCACATACTCTTGCTCTTTCCTCCAGTCTGCAGACCTGGGACTTGCAACTTCTTGCCAGATTTCCTATTGACTTTGGTTTTGGGAACCAGCAGGAAGTTGCCTTACTTAATGACCATGGGATTCAGTTAATGACATCAGCTGTGACTGTGGGGATTACCATCCCTAAGTGATGTCATACTTCACGGCTGCATTGTTCAACAGAAATTCTGGTCCCAATTGCCATCATAAGACAAGGACTAACCGTATACCACCTTGCCTTCCCACTGACACCAGTGAGATTTTACCTTCTAATTTAAACAATATGTGGGCTAAACTATTTTTGTTGGAACCATAAACAAAAAAATAATTAGGTTATTACAGTGCAGGCATTTTTGATCCCACTGTGGCTATTTACACATGGAAAAACATGCAAATATGTTGATTAGGAATTTCTGATTATTCATGTAATTTAACCTTAGTTCTGATCCAAGGGTTAACTAACTATATATTAAGAATGGAAAAAATAGGTTTTGAAAGCACAATTTCTGTTGAGAGCAAAATTCACTCAGAATACTAAAAATGTGAACTTGAGTTAATCAAACACTGTATAACCTCATTCTACCAGACATCTTTACCTAGTGATTACCTAGGTAATGGGAGACGAGAAAAGTGCTAAAATGGAATGAATTTTCCTTGAATGGTTTGGTGAATGATTGCAGAAACATAGAAGGAGGGAATGTGCATGTATAATTTGATTGACCAAGAACCAATAAAAATGCCTCCATTCTTATTTAATGCACTGGACCATGTCACAAGCTAGAGAAATGGAACTATGAAAGTAGATGATGTTGTAAAAGCTATTAAATTTTTAAGATCATTAAAAATTCAATAAAATTGTTATATATTTTGTCTTCAAATATAGCAGTTTGAACTGTCTTTCAGAACAATAAAGAATTACTAATTTATTATTTCATTGATATGACTGTCCACTTCCTAGGTGGCTGGGTGATCAGCAATGGTTAAAGACATCTAACAAAGGGAAAAAATAAAGCATATGGTGGTGAGGCCAGATGCCCAATTCATATATTTATAATTGAGCCAGTGTCTGAGTGAATCAAAACTTAAAGTCCTTTTTAAAGATTGTCAGGGTGATAATACCTTGAACTGAAGCCAGAAGCTCATTGGTAAATCGCGAATTTCCCCAAAAATAAGACCCAACCAGAAAAATAAGCCTCAATATACTTTTTCAGGATGCTGATAATATAAGCCCTACCCCCAAAATAAGCCCCAGTTAAGATCGTCAGATGGATGCATTTAGTACCATATTTCCCCCAAAATAAGATCTAACTGGAAAATAAGCCCTAATGCGTCTTGGAGCTAAAATTAATATAAAAACCTGTCTTATTTTCGGGGAAACATGGGTTAGTGCAGCTCTGTAGCAATGTTCCATGGATGTACTCATAAATAGTTGTTCTGCTGCATTCTGGACAGTCTCATAGACTGAAGTAAACCAAATGAGAGATACTGAAGATGTGAATGACTGAATACAATCCCACAGTCCAGGAACAGACACTATATTATTTTGCATAGAAATCTAAAGTGCTATTGCTATTGCATAGAGGCCTACAAATAGGAGCTAGGCATATATAAAGACTCCTGAATTGTGCACAAATTCTGTCTTGGGAATTCCATCTTTATCTAGAACTAACAAAATCTCTCTGAAGCCGGGTAGCCCCAAAATCCACTTATATACCTTTTCTAGTGTTGAACCTAAACCTATTTGATTCTATCAGACTCCCACTGCATCCACATACTGACAATTCACTTCACATTGGACTCTGGCTTTGGTGCAGAATCCATAAAGTTGAATTAAGGGCATTTTAGCTTGGAGTATAACTTTAATCACCTAGATGCAACTTTTGGGGGCTGTAACTTTAGTCACCTTGATATTAGATTAATATACATCTTGACTAGCCAATGTTGTCCAAGAAAGTGCTTGAGTCTGGGCCATGTGATTTCATCCTTGAGGGACGGGGCAGTTCCACCATTATTCAGAAGCCATCCCTAGACTAATTTTCTGCCATTAACCGTACCTTTTTAGGGAAAGTTGTTGAGAAGGTGGTTACTTTGCAGCTTCAGATGTCAATGGATGAAGCAGATTATCCAAACCAGTTTCAGCTTGGTTTCAAATCAGAGTATGAGAGTAAAGTAGCATTTATCACATAGATGACCTATGTGGGTAGTGAAGCTGTCCTTGCTCTCCTTGATCTCAGTGTGTTTTGATACCAACAGAAATCTTTCTGGCTCCAAGGGTTAGGAGTTGGGGGCATAATTATATTACTTCTCCTTTGAAGTTAATCCTGGTTGATGTTGATACAGAGAACACATCTGTTCCATGGGTCTCTCGGATGCTTTAGCGATCGACCCTCCTCACATCTACATGAAGCTACATGAAGGGTAGGTAATGTATTGATAATGCTCTGATGTATCTCTTCCATTGCTAGTTACATTATGCTTTAAAGCAGAGATGTCCAACTTGGCAGCTTTAAGGTTTGTGGATTTTAACTCCCAGAATTCTGGGAACTGAAGTCCACAATTATGAAAGTTGCCATGTTTGGACACCTCTGCTGTAAAGGTTTGGTTCCAGTGACTGGCAGCTATGGAGATCTGGATGAACAGGCTTCAATTCAGTCCTAGCAAAACGGAATGGCTTTTTTTTAGGACCTCTTGAATTTGATCTATTGCTATATTTATGGTAGTTCTGGATAGGGTTGCAGTACTCCAGACAGAACCAGTGTACAATTTCAGGTTGTCCTGGCTTACAATTCCTGTTTGGGGGTGGGAGGAGTTAAACTACTTTAATTGTACCCCTCCTGAATCAGGAGGCACTGGGTCTGGTCTCTCATACCTTAGTCACTTTCCAAGTGAATTACTGCAATGCAGTCTAAATGAAGCTACCCATAAAGAGCATCCAGAAATTGGTCCAACATGTGGTTGCATGGGCCATTCTATGCCCATGTGAAAAATCTTTACACCATGTTACATCTTTGTTCTGTAAACCGTGTTGGCTCCCAATATGCTTCTAGGCTGCTGGTTACTACCTATAAAACCTTAGATGGCATGGGGCCAAGAGATTTGGAAGACTGCCTTGCTTCCAATGTTTTACCCATCCCATTAGTTCGGGCAGGATAGGCATGCTCTGAATCCTTACAATCAAATATTGTTGTATAGCAGGACCCTGGAAGCATGCCTTATCCATAACTACCACTGCCTTCTGGAACATACTGCCAGCATATATAGTACGTTGGCCCTGACTCCAACCATCTGTTAGAAAACTTTGAAGATTTTGCTGTTTCCCAAAACAGTAAGTGTTGTTCTGATGGTATATAATGTTTTTGGCAGCTGGGTGCTTTAGTTGGTCATGATAGGTATTTTTATATTGTATTTTAAAACTTACTAGCAATCCACAGTTGTATTAGTGAGGTGAATGACTATAAATCAATTTAAACATACAGACATTCAGACATACACATACATACATACTTTGATGAGTTGAGATTAATAACTGGCAATCATCAGCATGGTGACGATATCTAACCCTAAGTGCAAAAGTTTATAAATACTTCTCAGTTCCATTTGCTACTTTTTAAAATATTTTCTACTTGATCAAACATTATGGCCATAAAAAGAACAGTATGTTTCCACCTAAACAGAATATAACTACAAATTATTTCAAATGGATTTTTTGCATTGCTACGACTTATTACCAAACGTGCATGCTCTCATTTTATTTTCTGCATATTTTGATGAAAATATATTACATAATGTATTATACAGAATACTTTACAAGTAGTATGTAAGGCTAACCTATAATTAAAGTCAAACTGATTTTTAGAAAAGAGTATGTGTAAATTTCCCGATAATTTTGGATACTTAACAGGCAAAATTATGTTCATCTACTGATTCTACATTTTTCATTATGAATGCACCTTAATTTAAAAAAATGAAGCTGACAGAAATTGCTATTAATTATTTGTAATCTTTGTGCAGGCACGCCTATGGAATTTATACATGTGCTGAGAAAAAATAATTTTAAAAAATGTTGAATGAGCAGATGAGAGATGATCAGAACAACCTAATAATGGAAGATTGCACTAAGAAAAAAAATTGTAGTGTAGAAAAAAATACAGATCTGCAGAAGGTTTCATATTATCAGAAACCAATTGTAAGAGATGGTACTCCATTTTCAAAATTTGTAACAATACAATTTCTCTATAAAAAGGAAACGGCTAGAAATGCTTTCATTGCTGATTCTAAACTACTTTGGGCAGGTATAATTCCCACAAAATGGCTCCACAAACCATTTGTAGACATTATTTACAACAGTAGAGAAATCTGCTACTTCTAAGTCAATTTTTTCCTGATTCTTGGTTCATTTTCCAATTTTTTTCATAAAGCTATGAGGTTCTTTAAAATTTGCACATTGCAACAAATGACTGTCATGTTGTGTGTATTTCGGACAACTCAATTCCCTCAGCTTTAACATATTAACATTGCTCAAATGATTTAAGAGATCAATATAGCAGCCCAATAGGACAACATCCCCCATACATTATGAATCTTTTAAAAAAAACTTTTAAAAGACATGTGGTTCAGGTAAACCCAGGAATTAGCTAGGTTAACAGTAGAATTTCTCAATCTAAAGGGTTGTGAGAAGTAATTTAGCAAACTTTGTGGTAATATATAGCAATAGTATACAATACAGTATGTTGGATCCAATCCAGCCAAATTTAAGCACTTTACAAGTGCCTTAAATTCAGAGGATTAAGACATGCCTATTTTTAATTTTATTGTAATTCTAACATTATTGATGGGCTATGTCCAATATTGGCACTGCTACTATGCAAGCAACTTAACAATCTCTGAATTTTGAAATGGAATGAAAATAATGTAGACATATGCCATGTGTCTATTTCAGCTTAATGCTTAACACAAAATCAGGAAAATCTGTATTGATGTGTTAATGGGCAAGTCTTCATGAACAAAATACAAAAGTTCAGTACTCGAACAATGTACACTAAAGCTTTGAAATGACACTGGCAGGTTGGGAGGAGCTGCAGTAAGCAAAGTGATGGCAAGGAAGAACAAGGACCTAGTAAGTGAAGGAAATTATGGGAGACACTCTTCTAATGCTTTCATAAAAAGCTGATATAAACCCATAGCAGCAGACTGTAAAGGGGAAGAGGAGGAAGGGGAAGAAGATCTTATCCAGACTAACAGGAAATGAAGACACTTAAGACATGCATGAAATCTTTAGACTACTTTAGAATTTTGAAATTTATTCATTATTGGCTTCCTTTCTTTGAGAAGTTTGATGAAGGGCAAGAATAGCTCAGTGGTGGGGTTCAAATTTTTTTACTACCGGTTCTATGGGCTTCGTTTGGTGGACGTGGTGTGGCTTGGTGGGCATGGCAGGGGAAAGATACTGTAAAATCTCCATTCCCACCCCACTCCTGGGTGAAGGTTACCACCGGTTCTCTGAACTACTCAAAATTTCCGCTACCGGTTCTCCAGAACTGGTCAGAACCTGCTGAATACCACCTCTGGTAATGGCTATATTTTTTCTTGCTGTGGGAGGCTTCCATATGACATATGGCTAACTTACCTGGTTTCCTAGGTTGGAAAAATAAGCAGTTTATATATTTAAATGAATAAATTCCTGACCTAAATTGCTAATACGTGTGAAAAGATGTATCTGTTCGATCTCAATACTGTAGATATAAAGTTGGTGTCAGGAAAGCAACAAATAAATGGTATTTCTTTCCAGATCAGCTAGGACAGGAGATGATGGTGAGTCCTCTTTTCCTGCAGAATGTGCTTTCCTTTCATTGTTTGGAACTGATATCTCTACTACTAACTGGCTGTTTTGGTATATCTGATTTGGCTCTTCTTTCTAAGTCAAAGATGCTGGAAATTACGGCATATTCTTTCACTTTTTTTCTTTACCTCCTTTCTGTGTGCATTTGTGCATTTGTGCAAACTGTAAGTCTCTTTGGGACAGAGGGCTGTTACATCAATCATTTGTTAAATGTATGTAAATAACTGGTGCTATATAAATAAATTAATTTGCAATATTGTATCTCTTGAAGGTCCTACCTTATTTGGACCTGCTGGCCTTTGGACTTGCACTTTCTTCTGTATAATATTTCCTTGGCTAGATTTAAGAAGGTTTTCCAACTTTCTTGAACAACTGGTTAAATTGCTCAATGGTTCTTCTTCCCCGTAAGGCAATTTCTCTTTACTTGTAAGTTTATTTCTTTGACAATGCCAGCTATACATGTGATATCATCAAGCATTACCCAACAGCATTTCCAGAAGTAGGCATTGTGGTGCCTGTAGGCACCAGTCTGTTTCCAGACACTACCTTTGGCGCCTGCTTCATCTGGCAGTAGATTCTTTTAATTAAAATTAATGTAATAAATGAGTAGTTGGCATGCTGTAAAGCAAAGTGTATCTCTAGCATTTTCATTTCCAAGAAGGGCTCCGAGCCGATCGAAAAACCAGAGAGAAAAAAGTTTAAGAATTGCTCACTTTAAACAGCACAAATGATGATCACAGCCCGAATGTCCTGTTTGGAAATGTGTCTACCTGTCCAAAAGACAGGCAAGAAATTTGGGGTCAGAGAGTCCTCACAATTGATCGTGGTAATTTTCTGCAGCAAGCTATGCCTTCTTTTATAGCAATTATTTTGTGAGATCACCCATGTCACACCTTCACAATAAAATGCCTCCATTAGCCCAAAGACATTTCTGCATATCACTGCCTTACAGTTATTTGATGGGCTAAAGATACTCATATTCCTCAGGTGCTATTTATATGACTTGTATTGTGTGTTTCATGTCTCTTATTAATTCTTCAGTTTATCAGAGAATTTCATGCTTTGACTATTGCTTACTTTCTCTTTTGGGTATAGTATTTACATAAAATATAGTTAAATATACCCTACAGGATTATAGTACAGTACTGAACTTTTTTTTTTTGGTACAGTAACACACTTTGCTTAGTAGTAAAAACATTAAAGCTGTAGAAGTGTTGCTGTACATACCTCTAATCTTTTCCTATGGAACAGTTTAAGTATAAAAAAAACCATCCATGGTATAAAAGAAAGCTATAAACAGGGAATAACTTGTATACTTTTGATATTGTAACCAAATGAAGAAATTAATATTATTTCCCAGAATCAAGTCCTGATTTTGGGAGACCATATTAATGTCTTCATTTCATTAATTCATTCATTAGTTCATTTCATTAACTCATTCATAATTCATTCTTCATGAATTACTCCCAAGCTTTTAATTATGGCTAGATGGTCAAGCTGTTACTGAGTAAGCAAGAAAGTTAGGAGCTCCATAGAGACACTGAAACCAACTCCTTCCACTGATCTTATTTGAGAAATAGTTCCTGACTTCAGTTCTCCTTTTTAAAATTGAGTAGCATATTGTGACTTACCTCACAAGGTGGTCACAAGACAGTTGTCTTTTAAAGTGTTGTTTTTTATTGCTAGAATTCTCTGATACCTATCTGGACAACACAAGAACATTTTTACAAGCCAGTAAAGTCATATTTTCAGCATCTGTTAGTATTTGACCTCTCTCATAAATTCTTCTGCTAACCTTTCAGGTTTTTTTAATGGTCCTAGTTGGTTCAAATCATTTTAATGAACTGATCTGTAAATTTGAGGAATTTTATAACACAGATTACACATCTGTATTATAGATGTGTAATCTGTATTACAAGACCAAAAAATTAAATACACCAAATGTAACAAAAGAATCAAAGCTAGAAATCAGAATAGTTTACATTTTAAATATATAAAAGAGCTTCAAACAGCTTTTCTCCAGTCACAGTCTCCTGCTTACTCCACATCATCATAAAAGAATTATAGAGCAGTTCATTCAAATACATCTGGCTTAGAACGGGAGGGTCTTTCCTTTCAATTAAAAGGTAGACCACAGAGAATATGATGTTTTTTTCTGCCTCATGTCACCTTTAGTTCTGTCCCCCCCCCAAAAAAAATGTGACACCCCACTTCATGATGTTTTCTGATCTGAAAATACAGTACTAGCAGTTGGATGCATTAAAAAAAACATGTTTCTTGTTAGAAATTTCACTCACTCTTGAATTAATATTTCCTTTCAGAAATATTCTACCTTTCATGTCAAATTTACCTAAAAGTAAGTTGCACCTAGAAGTGTTAACATGAGCATGATATAAAAATAATTTCCCACAACATAAAACCTGTGGCATTCTGGAAACACTTCAAAGACTCTTTATTCCTCATTTCATGGCCATTGTTTTGCTGACTCTTTCCTACAAGAAAGCGTAAGATCATCAGAAGAAGAAGACATAGAAGAAATTATACATCATAATAACTCCATTGTACTTCTGTGGTAGAGGTGAAATGAGCTTCTTCCACAAAGAGTAGAGAAGCTGCCTATGCAGCATCTGTAGAGAAGCATAGCTAGGCAGCATCTATAATACATCCTGACATGGCTGAGGGAACAAAGCCTTCCATCTGCCACTGGTGATGCTACTGAGTTCAGAAGAAAGGGAAAAGCTAGCTGTCTAAACTGTTAAATGATGAAATGTAAATTTAAAATGACACATCATGACATATATTCACTGATGGTATATGAATCAGTATATCCCAGAGCGACAAGTAAAACTGGAAGTTTGGATGACAGCCTGAGTAAAATGAGCAACCCAGAAAGGGATGAAAAAGGCAAAATCCATGACAAAAATAATTAGAAAGGGTTGGGAGAAAAATGGACCAATATCGTAATGCTTCTGTAAAAATGAGAAATGGCTGTATTTAAACCATTATGACTACATTCTGGTTGCTTTTACTTAAACTATTGCAGAGCAGAGTTACCAAAGATAGCATCTAAAATTATAAGAGGAAAGGATGACTTTCATAAAAGGAAAGCTCATTAGTAGGGATTAAAAAAATGAAAATGGAAAAAAAGTGATTTATTGCTGAAAGTATAGAGATTATCCAAATGACAAGAAAGTATGTCATATTATGCATTGGTAAATATATGGATTTCATTGTTCCACTATTTTAGATAGTGGAGAGTAAATTTATCAATACTGCTATGCAATTTCTTTCCTCAGAGGCCTTGTGCTACTAAATACCAGTTGCTGAGGAACAAGAAGAAGAAAATGGCTGTTTGTCATTTGTTTCTGAAGGTTTGAGACAAATTATTGGTAATTAGTAGAGAAGATGCTAATTTAGAATGGTTCCTTGGCCTAATCAGCATGTTCTAAGAGCTTAGGTTGCCTATCAGTCTGTGACACATCAAGAAAAGATGGATGCTAAGGAAGCAGTTAAGTTACTCGATGAATTAAAGAGAAAAAGAAACACTTTTCTGAAATTAGCACAGCATTGCAACTCATGAAAATACGTTGATTTATATGTAAAATACATAGCGGTACCTGTGTAAAAAACATACAGTAGTTGTATGGGGAATGTACATTACAATATACTTGAAGAGATGTTTATTACAATAGTTTAGTATACTTAAAGGCATGTGTACCATAGCACACCTTTTCATGAGCTAGAAGGAAGTTTGCTAGATACTTCAGCACCAATAGCCTAGACGAGACAGCAATGGGAGTGAAAAGTACAGGTAGTCCTTGACTTACAGTAGTTCATTTAGTGACCGTTCGTTACAGTTCAGTGCATTAAAATGGTACTGAAAAAAGTGACTTATGACCATTTTTCACAGTTACAACCTTTACAACAACCCCCACATCATCATGTGAACAAAATCCAGATGCTTGGCAACTAGTTCATACTTATGACCTTAGCTGTGTCCCAAGGTCATGTGATCACCCTGTGTGACCTTCTGACCAGCAAAGTCAATGGGGAAGCCAGATTCACTTAACAACCAAGTCACTAACTTATCAACTGCAGGGATTCACTTAACAACTGATGCAAGAAAGGTTGTAAAATGGGGCAAAACTCACTTCACAAATAGCTCGCTTAATAACAGAAATGTTGTGCTCAATTGTGGTCGTAGGACTACCTGTATCATAAAAAATGAAATCCAACCAGTGAGAAAACGGTTTAATTGCACTAGGTGTAACCAAGTTCTGCTTGCTAATGAAGTACAGTACAGCAACTTTTATGACTATCGAAGTATACCTGGTAAATAAGTCTGGCTATTTTGCAAGAGATGTTGAAATTACCATTACTTTAGCAAAGCTATTTCAAAGGACAGTTCTGGTATGAGGTTGCTGAGTTGGAAATCATTTGCATATTTTACACTACTGTAACCTGCTATTAGGCTTAATAAATTCGGGAGAGGATCTCATTATTAAAAATAATTATAGCATTGCTAATATTTAGGTACACAGTTCTAATACATTACACTTTTGTAATTGTCAAATATCTCAATGCTTTCATAATAACCTTCAGAATTGTTTTTTTTTTATTACCATTGCTATGCATAACTTCATAGTGCATACTTCAATTATAGCTTTCCCAACTATTTGAATTAACAGGAGAGTGAGCACATTTTTGCAGGTTTCTCAACAATAGCTCCAGTGTAATGTTTTGAATAATAAATCCTAGTCTCTCTTATTTAGTTTACTTTGTGTTAAAAAAAAAACTGAATTAAAGAAGATGGCTCTTTTTTATATCCTATTTCCAATTGCTCATCTAGCCTGGGCCTAAGTGTTGAAATCAGTGGAGGGACACAATTTTTTTTACTACTGGTTCTGTGGGCATGGCTAAGTAGGTGTGGCCATGAGACTGGGTGGGTGTGGCTATGTTTTTTTCCCCCATTTTGCAGCACACACTCCCGTGCTCTGTTTTTGCCTCCTGGGCCTCAGGGAAGCCTCCTGGGAGCAAAAATGGGCCCCTGCCAGCCCCCCTCGCTCTGTTTTTTGCCTACTGGGCCTGAGGGAAGCCTCCTAGGTACTGAAAAAAGAAGCAGTACAATAGCGAGAGGGGGAATCAGCTGTGCCGTGTGATTTAGATTAGCTAGAAAGCAAGAAATCTGACAATTTCGTGCTTTCTAGCTAATCTAAATCGCGCAGCACAGTTGATTGTTGGAAATGCCGGTTCAGCCAAACCAGTAGCAATTTTTACTACCGGTTTGCTCAAACCGGGCTGAACCCGTAGAATACCACCTCTGGTTGAAATGTAGTAATACAAACTTGTGCCATATTGAAGGATATCCACCATCTATATCTATATCTCTTTATCTATCAGTCAATATTGCATATATATACTATATAGACACAAACAGTGGATCTAGAAAGTCTACACAGTACACACCCATTAAAATGCTAGGTTTTTGAGATGTTAAAAAAAAAATCAGACCAAGTTAAATCATTTCAGATTTTCCCCCCACCTTTAATTTAACATATAAGCTATGCATTATGCAATTCAACTGAAAAACCATCTGAAATTTTAAAGGGAGAAAAATAATAAAAAACTAGAATAATGTGGCTGCATAAAGATGTGCTTCATTGAATCACCTTTTGATTTATGACAGCATTTAATCTTCGGAGCTAGGTGCATCTTGCCTTGGGAATCTTTGTCCAGGATTCCTTGCAATAGCACCCCAAATCTCTCAGGTTGCAAAGGCATCTCTATGTACAGCCCTCTTAAGGTCATCCCATGTTTTCAATTGTTCAGGTCCGGGATCTGGCTGAGCCATTCCAAAACTTTGATCTTCTGGTGAAGCCATTCTTGTGTTAATTTGAAGGTATACTTTGGGTTATTGTCTTGTTGAAAGGTGATATTTGTCTTCATCTTCAACATTTTAGCAGAGGCCTGAAGATTTTGTGCCAAAATTGACTGATATTGGGAGCTATTCATAATTCCCTGCACCTCCATTTCCAGTTGAAGAAAAGCAGTCCTAAAGCATAATGCTGCCACCACCATGCTTCACAAGTTTTTGCGCCAAACGTACTTTTTGGAATTTAGCCAAAACCTTGGTCTCACCAGACCATAACACATTTTTCCACATGCTTTTGTCAGGCTTGATGTTTTGCAAAATGTAACTGGGTTCAAATATTTTTCTTTATAAGAAATGGCTTCCGTCTTCTCACCCTAACCCACAGGTCAGGCATGTGATATGAATATGTCACATACACAACCAGTATGTACCAGAAATTCCTGCAGCTCCTTTAATATTGCCGTTGACCTCTTGGCAGCCTCTCAGACCATTTTTCTTGTTTTTTCATCAATTTTGGAGGGGCAGTCAGTTCGTCTTGTGCCATATTTTCTCGACTTGCTTTTGAATGTCTTGACTGTGTTCCGTAATATATCCAATGCCTTGGAAAAATTTTTGTACCCTTCTTCTGACTGGCATGACTTTTGCTCTAAGAGGCAACTGAGGCAGAAAAATCCTACTAGAACAGTTCAACTTTATATGGGCGGCCTGATAACTCTGTAGTTAAGACGCTGGGTTTGTTGGCTGAAAGTCGACAACCCAGGTTCGAAACCTAAGCATTACACAACAGGGTGAGCTCCCGTCCTCTCCCTAGCTCCTGCCAACCTAGCAGTTTGAAAGCATGCAAATGTAAGTAGATAAATAGGTATCACCTCGGTGGAAAGGTAACAGTGCTCCAATGTCATGCTGTTCACAACTCAGAAACATCTTCAGATAGCGCTGGCTCAATGACCCTTGAAATAGAGATGAGCACAGTCCCCTATAGTTGGCAATGATTAGCAGAGTAAAATCTGCAGGGACTCCTTTATTAATTCTGAAGTCACAACCCTACTTATAAGAAGGCATGAACACTTATGCAGTCACATTATTCCTATTTTTTAAAATGTTATTCCTTTCCCCCTATCAAAAAAACCGTTTGCTTTTTCAATTGAATCGTACTGCTTATATTTTATATTAAAGATAGAGAAAAATCTGAAGTATGAGAAGCTGGAAAAGTACCAGGCCTTTAGAAAAAACTAGAAAGAATGTGGAAAATAAGGGCAAATGTGATCCCAGGGATGGTAGGAGCACTCAGGACTGTGACGTCTTACAACTCAAAAGCTTTCATATTTCCCTCAACTTGCAAGGAATCTGTCATGTGCACACCTTTGATACTGGAAAATATCAATACAGCAATGTGATCTATATATTCTTGTGAGAAACACCAAGCTTGATAGCAATTTCCTTTGAGTGACCCAATAGGTTTATCAATTGTTTGCACCTGAAACTCTTAGGTTGCTGGCAGGTCATCTGTTTCATTCTTGATCACACAAATCAGCTCTTGGAGGGACTCTTTCAACAACTGAAAATTTAACCATGGTGTGTTGCTTAAATTCACTTCTGATTATCCACATCAGGTTTTCATTTCATAAACAATGCCCACTCAATTTTTTTCTCACAGCAACTTTCTAACAACTGAAGTGAAATAACAGATGTTAAAGAACAGGCCAGAGTTTCTAGCATAGCAATACTGACATCCATAATTGCTTTATAACACTGAAGGCAGTACTTTTCATTCAGCTTAGTTCACCTAGCACAAACCTCTCCCTGCCCAAGCAGACTCTCAACAATTTCCAACAGTTGTTATAACAAGTATAGCAACCGCTGTTCACAATTCACTATCATTGGTTTTGTGATTATCAGTTTGAATTAACCTTCCAGTTGCTTAAATAGCTAACCATCAATTCAAGAGGAAACAGGAAGGGGGAAGGAACTCAACTTCTTCTTTCTCCTCTGATATCCAGCAGTAAACTGTATTTCTATTATTTACTTCCTTCCTATAAGAGTGAGCATAAATAATCATGTTTAAGGCTGTTGCATAAGATACATCAGTTGTAAAACCTACCCTTCTTTGACCCCTTAAGCCAATTAGTCAAGGAATAACAGTTTGCACACGAAATTGGTGTAACAATTTCTCTACTTCATGGAACATATTTATTTTGGGATGAAGCAAGTTGCTCTGTACAAGCTAGGAGCATAAAAGTCATTTAGAATATAGAATCAACCATTAGAAAACTTAAAATATTGTAAACCCAAGCATCTCCATCTGCTTTTCAAATGCTATAAAAGAAACCTTTTCATTTTCTCAATAACCAAATATGATAGGGAAGGTCCCTGAAAGGATTTTCCAACCCTTTTCTTTGGTTAAAAAGTTTTTTTTTAAATCAAGGCCACAATATTGGGGAAAAGTTCATCCAAGCTACTTTTATGATAGTTTTATGATTTCTCTAAAACAAAATCAGCTGCAGATGTGGAAAGTGATGAAAATGCTGACCTGTCTTTTTGCTCAAAGCAGAGGAGTCCTTTGAAAAGCTGCTGCCTAACTGCCCATATACAGTATTGTCCCTTTGTTAAATGCCCACACACAATTTTATTTGAAGGAAATTGCAGGGACATTTGAGTAGGGTGCTCCCATGTTACACGAAATTGATCCCAAGAGGCATTGCTGAAAGCCTTACTATTCTTTTGCAAGCAAGAGGCTGCATAGAGCAAATCTTTCCCAACCATGAACATGTTGCTTCATATTTTCCCCAGTTGTTTGAAAATGGAGCCAGATTAGAATTCCCTCTGATGTTTAGAATCAGGAAAGAAGCGAATTAGATGGTTTTAAGTAATAATTTTTGCCAGCATATTTGTAATGAGGTAGTGAGGTCAAAGAGAACAAAGTATGCTAACAAGGAAAGAAAAATGAGGTTCCTGGAAATGGCTTTATATATTCAATTCAAATCTCCCAACATATTTCTCCTTCCTCCTGGCAAAAATTAAATCTAGTTCTTTAATTAAACAAGAGAATGTGTAGAAAAATCTTTGCCTTATAAGCGATTCCTTGAAGAAAAGAGTTTTGAAACAATCTTGTCCTCTAATTCACAGATGATCATTTCCTATTGACATCTTTTACTGTTACATGGATTTTGGTCAATACTTTGTATTAGTTGTTCATGTTATTCTAAAGCAGATCTACTCCTCACAAAACTAGTAACATTGGAAGTGAAATCCAACCTTATATTGTCTCTCCTGCCAATATAAAAATTTGTCTTTTCTTCTCCTCTACCCAAAATAGCTTAAGTCACATAAGGTGTTTTTATCCATCCTACATCCACTTACCCATCCTACATCGCAAGCAACTTCTGGAATTTCTGCTCACAATTTATTGATTGCAAAATAATTCAGAACTGTTTGCACTACAACACAGGAAAAGTCCAGTAGTCAGGATTCCTTCAAATCATTAGCATCTCCTCCAACAGAGATTTAATTAAAATATGAAACAAACATATCCCAGCTTAGTCAGGATCATTTTTTTTTTTTACAAAACACAAAACAATACACATAATTTTCATATAAAGGCATCAGCTTCCATGTCCCAAGCAAAGTCTGTGTTCTTTGTAGAGAAAGCTATGAAGTCCTGAAGCTCCATCCAATATAATCTTTTATATACTGCTCCAAAAGGTGAAAAGGAGATATACAAGGTAGTTGTGGCTTTCCTGTCCTTGTTCCTCCTCCTTCTCCCAACATGTCTGTAGCATTTCACGGAGAACTCTCTTTAATATAATCTTGGATAGGACCCTACCGGAGGCTGCTACTGCTACTGGCTTGTGAGCTGCCCACACCTGGATGTTCAGGGCTATGGCGATTCTATTAAAAAAAAAAACAAAAGACACAAATAAGAAATTCCAGAGGCAATAAAAACAGCCATGTAGATTTTCTTGGCCTAAAAAGCTATCTTAGATTTGATGCCAAACTCTAAGCAAAGTACTTAATTTTGTTGTTTTACAATGAACTTCTAACTATCAAGATCAACAGCTGAAAACTATTTTCCAACTTACCTTCTTTTTCTTTTTCTCTTTTTTCTTTCTTTTCCGTTCAGGATCATCCTCTTTCTTTTTCTTCTTTTTCTTATGATCAGAATCCGAGGGTGTTTCTAGTATAATAAGAGAGAGCGATTGAAGACGGTTTTGGCCTCCGTGCACCCCGTTTTCCATCCATTGAGATTCCCGCCGCCCAGAATAGGGAGAAACTGGGGCGTGCAAAGGCTGAAAATGGGATTCGGAGGCTGAAAATGGGGTGCGCGGAGGCAGCAATAGGCAATGGCAATCCCTGCAGCCTGAAACAGCTGATCGTTGGAAGGCCGACCCAACCGACAATTAGCTGCTTGTGTTAATCAGTCTGTGCTGAAGCTGAAACAGGCTGTTGGCTGTTGGCTGCAAGGAGGCAAATTGCTGGGAGGCAGAGGCAGATTTTTTTTCCTCTCGTTTTCCAACCCCAAAGCTAGGTGCGTCTTATACGCTGAAAAATATGGTAATTTAGGCTATCAGACTGAAAAATTCTATATCAGCAAGATGTGTGTGGGGACATTATTATTATATGTCCTAAGCAATAGACTTCTTACCTGGAGGGACAGGTTCTTGGGTTCGGCTCTGCTTATGTTTATGCTTATTTTTTTTCTTAGGTGGCTGGATATGCATTAAGCGACATTGTTCTGGCAACTGGTGTAACAGAAACAGAAAGACATGTCAATACATGAACTTCCCAAGTACCATTGAAGAAAACATATATAATAGACTTAAGGGTCTGTATTTTTTTTGCAAGCTGATCAAATAATATTCTCCATCAAAATTTCCATTAGAAAAATTTCTACTACAGATAGTACAGAACAGAACAGTCCTCCCTTCACAATGGTAATTGGGACCATAATTTCTATTGCTAAGTGAAGTATTTGTAAAACATTGTTTGACATCATGCGACTTTGCTGCTTAGTGACAACAGTTCTGGCACTTCTGATTGCTGTTATAAAGTGCAACATCACACGGCCGCCATTTGCAACCTCGTGCCAGCTTCTCCATTGACTCTGCTTGTTAGAAGTTGGCATTGAAGGTTGTAAATGGCAATACTATGAGACATTGTGATGTCATAATTGTGAGCTGGGAGCCAGACACTGTAAACATAAATATGAGGACCAGTTGTAAGTAACTCATTCAGCACCATCATAAATTTGAACTGTTTTTTAAACATTTTTTTAAAAATTTAATTGTTTTAAAATTTGAACTGTTATTGAAGGGGTAGTCATTAAGCAAGGACCACCTGTATGTTCACTTGGCTTAGTTTGTGTCTATTGCAAATTAAGGATTTCTGCGCTAAAGCAAAATTATTCTAATCTAGATTTTCATCAATTCCAGCTTCCAACTTTACAAATGCAGCACTGCAAAGCCTTCTGGCTTCAACATGAGAACCAGCACAGTATAGCAGTCCAATATTGAACTAGAGAGAGAGGAAGTCTCTGATGAAAACCTACACTCTCAGCTAGAGAAATTTACTTGGGTAACCTTAGACTAATCATTGATCCTCTGCCCAAACTTCACAGATTGTTCTGAGGATAGAGAAAATCAGGATATAAAACTAATGAATAAATACACAAAATGCAGACACAGGGTCCTCTTATGATCAGATCTCTCATAACTCTCAGGAATACTTATCACAGAGAATTACCACTTTTGACCAATCCAATGACAAATATATCAACAAAGAAAGATTTGCTGGTTGTTTGAGATGACAATTTTAACAAGGATTTATCATTTTCTATTGCTTCTATTATGAACCACAACTAGGCATGTTGTGCTAACATAGCCACTGTGGTTCCTGTTTCACTGTACTGTGCAAACTTTATGTCTCAGTATATCTTATGTTGAGACCCTCTTTGAGGAAGATAAGACTGTTTAGAAATATGAAATATAAATATGTACAGAGTCTATAAATGTAAGGTGAAAGAAAGGTTCAAGAATTCCTTTTTTAAGGATAGCCTCTTTTATCCTTTGCCTGGAACTTCTTCCTATCTTCAACTTTACTTAAAAGTCTATTCTGATAGAGAAGTTATAACCCCAGTTATTTTTTGGGAGGGTGGGCAGAGTGTTTGCCTTTAAGTCAGTCTTTATTCCTGAAAAGTATATAGATATTCTATACATATTTTCTGGCAACATTTTCAGAAGTTGATTATTGTTGCTTTTTTCCTAGTACTGACTGGTTCCAAAGAATCCGGCTTGCATATATATATGTGTG
>JAOYMU010000001.1:59341446-59354271 GCA_025802295.1 Psammodynastes pulverulentus
CAACCTTGAGCCTGGTGAGATTTGATCTGCCAAATTGCAGGCAGCTGGCTGTAAGCAGAAGTAGCCTGCAATTACTGTACTCTATCCTCTGTGCCGCCGAGGCTTTGCTGCTTTGGTCTTCTTCGTATTCAATATTAGTGCCGTATTTTCAATGTTGGTGACTTTTTATTATTAAAATTGTGTTTTCATTCCACTCAGTATCCTAAGTCAGCATCTCCAATGTGAGTGTAAAACAGAGAAGGAATTAGTCCTCTCACAAAGTTTGTGCACATTTCACAATATAGATGTGAAATCTGTGTCTCTGGAAGGTCCAAATGCTCACTGGCACTCTATGTTGCTAGGATTGAGTGGGACTTCATTTCACCCCATCTGGTCCCAAATAGCCACCAGACACTGGGATAGGACATCTACAGCATTACTCAAAAGGCATGGGGTAGATATATAAAGCTGGGCGTCATCTGCATATTGATATCTCACCAAAATCAGTGGCTCATCTCACCCAGCAACCTCATTTACTTGTTAAGTAGAAGGAGAGAGAGAACCAGATCCTGGGCACCCCACAAAGTAGGGGCTGTGGGCTGGCTCTCTCCTCCTATTAACCCTGACTGGAACTACTCCCGGAGAAAGGCAGAAAACCAGCACAATACAGTGTTCCCCACAGTCAGTTCTTGAAGCTGGCTCAGTATGATGAATGATACTGAATACCACTGAGAGGTCAAAAAGAGCCAGGACGAGTGCACTACCTCCACCCTGATCCTGCCAGAGGCCCTTTAAGATTATCTCCCTTTCAAGTGAAATTGATAAATGTTGTATTTCAGACATGAAATATGGTGGTGATGTAATGTAATGAATATGTTATTCATTATAATGAATAGCTGTGCCACATTTTCATACAGGTCTGATTTATTTTACCAGAAGCTACAAGTACCGTCAGTTCTTTTTATGAGCTCTATTGTGGAAGCATTCCACTTTTTTCATAGTACAAATCTTTCTCTGCACTCCGTCCCACAGACAGCATCAACTGAACATCAAGCTTCTGCCCAGCTTGGCAGGAAAAACCCCTGAGGCAGTTTAGAGATGAACAGTGTCTGGCTACAAGTTGCCCCCTTTTTTTTTTTTTGAAGGTAATTAGTTGATCACTGAATTCAATTCTGCTTACAAACCATTGTGACCTCTTGGCAGTATGTATGGGATGTTATTGAAATTGTATAATCCACGTACTGCTGGTGATTGCTTATGTTTATTATTTTTAGAAGTAGAGCTATGGAGTGGTCTTAAAAAAGGGCCACCCCGCAAATTGAAATTCCCAGAACCCAGCAACATTGTTGAAATGGTGAAGAGCAACTTAAACTAAAGTCAATAATGATGGAGTAGGAGCAAAGTGGTAAGTTTACATCCAGAATGGCTGTGTGCGTGTATGTGTTGTGTTGGAAGTGTCCCTGCGGTTGTAAGGGACATCATCCTTATTTTGATCTGTCATAACTTCAGGCACCAGTCATAACTCCCTTTTAGTGCCACCATAACTTTGAATGATTGATGAATGGTCATTAAATTGGGAATTGCCTGTAGTCTGTCCAAATAAAATGTCTTGAACCCCATGCCAATGAACTGACTCCTATACAATATTTGAACAAATGTACTTGGGAATGGGGTCTGGATATGTAGTATCCAGTACCCATCATTGATCATAATACCTAAAATGAGTCATAGTTTACATCTCTGGAACCTTAAATTCTGTTCTTATACTGTGGGAAGCTCTCTTAGATTGTATTGATAGCCATGTGCTGCCTGGTTTAGAAATGGAAATAAAACCATTGTCCTGGAAGTTGTAAATGATGGTCTTGAACTAGGGAGTAAGATCTCTGGCTAACGGGCATCTTTTGTTTTCCACAGCCTCTATGACTGTCCGTTTGTCCTGTGAGCTGGAGCATTCATGATGAGATATGATGAAGTGGGGTAAAGAAACTCTGGTTGTATCTCTGAAACTGCTGCCCCTCCTCTACAAGGAAGAATGGACCAAATATTATCTAACTGCCTCCTCTCTCTCTCTCGTTTAATCCTGTCCTGTGAAATAAAGGTGTCATGAAATTCTCTGACATGACAGTTTAGTGTTGTCCACTGTTTTGCAAATTACAGTTGCACATCTATATTCATGTCCTGTTCCATCTGCTGAAGTGTTAAATTTGTCCTCCCAAGCACATACACTCCCAAGTATACGCATGATTTCTGAAAACATTTTTTTTAAAACTATTGCACTTTCATCCCTTCCGTGGCTTCAGATTACCATGCTAATATTTTGTCCTGTATTTTTTCCAAATAAAACCTAAATGTGTGCTTGTTTGCTAGTGGCATTTTAGACGTTATACTTAAAATCTCTACAGTATTGGGTCCCTTGCTATCTAAAATTGAAGGAAAATAATCCAAAATCAAAAGTATTGGGATTGTTTTGGCAGAGAAAAAGGGAAGAATTCTTCACAACTACTTGTTTTACTTCGCTTTTTTCTCATTTCCTCAATCATGACAGAATGAAGAACCCTGAAAACCCAAGTCTCTCCTCTGCATTGTTTTGGGTTTTTGTTTTTGTTTTAAATTGACTAAGGAATTGGCCAAGTTGGAGTATCCAAGCCATTCTACAGGGCGGCCATAAATTGCTAATTTCGCTCTCTAAACCTATTTTTCTCTTCTGTTTAAAGAAGGCTACTAGTTTTCATTTTTAACTTTTCCTTTTAATTATTCTATTATATTACTGATAGCAATCCTCAGTCTTTGAAGTTTTAATATTTTAAACCACATGCTTTTCCCTACTCACAAAATAACCTGCTCAAGATAGTTAACTTTACTGATAACTTCTAGTTTACTATGCTGACTTTTATCAATCTTCCCTATGCTTGCCCAACAATTTGTATTTGTATGTATTCATTGTTTTATTTCATTTAGCTATAGTTAACCCCACAAGGTGCCTTCCGTGTAAATATGATACAAAGTACCAAGAAAACTTAAGAATTTTTATTTGAACAAGTTACAACTCAATATTTATTTCAGTCTTTGTGCCATCTACTCTTCAGAATGTTCTGCATACATGAAGAGCTTTGGGTTGTGAGAGAAGAAAGTATTTGGCACAGCTTCATGGAGGTATAGGTCATTGCACTTGAATACACTTCTCTGTGAAGAAGCTGCAAACACAAGGGAGATGGTTTCAATGAAAAACAAGCAACTTGGCAATTATTCTCAAGCCTCTAGGGAGCCTTCTCTTATTTAAAATACAGAAAGTCAGCAAGGCACTTAGTTCCCGGTATCAGTGTTTAAATATTTCAGGCCACTTATCGGGAGAAAAGTCAGCTCAATTCAAGTGGGCTATCCTGCCAAAAGTAGCAGGAGAAAGGGGTGCTACTTCCAGCAACGTATGGGTTTAAGGAGAAAAATTAACATTTAGAGCAAAGCATGTACTGCTGCAAGTGTTGAATTGGTACGGTGTGTTTTCCCGTAACTGGGAACTATAGCAGTGAGATCAGCAGACCCTCTGCTGGTCTTCCTAGTTCCAATCCAACCTTTAAACAAACAAAAATGAAGCATTGAACTGAAAGCCAGTACAAAGAGGGCAATTCTTATCCTGTTGCCAAGCCCTTTATATTGCCTTTGAATTGCTAACTCAATGTAGTAGCTCCCAGCTTGGGACAACAGTTGTCCTAACAGCAATGAATTTTTATTTCCAGATTTAGTTAATTCACTAGCCATTAAATAATTTTTTAAAAAAAATTGAGGGGAAGCACAGGACTTAAAAACAGTTGAGGACAACACTGTTTCACAACAGAGCTCTTCCCAGAAAACATAATTTTGTCCTCTGAATTATAAGTCATGCTTTAAACTCTTGACTGGGGTTTTAAAATCTTGTGTTTACTATAAGACAATTACACTATGATCTATAAAAGAAATTAAATAGAACACACTTGTGTAAAATTATTACCAGCCCCAAGCTGTCTCTCACAAGATAAAATGTTATTACTTTTCACAGAAATGCTGTAGATTTCTTGTAGGTTATAACCTATCCCACAAGAGGCCGGAAGAACCCCGGCATCCTGGAACGGTGGCCTGTACGCAAAGAATAGATTATATCAATGTCACGGTCATGATTTAATGAGGCTGAGAACTGGTGATAATGAAGCAGCCTCTCCCCAGTTTGATTTTAAAGGGGGCTTTTCCATCATCTGATCAAAATACTGAAAAACATTATGAAAACTATTAATTGCTTTTTGTGGGCAGATTCCTTACTATTTGCCATAGAGCTTTAAGCGCAATATTGTCTGCTAGCCCACTTCACCAAGTAGTCAAAAGTAATTCCTTGCCACTACTTGCACTCACTAGTTCAGAACATCCACCTCAGTTTCAGATATAGGAGAAGGATCTGGCCGGACACATTCAATATTAAGAAGGAAGTCCTCTATTCCACCAATGTCTATGGTTTCTTCTTCTAGGCTGGCTAAGGAACACGACAGCTTGCAGTCCAAGTTGGGTTGCACAGGGTTGCTCAGAACAGCTTCAGTAAGTGACTTTGTTTCTGTACCTGAGATTCCCATATCATAAGTTACAGGTCCTTGGTCCTCATCACCCGTCCAAGTGACGGACAAAGGCTGAGCAAATTTTGCAGTCCCATTTGTGGATTCAGACAGCTGACACTGAGCCATTGCCCAATCCCCCAGTTGGGGAGAGGCTGACCTGCACAAGGAAAGGCAGTCACCAGTAGGTGCAGGTGTTACAAGAGGAAGACAGTTAAGTACAGAGTCCAGCAAAGAGCTCTCATTTGTTGAGTCACCAGCATCATTCATTTTAATCTTGTCTAACTGTGGGTCTACTGTACAACATCTCTCTTTTTCTTCTATTCCAACGTTTCCCAGGACATTCTCATTTGCCTGGGGTGAAGCACACAGGCTTTGTGCAGTAGTAGTGCTCTGGATTCCCCCAGTGGCATCCTCATCAGCCAGAAGCAAGTCTAGCATTTGTTCCAACTCTCCAGCTGAAGCAAGGCTATCATACTGCTCTTCCTTGACCAGATGATCCAGCACAAATGCCTCCATGTCATAATGATTCCCAGCAGCATCAGCTCCTTCATCTAAGGCGTCCTTCTTCTCAGACAGTTCGGGCTGTTTTATCACACCAGGACCCGGTGCAACCTCAGCAGTTGCCGGGAGCAGTTTAACAGACCTGGCCAACTGCTGCATATCTGCTATTTCTCGTTTAGGATGCCTGGGTTGAGGTTGGGAGCTCTGATCTTTCAAAGTGTACACACCGTTTCCCACCACTGTCGGCTGCATGGCAGGTGATTCGTGCACTACTTCCCAGCAACTGCCATTGATCACTTTCCTGAGCTTGACGCGTCCTACGTGCCCTATTTCGTGGGGAAAGTTTGGGTAGGATGCTGGCTCACTGGAGGTGCGCTTTCTGCCTTTCGATTTTGGAAGAAGAGGGGGGCTTCTTAAGTCACAAAAATGGTTATTATCTTCTTTTTTGATCTCATCCTTGACAGGACATTTTTGTCTCCAGAGACGTTTAACAGACCTTGGCAATTTGCTGGATGTCATAGTGCAATGGTCTCGGGTGGCACAAGCCGTAGACGGAGGTGGCAAGGAAAGCTTTGAACGGCTGAGCTTTATCTTTTTTGAATTCTGCAAACTGGCTCTGGCCTGTGTATCTCCAGCCTCAGTCTCCTTTCTGTGCAGATCACCATCCTCATTGCTGCCCATTATATTCCTTACTGCGCCTGAAGGGCGTTTTTTAACTTTTGTTTTCAGGGGATCAGCGGCAATCGTTTGGCTTTTTGAAACCTGTTTGTCGTTACTCAGTAATGCTGTAGTAAGCTTTTGCTTCGTTACGTCCTTCTGATCAGTACTGTTGTGGTTACTTATTTCTGCGGAGCATGGTATAAAATGACTGCCGGGTTTTGCTTGCTTGCCTGCAGCTACCCAGGATGTCAAGCTACCTCCAGAGGGAGCAGAAGAATGAATTAAGCTTGTCTCTGACCTGGTCATTGGGCTGGTTATCTGCAAACAGTTCCTGTTTAATCGCCGGCCCAGGTTTTTTTTTACTAACTTTCCTCCCTCTAACTGTAAAGAATCAAGCTCTGACACCTGAAGCTGTCGTGCAGCTGCAAGAATATCCTGAGCTTCTTCCCGGGACACCTCCATTTCAGATGTATAGAGGAAATCTACCAATTTACGCAACGTCCCAATTTTCAGCCCCCGAATTTCCAGTACCACCTTGTGCCCCTTGGGGGGCATTTCTCGCTCCAACTGCTCTGTGAAGAAGGGGCTGCAGGCCGACAGGATGCAACAATGAGCTGGAACGGCTTCGCCTATAAAGAACACCATTATTAGCAGGTACTTTACCAGTGGACCATCACTCTTGACTGAAGATGTTCTCTATGGGCAAGCCTTGAAATTCTCCCACAGTCAAGACATAATGTCAGGAAAGTGAGAATTGTACGGGGTCAGGGCAAAGACATATCTAGTCCTAAATTCTATTCCCAGGGCAGCTAACCAGAAGCACTTTAGGAAGACTATTTTACTTGCTCTGGCAAGAAATGGAAGGAGCATGCTAAACCAAAGACCTACATGCACCTTGAAGCAACATCTCCCCAAGCAACCGTCTTTGCTCCCTTTTTCTGACAGAAGGGCAAAGAAGTGGAAGGGCAGGGAATCAGAGAGGAATCTGGACTTCAGGGTAGATGAAAAGGCCTGGTCCATTCACCAGTTATTGCCATTCCCAGTACATAGATTCCAGTACATAGGTCGTTGGTCATAGATGATTTATATTTTAAGCATGCTAACTTAAGTAATCTATTTAATTATGATTAAGTATTTTAAACTGCATTTTTCACATGTTTTAATTTAAAATAGTTGTACTTTTAAAACAAAGTTGCAAGAACAGGGTTCCTTGCAAGGGATGTTTTAGCTCACTCTTCCTTTTACATCAACTCACTGGGTAGTGTTAAAAGTATATATTTTAATAAACAAAACCCTAACTGCATTTTTCATAATTAAATTTGCTTAGAGTTCTTAGGTTAGTAATGCTTTTTTAAGGCAAATGCTTAACAATTTGGTCTAGTTATTTCGGGACAATTGAGTAACAAAAACAATTGTAAACTGTACAAACTACCATTTTATATTTTATTCACAACTAACAAGATAGTAAACAAATCCATAGGCATGCCCGAGGTAAAATTAAGCACCTCAAATGGCTCCATAGTTTCAATGGAAGAATTCAACACAAATAAAAATAACAAGTAGCAATACCAGCACTCCAAACAACTTCCTTGGATCTATCACGTTTTTTGGGGGGGGGGTGTTTGCAAAATTTCACTATGGTTAAATGTTTCAAGTGCAAAGTCTTAATACAGGTAATCTTCAACTTACAACCACAATTGAGCCCAAAATTTCTGTTGCTAAGCAAGACAATTGTTAAGTGACTTTTGTCCCATTTCACAACTTTTCTCCCTGAATTCCTCAACCATATCCATAGTTGAGGTAGCAAAATGGATTCACAGGCAATTTCATATTATTTCAAATCTCAAGGCAAGTCATTGCATTGAAAACAGGACAATGGTGACAAGCTTCCATCATATTCCACATTAACCTACTGCAGTAACAAAATGAACAATAGACATTTTGGATAATTATTAGAACTATGAATATCTTATAAAAGAGATACCCTGCACTAAGCCAAAGCTATTGCTCCTTTTTATCCAACAAAGCATGATAAATACACATATATACAGAAAAACATGGGATAACTTATGAAAAAAATTGTTTGAGCCTGAAAAATAAGCTCTAAAAATCAACACCATGCTGCATATAGGCATCTACCACTTGAAAAACTCTTTTAGAGGACTTGCAAAAAATTTCAGCCAAAATATCAGAACGTGATCCACTCTATTTATTTTAGGTACCTATCTCTCAGATTTTAGACAAATTAGTACCTTCTGCTTGTAGGACAACATCACAAAATAAGTCAGCCCTTTGTTGGCGATGGAGCTGTAGAAACACCATACGGAGTAGACGAGAATTCCTATAGAGAATCTTGGGATTTGCAGCTGAAGAACTCATGGTAACAGAACTTTCCTTCATTGTGTACCAGATTTCTGTGAAATATAATACATACATACATCTTCCTTCATATTATTCTGTTAAAAGTTTCCCTTTAATTCTATCAGCAGTGTTCTGCTAATGTATTATCAGAGAAATATTCTATTTTTACCTCAATGGAGACTTTCTGAAAGGCATTTTTAAATCGCTTAAATTGCTTAGTAGAAAATAGTCTTTGGATTTTTCAAGCTTCCTGTTGATCACATTCAACAAAAGTTCTAAAACACAGGGGCAAAACAATTCAAACTACAGGTATCATTACATCTGGTATGTAACTGCTACATTAGCGATTTCGCTAAATGTCAAACTTTCTTCAAGGCTTTATGAAACAAGAAGGCACTGCTTAATTCAGAATCCTGGCATTCCATGAGTAATAAGTTGTTCCAAAATGTATACCTTCACATAAACAAAACCATATTTAAAATTTACAAAGAGTTTATTCCTCTCATCATGCAGTTATATTTCAAACTGTGTCTAGTGTGGGAAAAAATGCCACTTGTGGAAGACACACATTCTACTGCCAGGGTTGTGTGGCTTATCTGGGGCAGGAGGCAGAGGCCAGTAATGAAGGTTTTAATGACTGTAGCTAAAACAAAAATTAAATGCAGTCGATCTAAATTTGCTAAATAAAATCATGGTTATTTCCTACATATTTGGTAATTTTTCTTTTCTAATCACATTAAAAATTAGATTTTGGAGGTGTTCAGGACTGTGGTCCTTGCACTTTGGTCTGAACATCCCTGTTTAAAACAGGGCCATGCAACTTTCATAAACTCAAAACCCACCCCAGACTTTATGTGGTATATAATAAGCCACATTACCAAATGAATGTGGCCAAGGGCTATCTGGAAAGAAAATGTCAGAGTTTAAGGAATGAATAAATGACCCAAGGAATTTGTAATATTTAAACATTTTAAACATTTTATCCCAAACCCACTAACAATGGAAAAAGGAGCAGAATTTTCACTTCATATACGGAGGACCAAAATAGGAAAGAGACAGATAGCAAGTTCTGTATTAACTTATAGCTTACAGAAGTCACAAATGAACAAGAATATGCATATAATTCAAGAAATCAGAAAAATGTCAAACACTCATCAAAATCTGTTTTTAAAGTAACCCTGTAACAATCAATTTAGGCAGGATATTCACTAATCTATATAACATACTAGTTGTGCATTTTTTTTTAACCTGATACTTCAGTAATAAAAAAAAGTATTCCTTTCTATCGGAAGTTATACTATTGTTAAATAAGATGCCTTCAGCAAATATGCTAAACCGTTTCTTTGGTTTGGGCTTAACCTCTGAATTCAGCCAACGATTTTTTCCATAGTTAATCAAACCATGGCTTAACATGTTTCCATTCATTGGGCACATTCACATAACAGATCTTCGGAAGTCTGGCATAACCTGAAAATAAATGACCTACCCAGTAATCCGGCACCAAAAGTCAGTAATTAAGCCTTGCTCTGATCATAATGAAAACAGTCATTTTTGCTACTGTTCCAGCCATCTTTCCAGCTTTGAACTATTTGCCTTTTGCTCACCTTCTTGTTCCTTTCCTCCTGGATACTGGGAGTGAGAAGAGAAAAGGAAGCAGAGATGGCACAGGTAGATACTCCCGAATTAGCAGCTGTTTTGTCTTCCTGCCTTTGTGTCCAGTAGCCAGGATTATTTTCAAAGTAGCTTTCTTTTGCAGGTACAGGTTACATAGACAGTCCCAGGTAAGTTAAGTATCCAATAACAAACCTTAAATATAAAGCATGGCTAAAGCATTTTATTTGATCTACTTTTTGACCCAAGTTCAAGGTTTACACGGCATAACGTTTAATAATATGGCTCAGTAGTCATGTAGATTTATATCAGAAGTCTCCAAACTATGGTCCCTAGGCTATATCCAGTCCTCTGAAGTTCCTTCCAGCCTGCTAGCTTTTCCCATGCGCTGTGCTCTGATACTTTCCAAACAGCATAGGGAGACACAGCAGGGCTGTAAAGGTAGTCTTTCATTTATGACCGCAATTTGAGATCAAAATGTATGTTGCTAAGTGAGAAACTTGTTAAGTGAGTTTTGCCCATTTTACGACTTTTCTTGCCATATTTGTTAAATGGACTGCAGCGGTTTAAGTTAGTAATTCAATTAAGTGAATCTGGCTTGCCCATTGATTTGTTTGGCAGAAGGTTGCAAAAGGTGATCCCATGATCCTGGGACACTGCATCCATCATAAATATGAACCAGTTGTCAAGCATCAAGATGTAAATCACATGACCATGGGGATGCTGCAACAGTCATGTGAAAAATGGTCATAAGTTAATTTTTTAGTGCCGTTGTAACTTCGGTCACTAAATGAACTGTTGTAAGTCAAGGACTACCTGTATTCGTCACTGTTTAGAAAGATAGGATTCCCTTGATTTCTCCAATGAGGGGGGAGTTGCAAGTCAGCTGCAGGGTTGTTGGACGGAGGAAGGGAAAGCATATTTCCCTTTAAAATCTTTCTATAATTTGTCCGTCCATACAAGCATGGCATTGTTTCTTCGTAATTGTCACATTTTTTTGCTGTTGTTGTGAATCATATTGCACTGAGCAAAATAAAGCATTTATTTAATTAAATTTTATTCACTCATTTACAAAAATAATTTTTCCCCTGGGCCCTCAAATGTTTGCAAGTGTGGCTCTCAGAATAAAAAGTTTGGAGACCCTGGATTTATATCAATGGTTATTTGGTTTAGCCAATTGGACACTGCTTGTGAACTTCCACTTTCTTTATAACTTGCTTTTACTAAAACAAAACCAAACACAGTCACCATGCCCCTCCTTCCAAATCCCATTACCTGGCATTTAATTGGCACCTGAATCTAGGAGGTATATTTTTGGGATTCCCTTGTCAGTAATAATCATCTCATGGTAACAAAGTTTATAAATTGCATCCTACGTTAAATAAAATTTCCTTTTGCTTGCTCAATAATCTGCCAGTTTCATTGTATAAACCCTCAATTTATCCTTATTTAAAATTGCTTCTTTTTTAGTCCAAGTTGTTTTAAAATAAATTCTTACCTATTTTAAATGTATACTCATGTCATGAATTTTAGTTTACAAGCTCCTTATTTCATATTATATAACTGATTCTAATGCTGTTCTATCATTTTATTCCATGACTCTCCTGCATTTATTAAGAGGTTGTATAAGTAAAGTGAATGAAAACTCCTAATTTCTTCACTATCATATTTTTTGTCATTTCATCATTCTTTCCACCAAAACCCTCTCTTAATATCATAAAACTGTTAAAGAAAAGGGAAAATCTTCCAGCCTTCTTGCTAATTTTTGTTGCTCCTTTCTGTAGCAATTACAAATGAGGACAATCTTATATTTCCCATCTTGTCTTTCTGCATACATCTTTCTGATATTCTTGTCGTAAGACAGATCTAGCAACCTCTGAAGCAGTTCTAGATGTTTGCATGTGTAAATTCAGCAAACCAAACAGCTATGATTTTGCATTTTTCCTATCATTGGAATGCCTCTTAATTGGAGCCCATTCACTAATAGGAAGCAAAATCTTCCGGACATATGCATTAACGGTGCAAATCTATCTCTGCTCATATTCTCTTTTTGAAATTAAGAGAACTACTAGTGGGCATTAAGCAACACTTATCTAGACTAATCCTGCAATCCTGTATATGCTTATTTAAGAAAAAAACTTACTAAATTTATTTCCAATCAAACAAATATATGAGCGTACAACTTGTTCACTTTCTGGATAGAAAACAAGTCCACCAGTAATTTGTGTTACATTTTTGAACCAAAGTTAAGGCAATGGCTAATTATGGATGTTGTTTTTCACCATTACCCTACCCATATACCCATAATCACTTATTTTCTATCTAAGAAACTGTATTCATGTTGGTAATAATCTAATTTCAATTCTCTCCAAAGTGGCAAACAACTCAACTGAGAGATGCACACTACAGCTAACCGAGTACAAAATTACCCACAAAATGGTGGAAGGAAAAACAGCAGCGAAAATGTAAAATAAGATGAATGGCTACATGATAATTTACAGCACCTATCCCTTCAGGGATGTTGGATTCCAACCCCATCATGTTATGCTGAGGATGATAGGAGTTGTAGTTGGGCATACCCAGAAGGCAAGACCAGTTCAAAGTTACCGTGAAAAAGATTCCGTTTTTGCTCCTTTCCCACGTATAACTAAAGAAGACAGTGGTCCCTTTCCCTACTCCCCTCTCTAGTCATTCATTCATTCGTCCAGTCCCACGGAAGCTTTTCCCCACCTTTTCCCCTGTGGGACCTTCCCTTTCTCGTGCTCCCCAATTCCCACGCTCGCGTGGGTTTTCCTTCCAGCCACGGCTGACACGCACGGCGTGGCGTCTGCGACACTCGAGAGCGCGGATACCCGCACCAGCCCCTCCCCAACACCCACTCGCGCCGCGCCGCCTGGGCAACGTTCTCCAGCATCTGAGCAAAAGCGGGGGAAAACCGTACCCGCACGCGCCGGCCACGCCCCCTCCCTCCGCCTCATCTCAGAAACAGCTCTCCCATTGGCTGGAGTTCCAGCCATTAACGAGAGAGGGTGGCTTTTGGCGGGAGGAATCACGGCTTCAAAAAAAGAAAGAAAGAAAGAAAGAAAGAAAGAAAGGAAGGAAGGAAGGAAGGAAGGAAGGAAGGAAGGAAGGAAGG
>JAOYMU010000001.1:59380123-59395394 GCA_025802295.1 Psammodynastes pulverulentus
TCCTCCTCCTCCTCCTATTCTTTCTCCTTTCTCCTACTCCCCCTCTCCTCCTCCTCCTCCACTTCTTTCTCCTCTATCTTCTCCTCCTCTTTCTCCTCCTCCCTCTCCTCCTCCTTCCAAACCCCTCTTCCTTCTAGTACTGATGATATCTGCCAGCCAACCACCAGAAAATCAGAACACCAGAGTTGAAAGGGACCTGGGAGGTCTTCTAGTCCAACCCCCTCCTCAAGCATGAAACTCTATGCCATTGTCAACCAAAGACAGTCCAATCTCTTCTTAAAAACCTCCAGTGGGCATCAAACGTCTCAACAGTTCAAAACGTGAACTTTTCATTTCATTTTACACACATCATCACGTCTGTGCGAATTGTCATCAGTTTGGCTTGCAAACCCCACTCGATGATAGAAACCAGCATTGGTGGTGGTGTCCCGCCTGAAAATCTTCAGGGTTTCACTTCTCACGACCCTTTTGTCATTGTTCATCCCGGATGGCAAAGATGGGAACTAAAATTCACATCCTGGTTTAGGGTTACCGGCAATCCATTACCCGTGGTTTATTATTACGGAAACCATCTTGCATCAAATTGCAATGAAACTTAACCTGGCTTGAACTTGTTTGCACTGATGCAACTCTGGGAAATATATTGCACATGCACACACACGCACACACACACACACACACACACACACACACACACACACACAGGGAGAGAGAGAGACTCCTTTGATTGCTGTGAAAGACAGCTGCCCTGCAGCCAGATTACTGGCATACCAGTGGAACAATCCTTTCCCTCTGCTTGGTTGGTTTCCTTTCCTGGTGTGTTTGTGTGTGTGTGTGTGTGCCACAGCCCCCTCCCCCTCCTGACTGCTGCTGCTCCCTTCCTGAAAGGCTGGGGCCTAAGTTCCTGGGTGGGGCTCCTATTGCTCTGGCTTTCACTGCGGGCCTCGCCTCGCCTCGCCTTGGGAGAGTGCTGCTGTTCTGTTCGGACCATCCCTAAAGCTGTTTTGCCACTGACCGTGCACATTTTTCTGAGTTAAATGATAACTGAATTCCCAGCAGGACATGGGCTACTGCTAGCTAGCCGCCTAAATACTCACAGACGAGGAAGTGTGTCCCTTAAAGCTTCCATTAGATTTTAACTTTGCATCCATGCTGACCTCAGAAATACTAAGTACCAAGAAAAGCTTTCCTTAGTAGTTTTCGCTAGGACCAAAAAAAGAGAGAGGTAATTATGGGATTGAGTTGAACTATGCTTGGGACTTGCTGAGGACTTGATTGTGTTGATTTTTGTGCTTCCCTGCCCTTTGATCTCATGTCTCCCCGTGTCCATTTTAGTTTTTTCATTCCCCAGCCTCAGAGATCCCGGTTTTGTATCAACTTCTCCTAGCTGCTTGAATTTTTCCATATATGGAAAGGTGGGCTTTTCATTGGTATAGAGTCATAGGTCTCTAGTAATCTGCCAGAATTCTTCCCGGTCGGCAGTAATTTTCGTCCCTTAAGGGTGCAGGGTAGCTGTGTATAGGTTAGGGAGACAGGTGAGTCTCTTGAAGAGATCAGATTAACTAGTTAAACCAGTCTTGTGTGTGTGACACAGGTTAGGGCAAAGCTTTAGTTTTCTGCCTTGGGCCAGTTTTAGTCAGTGGGGAACACACCCTGCATGCAGCCTAGGTTTTTTTGCTGAAGTGTCTCTGTCTACCAATATATTTTTTTAAAGTTGTTGGAAGGGACCATGGCTGCCTGCAAGGAACTGTGGTCTCCTTATCATTATTGCACAGATAGGAGCTTGCTTGTATAGGGAGTGGCGGTGTTCAAAGTCCAAACAAAGCTATCATATCGGTTCTTTTTTCCTCTTTCTCATTTTCCCGTTGAGTAAAGGCAGCAATCAGCGTGAGGTCCTTGGAAATAAAGCTCAGGATGCGAAACAGGTGAATAGTACCTACCTTGCTCACTGAGGTGGTTGAAAAAAGTTCAGTTTAGTGCTTTGAAAACTCAAATCTTCAGTCTTGTTGAATATTGTATTTCAAATAAGAGCAGAGATGCGTTCTGGCCTGCACAGACTGCTTGTGAAACTGAACCAAAGTTGCTATTACTTGTAACCAGTATCTCAAGTTAAGCAGCTCTAAAATATACAATAAACACACAAACACATACACACACATTTTACACCAGAAAAGTATTCAGCATCCTGAAGTATGAAGCACATTAATGAAGTACAGGGGGATCCTGCATGTCTCATACAACTTTGACTTCTGTTAATTAAGAGTGTATTATGATTACTGCAGGCTGCCAATGGGTGGATAGAGTCACACTTGCTGAATCATAGTTTATTAAGCCACAGAAAGTTGGTTAGTGTACTACAGTAAAGTTAATCCTGTTAACATGACTTAAAGTAATGTATCATTTATACTTGTATCTTCTTCATTTGGACCTTCTAAACTACTGGTTTGAGATGCTATCCATCTCTCTATATACCTGGCTACAGAATACAGCACAGACCCACCACATCCAAGTTGTGATTCACCTAGATGTGACAATCCGCATTGTAATACTGAATCTTGGCTCTTCTAGATGGTCCTTAAATCAGGTTTGTAATTCTTTAGTAGAAACATGGTAGAAAATGTCCATCAGTCAATTAAATGGGACTAATGATCTAACAAAGACTTCTGCTCCATTTTCTGTCTGTGATTCTGTGAAGTGAGAAGAAGATGCAGGCTGAAAGACCAAGGAAGATTGAACTATAAAGTGCTAACAGGAGTGGTTCATTTAGGATGTGTGCCTCATCAGAAAAAAAAAGGACAACTAACAAAGCTATAAAGTCAATTTCAGTATATGGCAATGAACCCAGGAAATGAGTTTCTAGTTTGCTTATCTATAAAAAAACGTATGACCATATAAAAGCTATTCTTTTATGAAAAAAATACAAATAAGCCCTGTGGAGTACATAATTGAAAATATAAAGAGAACATGATGACTAATATAACCAGTAGTGCTTGTTAAATGAGTTTATGTCAAGTTTTCAGAAAAAGAACCATAGTTTAGCGATCTTCTTTGCATGAAGAAAATCTCAGGTTTATTCCTTTCTGTCTGCTGACAAACTGCCTCCTTCAAGGTACAGTCATATGATTTGGGAGGGGGGAATTGCTGCTATTATTAATCAGAAATCTTTGGCAGTCAAATCAGCTATAAAGCTCTGTTTTATCTTCAGTTGTCAGACTCTGAGAAATGAAATGAAACCTGAAATAGTTCTCGTTTAAACAAATTTTTACTTTGTACAGCTCAAGATGGTAGACATAATGCTTCCTGGTCTTATTTTCCTCATAACACCTCCATGACAGAGGAAATGGTCTGAGAGAAAATGACTGGCTGAAAATCACAGCCCCCTAGATATCCCAGTCTCCTATTTTCTAGTCTAGCTCCTTAACACTGTACCAAACAGGCAACTCAGTTTTGAACATAAGAGTGATTTTTCTGCTTCTGTGAAGAAAAGTATCACTGAGGTTTGAAAACGGGAGGAAAGGTTCTCTTTTTTAATCTATGCTGTACTTGGAAACTGATACTGAAAATATAATAGCCTCATTCTTAGGGCTGGAGTAAGTAAATATTGGTTAATATTTTGCTTCCTGGTTTGGCAGAGTCCAGGAATTTGAGTGATTGTTCATTGGAAACAGGGAAAGTATTTAAATTTTCTAGCTTAATTTCTGTAATGTAGTTTTAATTCCTCTATGCTGTAAAAATTATATCTTCCAATTCCAATTCCCGCAAGCAGGTACAGTTCCAAAGTACTCCTTGAAGGCTTAATGTGGCTGCCATATAATGCTCACAGGTGGTTGCGTTTGTCTGCCAGATATTGACATCAGTCTCCATAATGAGGCTGCATTAACAGCGGTTCGTGTTTTATTGCTAGAAGAAATTGCAGTGAGGATCATTGGCAACCTCAGACTTTGATGGCTGAAAGTGAAGAAGCCTCTAGGAATCTCTTAATGGGTAAAAGAAGGAAGTGCAAAAGCTGGTTTGCTGCTCAATATTGTGTGTTTTTTTTTTAAATTAAGCTGACCTCAGTGGACAGTGCCAGTTGAACGCAGATGATTTTTCTAGACTAAAATTCGTAAGAGTGATAACTGTAGCCACAAAATAAACAGACATCTGGTACCTGGGAAAAATACTGTGACACTTCTGGATGAAATAGAAAAGTGCAGAGACATCCCATCAGCCCTGCTTGAGCAGGGGGTTGGACTAGAAGACCTCCAAGGTCCCTTCCAGTTCTGTTCTGACTGATATGTATCGTCAAAGCCATGGTTTTTTCCCCAGAGGTGGTATTTAGCAGGTTCTGACCAGTTCTGGAGAACTGGTAGTGGAAATTTTGAGTAGTTCGGAGAACCAGCAAATACCACCTCTGACTGGCCCCGCCCCTATCTATCCTCTGCATCCTGAGTCCCAGCTGATTGACTGGGTCTTCTTTTGTTGCCCTGCATAGGAGAGCAGAGCTGGAAAGCAGGTTAGTGTTGGAGGGGGATGGGAATTTGCAGTAACCTTTCCCTGCCACGCCCGCCAAGTCACACCCACAGAACTGGTAGTAAAAAAATTTGAATCCTACCACTGGTTTTTTTCCCCCATTGTAGGGGAATGAAAGATGGAGATTAGAAAGGCTGAATGAAAAAAAAAGTTTGTCAGTTGTAGTGCATGAGAAAATTGTGGAGAATACTGCAAGAACAAGTAATTTGATAGTGGAAGTAAAACCAAGCTGTTTGAAAGAAGTTGTAATAACGAAGCTAAAACATAAATATTTGGCGCATGTACAGTATAGGGACCCTGGTTGGCGTAGCGGTTAGAATGCAGTACTGCAGGAAGCTCTGCCCACAGCTGGAGTTTGATCCTGACCAACTCAAGGTTGACTCAGACTTCCATTCTTTCGAGGTCGGTAAAATGAGGACCCAGATTGTTGGGAGCACTATGCAAAACATTGTAAATCGTCCAGAGAGTGCTGTAAAGCACTATGGGGTGATATATAAGTCTATGTACTATTGTTATTGCTAATACAAAAGCAACTATCTTTGAAGAAAACGGATGTTTGGAAAAACTGAGGCTAGATACCGACATAAGTATGAGCTCAAAAGAAACAATGACTGACAATGCTGGTGAAATAATATCCTTGGTAACTCGGAGTCAAAACAGCTGAATAGTAGCAACTGTCTTTCATGATATGAGGTATAGTAAGAGGCTTTAAGATAGCTAATTCAGTAAATATTGAGACAGGGGTCCACTTAAGAAAGATGTCTGAGGCATATTTCAGATGTTGCTCTGTCCTCATCTTGGTTTACGTGTACTTTGTTCATTTGCCTTTGTGGAGGGAGTGCTTTGAAGGTGGTGTGTCTTAACTTTTTTGGTAGGTTTAATCCATGGATGTAAACATTTGTGAACTATGGCTCTCTTTATCACATGTATGGAGGGGTATCATTTAGTCTCTTGGTTTGAAAAGATGCTATTATCTTGATTTAAAATAGATTAGAATGTGATAGTTTAGCTTTTAATGAGCTTTGGTAGCAGTTGAAGTCTCATATCCGCCTCGAATGTTACAGAGCCAGGCTCTTTTCTAAAAATAATAATAATAATTGAGCAAACTGGAAAACTGAATTTATGATTGGCACAGGAGCATAAAAGAGCGGCGAACTTTTTAAAAGTAGCCTTTGAATCTTTGAAGTTGCAATAGAAAGGATGTTATAACTTATGGTTATCCTAAATTATTAATGGTGTATCTGATGTGAAACTTATTCCTACAGGGAATGCTTGTCTTTTTGGCATCATTTAGACAGTCAGTTGGATGCCTAGCTTAGATATTTATGACAAGTGATAGAGCATTATGGGGAGGAAAATACCTCTTGAAAGCAGATTTGTTTGTCATTTTGAACTTACTAGCTTCGAGTTGCTGTTAGATCAGCCAATTTCAACTCGTTCAGTGACCAAGATTCCAGTAACTTTAAATTTCTCAAGGTGCCTCTTGCTTATTCTCAGCTTTGCACCACAAAAGAGAAAATATTGCCTTCTGACTTTAGTAGTTTAGAAATTAGATACTCAGGATTTATAACATTAGAAACAGTGTTATTACTTGATACAGATAAGTCATGATTATATAAGAAAGAAACAAGAAATATGGTGTGGGATTTGCACATTTATGTTGATGGTTAATGGCCACTAGTAATGCTCCTAATGGCCACTAGTAGTATAGTGGAATTCACATAACCTCTTACACCAAAACCAAACAAACCATAGTTTACAGTTGATTGTTACCAAGCCACTGTAATACTGAAATGTGTAGAATCTGGGCTAATACAAGAAGATAACTCTTCCATAAAGATCGTGTTACTTTTGTGTAATCTAAACTACCGGTAAGTCTTTTTAATTAAGCCAAACTCTATGGAAGTAGCAAGTAAGGAACAACTTTATTTATTTTTTCTTAAACTGAGTAATAAAAATTTTGTTACTTTGAATTATTTTCTTTTTAGGGAAGTGTAGGTAAAGAGTTATGGGAATTACTTTAAACTTTAAATCCCAGCCTATCTTGATCCTGGGCTGTCAGTTTCAAATATCAACCAGTAGTGGAATTTTTAAATAACATGGTTTGTAAACATTAGTGTTAAATGAGGATATTAATGAAGTTAAGGTTATATGAAATAGTCTCCCTTTCAGTTCTAAGGAATGGATTCTTTGGATAATGGTAGTCCACCACTTAACAACCAAAATTGGGACTCGAATCTTGGTCATTGAATGAAGCAATTGTTAAACAAGATGCCCATGTACTTGCTTCATTCAACTACATTCAACTACCACAATTTTAGCACGCCTGGTTGCATAAATTAAGCGATCTCCTGGTTGTTAAGTGAGAGCCCTTTTGCTCTCAAAGAATATCCTGCTGTGAGGAATTCAGCTCCCCTGTATCCTCAGCTTGCAACCTTCCCTTCCTGCTTCCCCATTGACTCTGTGGGGAATCCAGCAGAGAAGACTGCAAATGGTGATCATGTGATCAAGGGGCACTTGGCAACCAGTCATAAATGCAAGTCAATTGCAAACTATCTGAAATGCATCATGTGATAATGTGGATGGACACACACACACACACACACACACACACACACAATGTTATGCTTTGCAATGGCCAGAAGTGCTTTATGGGGCATAAAGCATCTTTTCAGAGGCTTATCTTTGAATGGTTAAACAACCAGTCGTAATTCAAGGACTACTATAGTCCTCTTTTGCTTTGCAAATATAGGTAATGAGACTGTATTGCCCTGGGGTTGTTGAAGAAGTCATACAAATATATCTCCCAAATCTCTCTTTTTTAAGACTAATATTAAGATTTAGTGAAATGACATATGATATCCTCTGTGGTCTTAAGATATATGCAGTATAATAATATTTGGCAGTAAATTTTGAGGACAATGTTAAATAAACATTGCCAAGAATTGGACGAAGTGAGACATAAGCTTGATAGGTTCCTCCTTCAGTATTCCTTGGAACAGTATCAATCAAATGCTATATAACCCTAAATAAGCACCCACAGTTAATCAAATAGGGCTGGAAATCTTTTTGAAGTGATACTCTCAATATTGTCTCCTCTCCCTCCCATTTTTCTTTTTCTTTCTTTTTTTAAAACGTGTTGACATATGAGGAAGACTTGACTAAAACTTTGTAAATAGCTGGTTTCAATAAATCAGTTTTCTGAATTCTGTGTTTCAGGTTCCAAACTTCTACAATATTGTAATGCTCATGATTCTCTTGGCATACAGCTCATATAACGCAGTGCATAAGAAAGGCTGAAATTTCATCTTATCTATTTTTGTTGAGAAAACAACTGCTCAGGTTCTTGCATTTTCTAGCTGTTTTATCAGTTGTTTGCAAAGTGTATCTACTGTTTAGTTTTAGGACAAGAATACATAACCTGTGTCCCCCGAAGCCTTGAGTAGAATTCCTAGAGTTTCTTCTGACTTGAGTTATTAAATACATTAAATCATACAGACTATTGCAATGCACTCTATGTGGAGCCATCCTTCAAGATAACCTGGAAGCTACATTGGGTCTAAAGTGAAGTACCGTAGTTTGGGCAGTAATTGGCACGTCACAGTATGCCCATATGACAACACTGCTCTATGAGTTGTACCAGTCAAAGGGCTATTTATCACCTGTAAGAAGTTTTTTTTTTAATGTCATAAGGCTTCGTTATTTGAAGAACTGTCTCTTAATAATTTCTGCCCATTAGGTAAGGTTGGCTACAAGGTATGTACTCCAGATTACCTCAGTTAAATAATGCCTTCTATTGGAATCTAAAAAAACGTGCCTTCTCTGACATGGTGCCTGCCCTCTGGAACAGCATCTCCCCAAGATCTTCATAGTTTCCATCTTGATGATGTTCAGGAAGTCTTTGAAAACCTGGCTAATCTCCCAGGCCTTGGAATAGAGCGGTGGCCTTTTATGATTTTTCTTCTGGATGGTACTTGTATCTGTATCTTTATTGTTTCTTGCTTTTAACGTACAGGCCATCCATCCATAGTTGTTGGGAGACAGGTGATCTCCAAATTGGTTCTGTTTAGTGCTTGAAGTTAGCCCTGGGCATGCTACTTAGAGACCAAATGCAGCATATGGCCTGAGTATTCTTGGGCGCCATCCTCCACCCTACTCGTAGCCTTTTCTCATGCTGAAAGGGGAGACTGCCTGTTGCTTGGAACAATGAATACCGGGTACTCCAGTCTTACATGAACACATTTCATAGCTTTTGTCTTATAATCTGTAGTAAGTCTTTGGCTTGTAAACGGATACGTGCCTGGGCTGGTGGAAGAATTACAACTCTGTGATTGCGACACCACATTGTTTGCTTGTGATGTATTCTGTGTGCCTTACAAATTTTAATCCTTGATGGTGGACCTGAAGCTGATGATGAAGCCCAGGAAGACATGGTGTATGACTATGAAAGGGCATGTATTTTGGGGTATGGAGAGTTTTCCTTGGGCTATTCCAGTCTAAGTGCGCCCTTATTGAAGTTCTGCATTGGCTTTTGGCAGAAGGGAGATTACAGGGTGAAGGTCGTCATATGGCAAAGTGCAAGATTGCCTAAGTTTAACTAACAGTGTCTTTGAGGTCAAAGTCCTTCTGGTGCCAATATGTCTGAACTGAAGTGAAAGAAGTTAAATGAAGTTCTTTTTACATGTGACTAAAAATATGATTCTGATGTGTGTTAACTGTTACAATCCAGAATTGCAACACACATTCATTCCAATCTTTCAAAATTACTTCATCAAACTTGCTTGCAAAGTGTAACATCTACATATACCACAGATGGGAGCAAAATTACATAAAATGTAAGGGTGGATTACATTCTTGGAGATTCTGTGTTCGAGCAAACACTTTGGGTAGTTGCTACCACCAGGTAATTGATGGTGTTGTTGTGTGTGTTGTTGTATGCTTCCTCCTTAATTCAGTTAAAAGTGCCTCTAACACTTTTATTTCCTGAAATGGAGACACAAGTTTAACACTCTGTTACAATCCCAGGCAAGCCTGCAAAAGCTCCAATAAATGGAGACCTGAGCTTCAATAGACTTCAATGCTGTAGATTGTTTTTCTCCTGATGCTTTCTCTTTAATTTTAATACTGGTTTTCTATATCAATAAACTCAACTTTGATGGTTAACTGAAAGCCCTCTGAAAAATTAAGTCTATTCCAAGAAAAAGTCACAAGCTTCTGCTACATTCAAATAATCTTTTGAATGTGTTCCTCAAAGAAACCACATTTTTCCCCAAACTGTTATGCCCGTGGCCATATGTATTAAGTCAGTTTAGGGGCTGATATGTCACCAGCACCGTGGGAAAACGGATTGAGAGAGTTTCTGTCTTAGAGGCTAGGCTAGTTCAAACATGTTGTTCCTGCTTTGATTTTGGGGGAGGGGGAATCTGAATTAAAAAAGGAAAAAAACACACCCAGCATGCTTGGACAAGGAGATATAAGTACTAGAGGGAAACAGTTTCTGGCCAATACTACCTTCCATCAACTCCAGAATAATCAAAATATGTTTAGCTCACTGAGTTGGTAACATCAAGTGCGTACAGTAATTCTGTGTTTCCCCTATATTTATTCTAGTAATCTTTTGGAGGAAAGGTTGCAAGCAAAGGCTTTTATTATAAAATATAATAATGGTACAGTATTGTTTTATTAAAATCTGGGGTTTTAAAAATAAAGCCGGAATACTGTACGAGACAGGGATGTGATCTTGCCTGTCTTGGGAGATCATCTGAAGGGGCTGGCTAGGTTTTTAGAATTGCTGTTGGAGGGTAACCTGTAGCTTCTTTCAGATTCCTCGGGGTTGATAGATCAAAAAGGAGGTATTTATTGTTTTAATGTTTCTTTTACAAATTGTGTCACTTGGTTGACTATAGAAATGGAATAAAAAGAAACCAATCAATCAATAAACCCTGAAAGGCTGTATATCCATAAAATCCCACATTCTTCTCTTCCTTGGAGATGATGATGTTATTTTTCCTACAGCTGGAAAGAAAAGGGATTTCTTTAAAAAGCCCTAAAGGTTTAAGAATTTAAAAAAAGAATTAAAAAGGAGAAGTGATGCACTCTCTTTAAAAATGGGCCTAATAATAAGTGATTCCTTTTTCCCTATAGGAGGGAACCTCTTTGACTCTTAACTGATGGCTGGCATGCTCAGGACTATTGAGGACAAGCTCATTAGTTCTATAAAGAGTCTATATTTAGCTCATAGGCCACCCAAACGTGAGGCTTACTGTGTTCACTGTAACATTTGTTTTGTTGTGGTTGCATCGGGTATTTAATGTGTGAAAAAGTTGAAGGCCTTCAATCTTAGGAGGAAACTGCATATAAATCACTGAACAAATCGTACATTTTGAAGATCCCTGCCCTATCAGATTGTTTGCTCTGTAACTGTAACCTATTCATGTGTGAAAATGGCAGAGTTGGGAACTGAGGTGGAGTTAAGGTCTTTTTTTCTTGCCAATCTCAAGCGTGTAGTCTCTGTGTGTGAATTTTCTGCATGGTGGACTTTTCCCCTCACCACACTTGTAGTCATAATGGGAAAGGATTAAATGCGCCCCAAATTCCATGATCCAGTCTACTACATTTCTACTACCCTACTATTGCTTTATAAACCCATTATTATTATTATTTTAAAATAATTCGTTGAAAGTTGTGTTTTGGGAAAACAGTTGGATTTGGTTTTTTTTTTTTTTAAACCCATATAAATACTGATTTGATCTTAACTCCTTCCTTCCTTGACTTCCTTCCCTTTTTTAAATTTACACTTCTATTTTTTATCCCCTTCCTGCTGTCTCTCTGCAGCCTTTTTTCTCCTGCTTCCTTGCTGTTGGTGGCTGGGCTCCTTCTCCCATGATTTTCTGCACTTAGACCAAGCTGTGCCTTAACCAATCAATTCAGACCGGCCTTCTTCCACAGGTGTGTATGGTACGGAAAATCAGTCTTAAATGTTATTTTGTGTCAGGATGGGGTTTCTTCCAGATTGGCTTTCTTTAAAGGCTGGGGAGCGCTTGTGGTAAGGAAAACAATGGTTCCAGGATGGAAGAAATATATAGTCTTATCTTCCTTCTATATGTTCAAATCCATCAGCCTTTTTGTATATGAGGTCCATTAAAAATGTCTTCATTAATTCATAAGTAGGCTGTGGCTGAAGATATTTCTGATGGACATATGCTAATGTTTTGTCCTGAAGCACTTTGGCAACAACCCTAAGTTTGGGTAAATGATATGCAAAATGGCTTGTTCTCCTTGCTTGTCTTGTTAGCCCTGTTATGAATGCTGACAATAATTATTATTATTAATATTAATAATAAACATAAAATTTTATAGCTTAACACTTGTAGTTTTGAATTGATAAAAAAGGGGGCCTTGAAGAGACTTATAAAATAAGTCTGAGCATTTCTCAATCCTTAACGCTAAATTATTCTGTGTATTATATTTTTATAGAAAGACTTAAGTTTCCAGTTGGGGAATAAAATGCATAAAAAACAAACAGATGAAATTTCATACACAAGTGTACATAGAGCCAGTGAATGATTTTGGAAGATTAAATTGGAGAAGCTCTAAGATTGTTTATATATTGTGACCACGACATAAATAGTGGTAAAAAGCATTTAAACAATTTTATGTGGCGAACGTTTTTAGATAACATGTAACAAAACTTGCAGCTTTTCACCAGGTCTCTAGCTATATATGTATGTTTGAAAGAAAACACGGCAGTTTCTTTAAAAAACCTACCTGTTGCTTCTCCCCTTCTGGCCCAGGCTTATCATGTTGCTCAATATAACTGCCATAGCCTGTTATAATTAGTTGATAGGTCAGCTAACTGATTCCCAAGGACTGCGTTTTTAAAATGGTAGAAGTTACTCTCCTCTTGACAGGAATGCATAAACCTAAAGTGACATGCAATTTCCTGTTCAAGGGACAGTGGCCTGGACCTAGGCAGGCCTATAGATATGAAAATGCTGCTACAGTAAAATATGTATGCGTAGTTGAGACTGACTGCAATTCCCAAAAACAGTTTTTAAAATTGTGATGACTTCCTCAGAAGACCGGTTTAGTATAAATAATGTAATGAGATAAAATGATCAAGAACCACTAAAGATTGTGTTGACTGGTGTTCACAGAAGAAAATCTTGGCTAAAGCTTCTTTTTAAAATAGCCTCCCTATGCATTAAACTGTCCTAAAAATTAATCTAGGAAGGCAGCAAGTAAGAGCCATTTAACTAGAGAAGATTCTTAGTAAATGTACAAAAATAAGTGTGTTATGCTGCATAAATAGAAAGTTCCATAATCTTTCTAAAATGACACTGATATTTGACATTCTGATAGAAAGAAGCCCTAAAAATGTAAACTAAGACATCAAATTAATAAAACAATTAATGTTACGATGTCAATAGCATGCCTATATCCTATCCAGTATCTGATTTGCAATGAAGAAAACCTAGAGGGATGGATTTTCGACCATCCAAAATGCCCATTGTGTTATTAAAGGAGCTCCCCTGTAAATAGGGTTTCCCTTCACACATAGATTTGTATTCTTGAGCCAGCTAAGTTACTGTCTTGAGTGGTTATTAGTGTACAATTTTTCTCACTCTGCTGATTTGGGGGAGGATGACTTAGATGGAACTTGGCCTCTTTCAAGTATTTTTAATCTCTCTTCCCAGATCTAAGATCAGTCTTTCTCTCTTTCTCCTGACTTTTCTCCCAAATGTGTACTTTGAAGTGAGGGGATCCTTCTCCCCTCCTACCCCATTTCTGTGTGTCGTCAATTCTCACGTCCCCCGTGGCATCTCCCTGCCTTGCACCCACTCTCCCCCTGTGTGGGGCCTTCAAAACCATGGATGACTCGGAAGTGGAGTCGACTGCCAGTATACTTGCCTCCGTCAAAGAGCAGGAGGCACAGTTTGAGAAGCTGACACGGGCGCTGGAGGAAGAACGGCGCCATGTCTCTGCACAGCTGGAGCGCGTCCGTGTCTCCCCACAGGATGCCAGCCAAACAATGGCCAACGGCACCCTCACCCGCCGGCACCAGGTAACATCTAGTGATGTGCTCAAGCGGGATACTTGTCTTCTTCTGATTATGTGGTTCCTGCTGGAGGGCTACTTTGGTAGTTTGGCTTCTGTTGGAAATACTTTGTGTCGCAGCTTGGTCCAAGAGCTTCAGGTTTCTGCTGTCTGCATAGCTAAGTGTTGATGAAGTGTATTTGCCAGTATTCATTATGAGTAGGGCCATAGAGCTGTGTGGGTTAAAGTTTATCCAGGGTGGAAATTAATTAATAGCTGTCTCATCCAGTTTCAGAGTGTCTGGCTAATGTTTAAATTCACTATACTGATTACATGTGCACTTGTAGCGACAACCGAGAATGATGGTTCACTATTTGTTTTGTGGATGCACAGTACAACAGTGGAAATGTTAGTAGTAAGCCACTGGATTACAAAAGTTCTTTGCTCTTTTGGAAGCATCCTGTATATCAGGGGTCTCCAACCTTGGCAACTTTAAGACTAGTGGACTTCAGTTCCCAGAATTGGGAAAGCTGGCTGAGGAATTCTGGGAATTGAAGTCCACAAGTTTTAAAGTTGCCAAGGTTGGAGACCCCTGCTGTATGTACATCATGCATATATATATATACCCTTAAGTATCTCAATTGCTCTTCCCACGTCTATTGCAAGCTCCTGTGTATCCTCAAACCGGAGCTTGATGGTATTTATGAAAAGAGGGTCCTAAACAGATGAAATAGACAAAAAGAGTAACAAGCAGAGTTACTGACTAAGGAATGCCAGACAGTAAACAAAGCTCTCTTTGCTCTGAATGACAATATTTGTACAAGATGGTGATAATAAAATGGCCTCCAGTGTGACTTTCAGATCCTGAAACTATTGACATAAGAAGCATGAAATAGGACTATGGAAATGTGTCTGCCAACAGCCATTAGTGAGGCATCAAATGAATTTGATTAAGCTTTTGCACCAAGCTCGTCTTGTTTTTCCCCTTGGGTTTTGCCTTCTACTGGCTATTCAGGTTCTGCCCTTTTATCTTAAAAGTGTACAGATGAGCAAATAGCCAATATCAGATGATGTTAAACTTGTGCTTAGAATAAATACTGCATACCACTTAAACTTTCATACTCAGAAGGGCAGAGTTCCCATCCAAGCAGTGGGTACAAATTACTTTGGATGCACGCATGAAGACATAATTATAAAGATGATAAACAGGAATTCTCTACTGTAAAAAAATTTAAATGCATTTCTCCTTTTCATTCTGGGCAGTGAAGGGCGGTGTCTGTAAATAGACATAGATGTCGGAGACCAGGTTGACTTTCTCAAGAGGTTTTATCAATGGCTTGCTTTTCTGAACTATTTCTGAAGGTGCTTCCATTTGCTGTTTTGAATTTTTGAGGCCTGTAAGAACTGGGACAGCATGGACTCAGTATTTATAAATTTTGGAATGTACAGTGTTCAACTTCAATATGTTATAGATGTTAATAAGTGGATAGGATAATACACACCTGTTTCTTTATCCCTATGAAGAAATGTAAACCTAAGATACTGCCTAATTGCTAATATTACCTTGTCATTTTCAAATCACAGCAGGCTCATTTCTAAATATTTGGCATTGTAACCTTATGTAGGATTCAGTGAAGTGCTCAGTTGTCATACATTTCTCTCTCTCTTCCCCCCCCCCCTTCTCTTGTGCCCCCTCCCCCCAAGTCCTTCTTGTTTTCTGATG
>JAOYMU010000001.1:59563245-59581329 GCA_025802295.1 Psammodynastes pulverulentus
GGCCGCCGCCTGACTCCTCCGAACCCCGCCGAGCCTGGGACGCGTCAGCATCGGTCCACCAGCCCTGGAATTCGGCTAGGGACCCCTGACGAGCCGTCCGTAAACGGCAGGTGCCCTTTCCAGGGCGCCTGGCCCCTGGGGACCTCAGCGGCGGTTGGATTTGGGCGCTGGGGGCAGAAAGAAAGCCCCGCAGACGTCCGTTGCCGCTGGAAGCCGGAAGTCGAGTCCACAGGATAGTTTTAAAGTATGGGACTTAATAGGTATTTTCAAATCTATTTTGTTAAAAAGAAGTCTTAAAACAATGCTACTAAAATTAGCTGTTTTGCTCCTAAATCTCAGTGGCATGAGGGCTGAGGTTAACTTGTGACCTAAGAGCTGCCAATTGGTGGTTTACTGAAGGATTCTGAGGTTCCAATTCTGATTGAAAGAGAAAGGAACATAAGAAGGAGCACTGCTTGGGAGTCTTGAAGTAGCCCAAACATTCAGACCAGCCAGTTGAATAATATACAACACTGTTCACAATCTTGTTGCAAATAACTGTAGCAAATTTATATATCGATAAAAATAATTTCTAAATATGCATTTATACATATACTTTTAATTGCTCGTAAATTTCCCATTTTGTTCGTATGTACATGGATGCTCTTATAGACTATATACTGAAAAGGCCCTTTGTAGCATTTGGATGATACTAATTATTGCTTCTTTGGTATGCAGAGTAAGTTTAACTTCTACTGATTGATTGATTATGTGCCATCAAGTTGGTGTCAGCTCTCAGTGATCACGTAAGATTTTCTCCAGGATGATCAGTGTCCAACCTGATCCCTCAGATCTTCCAACAGTGTACTTGTTGCTACTGTAATTGAGTCCGTCTACCTTGCTCCTGGTCAACTTTTCCTTCTTTTTCTTTTCACCTTCCTCCAGATAACTAGGCCTTTACATAATGTAGTGTAATAGTTTCAGCCAGGTCATTTGCACCTCAAGTAAAAACCCTAATTTCTTGGGAAGTCTGAGTCCCTGGCTGCTTGCACTTGTTACCATTAGTTTTATCTACTACACATTTAATTTTAATCCAATTTTTTTTTGCTGCGTTCCTTGACTTTTATTACTAGAGCTAGCAGATCATTTGCATTTTCAACTATCAAAGTAGTCTCATCAGCAAAGTGCAGGTTATTAATGTTCCTTCCTCCAATTTAAAACCATACTCATCTTGCTCTAATCCAGTTTCCATAAATGTATATTTAGAATGGGCTGAGCGAATAAGGAGAAAATATACAGCCTTGTCTAATTTCCTTGCTGACCAGTAGCCGGTCTATTTCATCTTGTGCTGTGGCTTCCCAATCTGTAAGTCTGTCATGAGGACAAAGAGACGTTCTGGAGTTCCCATTCTCCTGAGCACATTCTACAGCTTGATATGGTTGACACAGTCAAAGAGTTTTCTATAATCTATGAACCATATATGGGTGTCTTTGGAGTATTCTTTATCTTTTTAGTCTGCAACAGCAATACAAGTGAACGAGCATTAAATTTTTGCAGTTTTACCTGTGGAAAGTTGCAAACTATTACCGTATAGCAAGATAGGGAAGACTGTCTTGCACAATAGAGAGGCTGATCAATGCACTCATTATTGATCCACATCAAAAGGGCCTCTTTAGGTTTCAGAAAAATATTGTTGGCAGTAACTGATGTGGTCACTGAAGTGGACACTGTGGAATCAGGGATATAGTCACTCTATCTCCGAGTCACTGTGAGGAGGGCTGCATACAAAGCTGATAAGGTTTGGAGGCTAAACCATACAATGAATGGCTAAGGGAACTAGGTATGCGAAGAGAAGGCTTAAGGGTGACATGATACCCATCTTCCAAAACTTGAAGAGCTGTCACAGGGAAGAGGTGGTGGGTCAATTTATTCTCCAAAGTACCTGAGGGCAGAACAAAAAGCAACAGGTAAAAATTAGTCAAAGAGAGATCCAACCTAGAACTAAGGAGAAACTTCCTGACAATGATAACAGTTAATCAATGGAACAACTTGCCTCCCAGAGTTATGGGAGATCCATTGCTGGTGATTTTCAAGAAAAGATAGGGCAACCATTTGTATCTAGGATGCAATAAGGAATTCTGCCTTGGGCTGGGGGTTGAACTACTGGTAGAAGACCTCCAGTCCAACATCCTTTCCAGTTCTATGATTTTAAGTTTAATAAATTATTATTTTAACAAATGATTGTGCAGGATCTGAAACAAGTAAAAATGCAAGGGCTATCCACCTACATCAGAACGAGTATTTCATGTATTCAAACTACTGCTATTACAGTTGCTGCAGATGCAAACTTCACTGACGTCAAGATCTATAAACCACGTGCTTTGGCTCCGAATACTTGACATTGGAATATTACTTTGAAAACAGTTTATTTTTCAACTTCCCAGAAAGGTGTTGAAAAATATGACAGTTAACATTTTTTTAAGACACAAGATTATGACTATGATGAGAAAACACAGTTTTCTGCCCCTTTTCTATGATGTATTATTTCTCACTTCACATGGTTGCCTCATATCATATATTCTCCCTCCCCCTGCTCTGCATTTGTGCTTCTAGCTCAAGACAATACAGAGCAATATTACATATACTGCATTAAGTTCAGATATGCATAGAATTTATAGTGATATGTCCTCCATGTTTGACATGAAGCAAAAAAGAATACTTTGGAATAAATAGTAAATAGTTCGGAATTGAGAGTCACTTTGATGTAGCAGTTAAAGCATCAGAATAGAAACTAGGGTACCATAAGTCTCCCTCACTCCCTTTTCTGGAGAGAAAAACCATGGGAAACCACTTCTTAAATTTTTGACAAGCAAGCTTGTCTAGGCTGTTCAAAGATGCCCCCTAATAACAACAATAACAACAACAACATCAGAAAGAATAGCACCCTCCTATCCCAGGTCCTTAGGAAGAATTCAATAGATAGACAAAAATGCCAAAATCCACTTTCAACAACTAGCTGACTCGTGACAACTGTAATAATCATTAAGACCCTGAAAGTACAGTAGCTGTTGAAAATAATTGTAACTTGTTTGGACAAGGCTGCTGGAAATATTAGCATCTTTGAAGGATGCAGTGCCAGGACTTTACAAAAAGTTTGTACACACTGCATTTTCCGAAGCAGCACAATGGTGAACAAAAATGCACTTTTTAAAAACTGCATTTAAAAACCAACAAACACTTATGCCTTTCATAACGCCAAGGCGGCCTCTAGAAACAATTGATCCCTGCCACCAATTTTGGCCCCAGCTGTGATGGGCGGCGACTCTCACATCCAATGCCTCTCCCACCCCTCACCGGCTCCCCATTTTGTCGCTTCTGCCAGCGCTGGAGGGTAGTCCAGGCTGCGCTACATCAAGCAGCACGCCTGAAAAGCAATGGCCAGGCTGATCCCATACAGAGACGGGCCTTTGGCCAGCGGTCGTGTCCTGTGCGGTGTCGCCTTCTCCTCGTCTAACCCCACAGGGTGGGCAATCGCTCGGGCACCCCCGCCTCAGAATGTGATGGTCCAGTCCCGCAAGCACTTGCTGCTGGCTTCATCTGAGTCAGCAGAGGGCGCTCGATGCTGAGCAGAGGGGAGGGTTTAGGGGCGGAGGGCCGAGTATGAGGTAATGGTGGGAGGCGCGAAAGGAAGGCGAGCAAAGACGTCGCGTTCTCGGGGCTGCTCGTGCTGCGGCTCCTCTTCCCACAATCCTTGCAAAGGCAGGGAAGTTGTAACGGCGGCGGGCGAGGTTACAAGTGGGGCAGGAGCCTGGCGCTGGAGCTGCGTGCAATGGGTTATTGTTTCTCGGCTGAGGGCCAGGGGCAATGCGCGGGGTGGAGATTTGCATTTCCCCCCGCTGTGTCGAGAAAGCCCCACTCACCCAGGGTCGCTATATAGAAAGAAGACGGCATAAAAGCAACAGGGAGGTGGAGCCGGAGTGATTGCTGCATCTGCTACCCAGGGAAGCGGGAGGGGAGAAATCGGAGCATGAAATTCCTGGCAGGGTTTGTCCAAAAGAGCCCCTCGCGCAAATGCAGAGAAGGGAAGGGAAAAGCAGAGTAAGGAGAAGATGCAACTGGTGTAACTGAGTCACCTTCTGCCGCACCAATAGACACATTTCCCTTCCGAGACACTTTACGGAGCAGATGACGGAACCTGCTTTTCCAGCTTGCTGACTGGAAGGGTTTTTCTGGGTAATTTTTAAATGCAACGCATTTCCCAGGCGATGAAGCAAGACTATTAAATTTGCTTGGACATAGGAAAGCTTTGCGAGGCTTTTAAAGTCTTCTTTCCGTGAAATAGGACCCAAAAGACTTGAGCCTCTCTCTCTGTCTCTCTCTCTTTTTAACCCGGCAAGCTCCAAAATACTAGCCGAACAAAAGCGGGTGAGAGAAAGAAACAATTCAAAAGAAGAAAATTTGGAACCGGTCCAAGGAGCGAGCGAGCGAGCGAACAGCCAGCCCGTAAGCGTGACGTTGCAGAGTTTAAAGGGGGCAGATGAGATCTATCGGACGTTGATCGGACGAAGAGGCTGCCGGAGGTGCCTGGGATTCGGAGGCTCTCCGGGGAGAGGCCGCGCTAAAGAGCGAAAGGCAAAGAAATCATGCTGCTGGCTTCAGCCGTGGTGGTTTGGGAATGGCTGAACGAGCACGGTCGATGGAGACCCTACAGTCCGGCCGTGAGCCACCACATCGAAGCGGTGATCAGAGCCGGGCCGAGAGTTGGGGGCAGCGTCGTTCTGGGCCAGGTGGACAATAGGCTGTCGCCGTATATCATCGACCTCCAGTCCATGCACCAGTTCCGCCAAGACACGGGTGAGTTTGACCCCCGCATCTTCCCGGCGCCACCCCGGACCCCCGCGCTGCGATTTTGTCCTTTCCTATCCGGACCCATCTCTTCCCTTGTCGTGGCCCTTCTGATCGGCGACCAAAGGAGGGGCGTATTTTCATTTGGAGATTTGTGTGTGTTTTTAAACCAGACGTATAAGAAATCCGCTGGGATTAAGTTTCATTGCGATTGCACAGCCCCCTTATATTAAAGGTTGGCATTTGGGATAAATCTTGTTAGGCAGCGGGGGAAACCAGATGGGACAGGACAGAGGGAGATTTATGGCAAGATTGAAATTTGCCAATTCTAGAAAAGGATTTGGAGATGGAATAAGATGCAGCTGATAACACTGTACTACAAGCTTCCCAATCCTACTGCCATTGCCAAAAAAAAGAGAGAGGGGGCTTAATTAGATGGGCTTTGTTGGGAGGAAAAGACAAATAGTTTTCTGAGAATTTGCCTTTCCAATTGGGCAAACCCTGTCTCTGCTTAATAGTGGTAGCCTGTATAAGTTAAGAAAACCCTGTTCTGCAGTGAAAATGCCGGGATTCTCTAATGCCTTGTAAAGGAGTGTGAGCAACAATACACTCATTACTTCACTTGCAAAGAGCAAAACACACAAATATGAAACCTCAAAGGCTAGTGTGGAAAGAAAAGTGGCTGGAACCAATGCTTCTTTGGAACGTACTACTGAATAAATCTGGATAGAATTGGGCTGTGTGTGTGTCTCTTGTGCCTTGAGACAAAATACAGCTGTGTGTATACTAATATGCCAGGAGGGGAGCTTGAAAAAAACACACTTGATAAATAACATGAAGCATTATGTAATGTGGTGTGATTTTGTAAAAATCCAAGCAGCCAGTCAAACTTGCAGTTTAAATAGTGACTCCTGGTCACATTTGGAGGAATGTTGCATAAATGTGAATGAAAAGCTTTGTGATTCCTTTTTAATTTATTGGTGATCTAGAGTAAATTTTACATACACATACTGTTGAAACTGTAATCCTTTGGTCGAGAGGCAGGAGCAACAAATAGTTTACCTAGAGAGATTCACAATAAAGACGATTAAAAGCTTCTTATAGAAGAACAACAGATCCAGATGATACTATCCTGAATGCGTTATCATTGAAGGCCCTAATCTTACTTCTCCTTTTGTAGAAACTTTGTAGAAACTGTGGGAGGGGAGGGGACTTGTTTCTGTGGGTTAGTTTGAGTTACAGGTGGGTTTTTTTCCTCTAGAATTATTGTTGATTCATAACTAGACCCATGTTCCGATGCTGAGGACTCTGCATGGAAACCATCAAGTAGAAGAAAAATGGGCCGTCAGCTGAGGAAACCAAAACAAAATACCAGGCTAAAAAACCAGTAACAACTATTTGTGTGATATTGCGAAAACCATGCCAGGAGCTGTAGCTGAAGGTCTGGAAAGTGATGGAGGTGTGGGAGGTGCTTCTTTCTCTCTTCCCCCCCCCCCACTTCCTCCCCTGTCTTTTAATATCTGGACTAAGCTGTTTGCCAAGACCTGAATGCCTCTTGGCAACGTGCTCCTGAGATCCTGTCAGCGAAGCAGTTGCAATCTCACAGGTGGAGGAACCAGGCGTAGGTGTGCAGCTGTCTTTGCTGACAACGAGGAAACACCCTGGGAAAACCATCAGCCTCTTTAGCTGGGAATCCCTTTTGCTCCTGCTAGTGAGCTCATGTGAAGAAGGGGAGTAGCTATTGGATCAGGAGAGGAGCTGGGAGGAGATGGCAGGTGAATCACACCATCCCTGTGCATTAGAAGAAGCCTCCTGCTACAGTATGTGGTGCAGCCGACTGCATGTGGAATAGGCTGGCCCTGGGCGAGCGGATGGAAGAGAAGAGCTGCATGAAAGCTTATTGTGCAAACAGGAGGACTTCAAGGGAGGAGACAGAAACCTGATGGAGGCAGACAAAGCGGATGAAAGGGAAAATGGGAAAGGAATTTTCATGGTGGAGCCTAAGATTTTGGGGAGTCAAAGTGCACCAAAGATACTTTTCGATGCACATTTAGGTGCAAAAGCTGGAAATATTAATCAGTGCTTTATGAGATAGCATGAAAAGGAATAAATAAAATGTAAATAATCGTTTCTCAGAGGTTTGGTCTGGACACAACATCCCTCAGTCTGGCCTGTAAAGCTGAAGTGCACCATTTGACCAATCCCTGAGAAGTATGAGTGCATTTTATCATGCCTTTTATTTTACAGTAAACAATTCTTTTAAATGTCACCAAGAACAGATTTTGTTTCCATATAATGAGAGTCAAAGATGTGTGTGTGATTGCCCATGTGTATGATTTATTCATATTCAGGCTGGCTGGGAATGATGGGATTTGAAAGCCCTGGACTGCAAAAGACAGCTTTAAAGACTTAGATTGATTGCAGCCTAAGCCCTTATCAACCAGGACTTGCTTCATTCCATTATTTATTTGCGTCTTACATTTTGGCAACACTAAACGGGAGACATTGAAACTGGATCAAATGCTATAGCAATCATTATAACCTTTATGAAACACAGCAGTGTGGCTATTAACTACAGCTGGTGGAAAAATAGGTGGGAGAGGCATTTTGCCTGTACTTGTGGGATGAGCAAGATTTGTGCTATGTCTACAGTGAGACTCAAGTAGGCTATGAAATCAAGTTCTGATCAGATAACTTTTTCCAACTGCTCTGAACATTTGTGATCAGTCCTGGCATCACTGATTAGTTGAATACAGAAAACTGACGTTTGCACTATTGTCTCTCCTGCCCTTTGAGTATTAGGACAAGATTCTACATTAAATAAGTTTACTTCTTTTTTTCTCTCTCATACTACTTACATTGCTATGGGAGGGAATTAGCTCTCCTCCATTCAATACTGTAAAGTGTCTATTGTGAGATGTATTCTGCCTAGTGTCTAATCCTTTCGCCAAAGAAGCCAGATTTCCTTTTCTGAAGATGATATATTTCTCCATATTCTCTACCTCATATGATTAGATTATGGGTAGGAACAATCTCTAGCAGTTCCCCAGATATACTGACTGAGACTTTTTGCACTTGGATATAAGAACCAGGCTACAGATTGAATCTTCAGCTGCTGTAAAGATAGGTTGGAAGGCCTTTCCTCTGTGGACCAATTCCAATTCAGTTACAGCCATATGTAACAGCTTCACACACACAAAGAAAGTAGGGTATGTATGGTATCTGTGGAGATTCTCAGTCATCCGGGTCATAATTGTCTCAAAGGTGCTTTTTCAAAAGGCAGCTGTTTTTTCTTGAGGAAGATGTTTCACTTCTCAACTAAGAAGCTTCATCAGTTCTGACAGGATGAAAGTGAATCTGGAGGGATCATATTTCGAGAGCCATTGGGGGTTTATCTGGGCCCTCAGGGTCACCTGAATCAGTATGCAAATGGAGGTGGAATGTTCTTGAAACTGCTGAAAGGACTGTGTTGTAGACATGAGAAAGGTGGTTATCCTGACCCCTCTGTTGAGACAGGGCTGTTCAATGTCATAAATGATCCCTTTTACCCCTCTTTCAGGTTTTTCCATTATACTATACGTCCTGCTCATGTTCTGGTAGCTTGATAGAGTATCCCAAAATTGGTGCTTATATTCCTGTTAATCACATACCTCCCAGTCCAATACACTGGAATGTAACAAAGGTGAATTAATATAAATTCTCCAAGTGATTCATTATCATCCCTATAAAGTGCAGCTCTTGTGCTCAACCGCATTGTGAGAGACTAACAACCACCTCACTGCCTTGCAGAAGTTCATTTTGTCCAAGCTCATGTCTTGGCAAATTTAGTTGGAGGCAGTGAAGTGGGGAATGCAAAACTAAATAGGATCAAGGACCAAGGAACAATTAGGGTGAGCCACAGAAGTCTTTTAAGTGACTAATGAGACAAATGGATCTCTAGATGAGTTAAAGTTAATGGTGCATTAAAGAAATACAGTAAAATTGCACATCCTTGAATAAATTCCTTGCATCCATCTGTAGTGCAGAAGAGGTAGGACCAATGCCATTATCTAAGATTATAGAATATTACCAAAGGATTAAATCAAAGAACTAAAAGCAACCTGCAGATAGCATCCATGCTGATCAGCCAAAGATGTTCTAGGCCAGCTACTTGCAATCCAAATGAGCACTAAATATCCTACTTTCCTATTCAGTTTGCATCCAAATGTGAAATATTGTTGGAAACCTGTTACCTTTGAGTGCTGTTGCATTTTGGGCTGAGGGGGGCAATGCCTTACAAAAGTAAGTCCTGGTCCATTGGAGCCAAAGATAAGTTGTTTTTCTCTAACTAATGATTTTCTACCATAACATCATGATTTGGTACAAAAGATGTAGAAAGGGATTCTGGGTTCAGAATTGATTCATGGAGTTGGGTATGAGCATCTCCATAGATTGACTTAGAAAGTCTTCTTAATTTTGATTTTACACTTTTGTAGTGTAAAGAAAGATATTGAATAGTAAAAGCTAGGATGCTAACGGAATAAAAAGATTGTGTTCCCCCCCAAAAATAGAACAAAAGAGATCTACAAAAAGAACATGGAAAATATTAATAAAATAATGTTATTTTATTATAAACGTAATGCAGTAAGACAACTTTATACACTTAATATAAAAATATTTATGATAAATACATTAGATATGGATGATCAATAGTGAGGTTAAAGAAGAAGATAGTAAAAGAGCCAGATGAATTATTTATTAATGGCTTTGCTCAAAAAAAATCATAGTATTTGGATATTTTAAGCAGATGGGCCTAACCACAAGTATATTTGTAATTTCTTACAATTCTCCACTACAGTTTCAATAAAACCAACACAAAGGGCAACATGACTCCACCCAACATTGATTAGTTGGTTTAAACAACAGATATCAGTCTTGAGGAAAAAAAGTACTCTAAAAGGAAATGCTTTTTGCAGTCTTTCTGAACACAACTAAGGCTCTGATCTTGCGGAACTCATCTATTGAAACAAGGCGTGCCGTGGTCCTCAAGGTTTTAATCTCCATTTATTTGCCACAAATCCTTCTGTCACTCAGGGACAGGTCTCTCTGCTTGAACATAGTGGACTTGAGGAGGTGCATTCCCACCTCAACAGCTTCTTTCTGTACTGTCACTTCTAGCATAGGAAGAACTGGCAGAGGGAAAAATAAAGATTTCCTGGATTCTTGGATTCCAGCTTCTTTGTCAAGCTGTCTTCACTTTGTTCCTTCAGTTCCACCCCTTCTTCTGTCAAGAAGGCTTTTATTTTTCATGACTCCCTTGCTACCCCAAATTTTAGTTGTTTTTACACAAAAGTCATGTTTGGTATGCAGTTAAAGCATAAACATGTGATCTTTAGGCAGTCAGGAGCTGAACTTTGGAAGTTCAGCTTCTGAGTCATAGGCAGTTTCACAATGAAAGCACTTGAGTGGACAGGGGTGAATTTGGGGGTGGAATTTTGCACACCAGTGTCAGTCCTTGTCTGTGTTTTGAAAAAAAGCGAAAAATCGAGAGGCTGTAGAAATGAACATGGGGAGAACTTATGTAGGCTCTGGTTGCCACCCTTGAGTTAAAGCTTTATACACGCCCAGCACATTTAGCAGCTGTTGGTGTGTTTGGTAAGTTGTGTGGCGCCATTGCTGTCTGGAATATAAATGCTTACACATTCCCCACTAAGATTCTGACTCTGGTATTGCAGTGGTATAATGTGGTTGATGAAGGGTTTGTTCTCTGGTTGATTAAGAAATTGGGTGGCTATTACTGATTCAGAACTCAGCAGAAATGGAAAAGTTTTAGACACTCTCGTTTCTGCCCACCAAAAGCCATCTAGAAGGTTCAGACCAAATTCCTTCCCAAAGAGAGGAGGATTGCTATCTTCTGTGCCATTTTTAAGGGAAGCATTTAGCACATTTTGCTTCTACCAAGCCATTTATTTCTTTTATAATATTAGGAGGGTTTTCTTTCTTAATTTGCTTCGGTGTCTTTAGTGCTCCTTGATGGTATCAGTTGTGGAAATGTTAATGTAAATTAATTTTTAAGTCCTTATATAGATAGTCCTTAACTTATGATCACAATTGAACCCAAATTTTCTGTGGCTAAGTGGCACAAATTTGTCAGTGAGTTTTGCCCCATTTTACAACCTTTCTTGCCACTGTTGCTGAGTGAATCACTGCAATTGTTAAGTTAGTAACAAGGTTGTAAGCTAATCTGGCTTCTCCATTGACTTTGCTTATCAGAAGGTCACAAAAGGTGGTCACATGATCCCAGGATACTGCAGCCGTCATAAATATGAACCAGTTGCCAAATATCTGAATTTTGATCATATGACTATGGGGATGTTGCAATGGTCACTCATAAGGGTGAAAAACAATAAGTCAGTTTTCAGTGCCGTTGTAACTTTGAATGGTAACTAAACAAACTGTTGTAAGTTGGGGACTACCTGTAATGTAAATTTAAGTACATTGTACATCAGTCTGCTTTCCCCATACTATGAAGGTACGACACTGGTCTACTTTAAAAAAAAAAAATATTTGTATGAAAAATTCTGAAGACATTATACAAGAGCTTAATACTACTGTATACTTACTTATGGGGTAAGATATTTACATGTAGCCATTTCTTTTTCCTAGTACACATTATTTTGTTCTGACTTCACACACATATGATGTGTGTGACTGAGGTAGACATTTCCTGTCATTTTTTTCTGATATGTGGCGACCTTAATATGAAGTCAGGTAAGACTTTTTAAAAAAACTTACCTAACTTACCTACTTTTTAAAAGCTATTAATGCTTGAGGCCATCCAAGACTTGTGGTTACTCTGTGCATTTGAAATATTTTGGGGTTTTTGGTAGTGCTACTGCTGATCTGTTTAATTGGATCATATTAGATAAATTTCAGGGGAGTGGCTTGGGGAGGGATTGGGTAAAAAAGGCATATAAGCATAATTCCTGTTTTCTTAGCAGAAATAAGTTTTGTGACACTACCCTGTTCTTCTTTTGCTCCTCTGTTGAAGAGAGAATTTGATGGACAGCAATTACTAACATAAATGGTCCATCCTTTGTCCAGACTTTGGTTGTTGATAGCTGCATTTTTGAATAGATGTGTGTTGCACACACCAGCTAGCATTCCAAATATTCCGTTGCCCAATTGGGCTCACCTAATGATAGGAAGGCTTTTGCCAGATTCCTCCCTTGGGAAAACACTTCTTGCACTGAGCAGAGGGGCTTTTCTGCCCCTGAAAGAATAATTAGCATGCCATCTGTGTGACGGTATTATAGGTCTACTTGCTGTCAACCCCTTTCTTAAACCCGTTCCCCAAATAAAAGCTTCATCCATATATTCTGTTCTTATCCAGTGGTTGCCACAGTGATCAGCAATGGGTCTGCCTGTCCTTCCATCTTCTCCGCTGAATTTGCTGAGACCAAATCAAACTTATTTTGAAGTCTGATGTTGTCCCATCTTGGCAATAGAGCCACTGGGTCAAGAAAGAAAGTGGGACTGGCCGCAGCTCTGTCTATTAAACCCTTTGTCAGCTCTGAGACAGGCAGAGATTAATGTTTGCTTTGCTCTTGCAAAATGAAAGGCTGTAAAGAATACCAACACCCAACATGTTGCCATCAAGCTTAGGGGTCCCCAGAGTTAGGAGGGCCATTTATTTGCATGGAGAAATGAAAGAGGAAAGAATTTTCCTCTGTTGGGTCTAGAGCAGGGGTGGGCAGACTTGTGGACTTCAACTCCCAGAGTTCCCCAGCCAGTTCCCCAGTTTTACCTACTGCCCCAAAGCTTTCTCAAAGGGCTCTATAGTTTGCACTCACAACAGTGATGAAATAACAACAACAACAACAACAACAACAACAACAATTATTATTATTATTATTATTATTATTATTATTATTATTATTATTATTATTATTATTATTATATAACTCTGCCTAACTATTTGTTTTTATTTTGACTGATGAAGCTTCCTGGATGGGAAGTGAAATGTCTCACTTCCCAACTGCACATTTTGGTGCAGTTGCCATGATTCAACTTTTAAAATATCTCTGGCCTGGACAATTGAGTCTTCACTGACATATCTAAGTAGTTATCTTCTTCCCTCTGCCCCCCCAGCCCCACACAAGCATCCTTAGTCCTTCGGCTCTACCACTCAAGGAACGGAGCACAAGGATTGTGCTAACCAGGATAGGCACTGCACCCAATCCTCCTTTTTCTCCCATAAAAAAGGGAAAGAATCTGCTTATTACCTCAGTGACAGAAACATGCTGCAAACATTGAAGTAAAGACATTCTCATTTGCATTATTGTTGTAGTAAATCACTCTTTTAGTCCAGATTATTACATACCAGATCCTAACGAGACTGTGAAAAGCAGATTGAATCAATAGACATTTGAAGTCTGTACACCAGGTCATAGTTCTGGCTAATCTAGCCCAATGATTTATACTCTGGTATCAGTATATCTCACAGATCTCCAGTGTAGAGTCAGAGTGACTTAGTTCAAGGCAGACACTTGGTTCCCAACTCCTTGTTAATTTTAACAATACTGCAGAGATTTCCAGAGGGAAATAACAGGCAGGAGATATCACAGGTGAAAAGAGTTAACTTTCTCCCTACCTGTCAATTGTACCTTGCAAGTTACTCCCAAACTGTACCATACAGTACTCTGTTCACTGTCATCTTCTATTTAAAGGACTATCCAATTCAATCCAGTTTAAAATAAAAGAATAAAAATGGAGCACAAGGACGAGTCTTTGGAGCTGTCCATCAACAGGTAAATTCAGGAAAGCAAGACTTGTCTTGTTTTGTCCTTTCATTCTTGATGGATTCCTTCTCCTTCTCCATTTCCTCCTCCTTTTGATTTCGAGGCAGCTATTCATAAGCTCAGCTCTCAGTTGAAGCACACAGACCCAAGCTGAAATTCAAAAGTAGTCTGATAGCAGCAGTTTTTTGCCTAACAAAGGTGCTAACAGATACCTTCTGCATTTTGATTACCATAGAGTAGCATGGCTGCTCTCTCACAAGGCCTCAATCTCTCTTGAGATCTTCCGCCTGGAAATGCCCCTTGTGATGATACATAGATCAATATATTGACGCAGTTCACCTAATACACCCCAAATACCAGAAGCTTTGACTAATACTGACTGTGTTACAAAAAAACATTTTCTCATTTCTAAACAAGTCCATTGGTGTCATGTCTTGAGGTGGATAGAGTATGCTTAGTTGCCTAGAGGTGGGTGGATACATGCTTCCTTCACTTCCTGGAGATGTTACAATTTTCCTTCTTAATTTCTCCTAAAGGATTCTCCTCTCAAGGCAGTACAGATGCTGTGGGTGAACCTTATTATGGATACATTTGCTTCCTTGGCACTTGCCACCGAGCCCCCAACTGAGGCCCTGCTGCTGCGCAAGCCCTATGGACGCAACAAACCACTCATATCCCGGACCATGATGAAGAATATTTTGGGCCATGCTGTGTACCAGCTCATTATCATCTTCACTCTCCTCTTTGTGGGTGAGTTTATAAGTGAACTATAGAAGGCTAGAGGGGGAAAGGTTAGAGATCTCCACTTACTGTCCCAGATATTTTCTGGATTTCTGTGGCCTGGTTTTGCCTCATCAAGGCAATTCAGTAGTTATGACTGTCACGTCTCTCTTCCAGAGGTATCTTATCCCTAATTCCTGGCATGTGAGACAAGAGTTTTACGACCTGTGCTACTTTTTTTGTGGAAAATTTAAAGGGAAGAAAAGAGAGAAAGGGGAGAAAAATAAATCCATAGCGCCATCTGTTTGTCCTGCAGCATTAGGGCATTCAGATGGTGTTTGTGTGTGGGGGGGGGGAGATCAACTTCACAAGGTATAAATAGAATCAAACTTTAATTGAAAAAAAAAGCAAGAAATAAAAAAATTATTTTCAACTTTAAGTAGTCACTTGTAACACGATTAGCGACGGAGGGGATGAAAACAGAGAATTGCTAAAACCAGGGTCAGCATTTTGAAAGAGCTACTGGAAAGTTCTGATGAAGAGGCTGCTCCCCTAAACTAAGAAGCAGTAAAGATGTTCCAAATCACAAAGTTGATGTAAAGAAGTTCCAAGTTGCAAAGCCCCAAGTGACTGAGCTTGTAGAGAAACAACAGATACCAGAGATGATGAACATTGACCAAAACTAAACCTAGCAGAATTCTTAGCTAACTTTTTCCCCATTGCTCTGAAGAATAGACTGAGCTTGAATCAAATTCCTTTAGATTCAACTATTAACTGAAAATTCCAATAATCAGAGCTGGAGGAGAATCTTAGTTCCTTCTCTCCCGCCCACCATAACACACATCCAGGGATGGGCTGCTGGGATTTGCACAGGGATTCGGATGAACCTCTAGCTAAGATTCTGTGCAGTTTGGCAAACCCCCAAAATCCCACTCCTGGCTGGCCCCTCCCACCCCGCCCCTCCCAGGAGTCCCCACGTGGCCCGTTTGGGATGTAGGTAAGTGCAGGGAGCGCATGGAGACTCGAGGAGGGCAAAAAGTGGGCCCCCAGGAAGTTCAGGAAGGCCAGAAACGGGCCTATTTCTGGCTTCCAGAGAGTCTCCGGAGTCCAGGAAGGCCATTTCGCCCTCCCGGAGGCTCGAGGAAAGCCTCCAGAGCCCAGGGAGGGCAAAAAGACCCACCCCCTATGGTGCAGGAGGTCAACTAGGCCACACCCACCATGGCCATGCCCACCCAGCAACTGGGCAGAGAACCCATTGCTAAAATTTTTGAAGCCCACCCCTGCACACATCTATGTATTCCTTTTCTCCTGGAGTACTGCCTGCCGTTTCCAAGAGAACCAAAGCTCTTCCCCTTGGAAAGGGAGGGGTTGAAGGAGAAGCCCTTTTTTTACATGACAAAGTAAGATCCCTCCTAACAAGAAGTCTTGCATCTCCCAAGAAGATCTAGGATTCCAATCCCAACATGTTGATTTGAATGTCTGGGCTGGCAGCTTGTCATCTGTCATGAGGGGCTGATAGGTAAGCAGCAAGAGTGAATCTGGGGTGGGAGTTTACTTGTCCATCCGATACAACACCAGACTGGAACTTCGGTGGAGGGATGGATTTGGCTGGTTGGAACTGGCATTCTCGGTCCGTGATGCATTGCTTTACTCCCTTTCCTTGCCTGCAGGAGAGGTTATATTTGACATCGACTGTGGCCGCAACGCTCCCCTGCATTCTCCGCCCTCGGAGCATTACACCATCATCTTTAACACCTTTGTCATGATGCAGCTGTTCAATGAGATCAATGCCCGCAAAATCCATGGAGAGCGCAATGTCTTTGATGGCATTTTTGGCAACCCCATCTTCTGCAGCATTGTTTTGGGCACTTTTGGCATACAGGTATAAGCTTGCAGCAAACAGTTGTGAAAAGCTGGATGGAGTTAGAAAAAGATGGAAAAGAGGCATATACTTCCTCTTTCTGTGGACTTCCACAATAACAACAGCAATAGCACTTAGACTTATATACCGCTTCATAGTGCTTTACAGCCCTCTCAAAATGGTTTACAGAGTCAGCATATTTATTGCCTCCAACAATCTGGGTCCCCATTTTACCGACCTTGGAAGGATGGAAGGCTGAGTCAATCTTGAGCCATTCAGGATCAAACTCCTGGAGGGAGCAGTGAGTTAGCCCTGTAGTACAGCAGTGCATTCTAACCACTATGCCACCACAACCTGGTGCCCTGTAGATATGTTAACACGCAACTTTCAGATTCTTAGCCAGTATGGTCAATGCTCCCATCCTAGGTAATCCCGACACATTTAAGTTAGAAAAGCTGATGTATAACTATAAATGAATAATTCAGTGGCTCTGTGTGGTGTGTGTGTGTGTGTGTGTGTGTGTGTGTGTGTCTCTGTGTGTGTGTGTGTTGCCTGTATCTATGTCTATATGAAATGTAAATGTTTATGCATGCTTTTGTAAGTAATTATTAAAGGTCCCTGACACTTCACAGATAGACGAGGTAGACATACTGCATACTAAGTATGCATCCTGACGGTGAGGACTGCAACTGGAAGGAAAGACTTGGAAGACAGGGAGAAACAAGGTTGACAGAAGATAAATACATTAAAATACAAATTGTGTATACACAGATGGATAATATAGAGAGTAAAGATTACCATCATGGAAATAATGCACAAATGGTTTAACTGGTTTACATTGAGACATTTTTTTAAGTCCCTTTTTAAGATAACACTGGGAAGAAGATCAGTCAGACACTCTCCTGACTCACAGGAAATATAAGAAGTGGGAGGAGGGGCAGCACAACCAGGCTTGCAAGATTCTGTTATTATAGCCAATTTCTATTCAAGTAGCTTTAGCCTTCTAGTGCCGTTGATTTCATGGTCTAGTCCACTTAGTGAGATGGTGAATGGATGGAGGCATGGATGCATGGATTATTTGATATTTGACAGTTTGTCTCAGATATTTTACTTGCTTTGAGCTTTTATCTTAGACCTCTGATGCTTCTTGCCCTGCGACACATAATATTTTGGCCCCTTGGTCCTTTGTTTTCAAACCCTTTTCTTACATTTACCTGAGGATCTTGTTCCTCAGATCCTGGATCTGTTCCCATCTGTTCTTTGTCCTGCATCTTGACCCAGATTTTCCTTCTGTCCTGTTCAGGCAAGCCTCTTCTAGTACTAAAAAGTTGGCTATCAATTTACCATCCCTCTTTTTCCCCCACTCCCACCCCACAGATCGTCATTGTGCAGTTTGGGGGAAAACCATTCAGCTGTTCTCCACTGAATGCAGAGCAATGGCTGTGGTGTCTTTTTGTGGGCTTCGGGGAACTCGTCTGGGGACAGGTAAGGAAATCATTTTCATTTACAGCAGTAAATGCTCTACCTTACTTCTCCATCTGTATTGGTATTTCCTTCTTGTTTTCGGGTCTTGTTTTCAGATTTATGCCCCCCCCCAAATATGAAACAGGAAAGAAAAGCTTCTCTTAGTCATTTTTGCTGCACCTTTTATAGAATTGTATACCTCTCTCTTTCTTCCCATGCTTATCTATCCCACCTTCCTTTTTTTTTTCAAGTGAACATTCTTCATTTCAAATTTGCCCATAGATAAGATGCTCCAGACCTATAAAACTGTTGCTGCTCTTTCACCCATTGGCCTATAGATTTACATAAAATTATTATACTACTTTTATATTACAACTGTATATTTTTGCAATGCAGTATAACCTAGAGTAGGGGTCTCCAACGTTGGCAACTTTA
>JAOYMU010000001.1:59607756-59620623 GCA_025802295.1 Psammodynastes pulverulentus
TCAGAAGGATGGAAGACTGAGTCAACCTTGAGCCTGGTGGGATTCGATCTGCCAAATTGCAAGCAGCTGGCTGTAAGCAGAAGTAGCCTGCAATTACTATACTCTATCCTCTGCGCCACCAAGGCTTTTGCCATTTGCTGAAGCTGAATTTTCTTTAGACACATCAAAAAAGAGGTTTTAGTTGATTTGTATGACGGTTGGATGTGCACCGTCTTTTACCTAGAAAAAATAATTATTTCCTGTTCTTTCTAGGGATCAGAGCATCCAAGTCCTGGGAAGAGTTTCACTGCCCGGGGTTTCCCTCGACACTGCTACCTCCCAGACAGTGAAAGAGGCAGAAAGGTAGGAGACATCTTAATAGTATAATAAATATAAAAATGTGTCTCTGGAACAGGTCTAGTTACCAAAAACAGTGTATTCTGTCTAGGGCACGAATGTGTCATTGACTGACATTAGAGAGTTTCTTCTGAGCGACTTACACAACGGTAGCTTATGTTGCTTTGTATTCTATGAAGGAAACAGAGGCCCTAGAACAGTGATGGCAAACCTTTTTGGCACCGAGTGTCCAAACTTGAATGTGTGTGCATGCGCTGGAGTGTGTGTGCCGGAGTGCTGGAAAACTGAAGACCAGCTGGCCAGTGCGCACATGCCTTTTTTTTGGCCATTTTGGGAGCCATTTTGGGGCAGTTTTCAGGCTGTTTTCAAGGCCATTTTCAGGCCCTTTTGGGGATGTTTCTGGTGTGGGAAATGGCCTGAAAACAGCCCAAAAAACAACCAGAAAACAGCCCGGAAAATGGCCTGTTTGGAGGGGCATTTTCAGACTGTTTCCCGAGCCATTTTCAGGCAATTTTGGGATGTTTTGGGTGTGTAAAATGGCCTGAAAATGGCCCCAAAACAGCCTGAAAACTCCCCGAAAAGCGGCCTGAAAATGGCTTGAACAACAGCCTGAAAATGCTGGCCCCAAAACAGCCTGAAAACAGCCCAAACAACAGCCTGAAAATGGCCCCAAAACAGCCTGAAAATGGCCCCAAAATGGTCTGACAACGGCCTGAAAACAGCCTGTTTTGGGGCCATTTTCCGGCTCTCCGGCACCACAAAGACCAGCTGGCTGGCACGCATGTGAATGCCAGAAACCAGAAGAGCAGCTGGTGATGGTGCGTGTGTCCACTGAGAGGACTTTACGTGCCACCTCTGGCATGCGTGCCATAGGTTCGCCATCACGGCCCTAGAAAGAAAAGAAGGGTTTTATTCTAGTTGTTTCTAACCAACGGAGTAGTTGGGGGTGATGGAAATTGCAGTTCAGCCCTTTGCACACATATATCCCCCTCCCACCCACAATTGAGAGTAATTATATCTTAGCATTGGAGAAGGGACCCAATTTGCCTAGGAAGAGTTTGCTTGTAGTTGGGTAAATAATTCAAAGACAGTCAGTAAATGTCATGGTCTCCTCAGTCCTAAGCCAACATCTTCCCTATTGAATGCTTCTTTCAGTGTGCTTGACGTAATCAGGAGTATTCCCCTTTTGGAAGAAGGAAAAGGCCCTTCTTTCTGTGTAAAACACTGGAAGGAAGTTTGAAGCAGGAAAGACTTTGGAGCCTCTATTAGTGCTTGTAATCTTATTTCAGTTGTACAGATGTACTTGTGGAATTTATCCATATCCATTGGGTAGATTCGTACCAGAATCCAGTTGTTTGCAAGAATATCAGTAGAAAAAAAATTGCGAGTGATTTTGCTTGGGTGATGTAGGCCCTTTCTCATGTGGATACCCAACTCTTCTAATATTCATCCATTTCCTCCGGCAGGTGCTGAAACTGCTGTTGGTGGCCTGGGATCGGAGGCTGATCTTTGCCATAGGCACTTCAAGCACCACTGGGGAATCAGATACAGTCATCTGGAATGAGATTCACCACAAGACGGAATTTGGGTCCAATCTCACGGGCCACGGCTACCCTGATCCCAACTATCTAGACAATGTACTTACTGAGCTGACAGCTCAGGGAATTACAGAGGAGAGTGTGATGCAGGAGAAGGACTGAGAGTGTAAGAGGAAAGGGGAAGGACTTTGTCCAAGGGGAGGAGTGACAAGTATAGCAGCGTGTGCATGGATCAAGCTCCTCCCTCTTCCATTGTGCCTGCTCTGTCCTCTCATCCTCCTACCGCAGGCCTCTTAAAAGGCTCAGCTGTGGCTATGCAGCAGTGGGCTTGCTTAAATGAGGAACTCCCAGCCCGTTCTCATATGTGGCCCACAGCACCTGACGTATAAAAAGCAAGCAAACCTGGGAAGGCTTGTGTGTTCCTCCTCAGCATGAGGAGGAGTGTCCTGTTGAGGCCTGAGGTTATATTAACCTCAGTACCCATAACTACTTTAGCTTTGTATCTCAAAAACTGGGCTTGGGCCCTCTCTGGGATGCAGTTGCATCTTCTGTCCATGAACAACAAGGGATGGCTGTGGGCAACAGGCAGCTTGGAATGGCAGAATCATGTGCGAGTCAAAAAATATGGCTTTGTTTCAGAGGTACAGAAGATTGAAACCAGCCCCCTCGTTTTTTGTCCCCTCCCCTTTCTTTCTTACCCAGCTAGGTGCCTGGTTCCATGTTGTCATGTCCCTGCTGCTTTTGTATCATGGGCTCAGTGTGAATCATGATATACGCTGTCTGCCGGTCTGGTACTTCATTCCCTGCCAGCTTCCTTTGTTGAGAGGCTGCATCTACAGTTCCCACCCAAGGTAGTTGAGCAGGAGGCCTGCTTATTGCTCCTTAGTGAAGTAGATTGGAAATTTGTTCTCTTGAATGCATTCCAAACTGGGTCAATGCATGCCAAATCTCTGCGGCCCACTTCAGAGTGGATGAGAGCAGAATGAATTAATTGCAGCTAGTATTTGAACTGAATGTGAAATAGGGGCAATAAATCTCTTGGGTCCTGCCTGTCTCCATAGCCAAGCCCTGTTTTTGCTCTTGTAGCTGGGTGTGCTGGATCAAGCTGGGCTTCGGTTGAAGTGCCGACTAGCCCTCTGGGTCAGATCGCATCAACTGACTTCCCAGATCAATGCTGAGCTGTGTGTCCCAGTTTTGTTTGTGAATTGCATCATTGGGGAGGTTGTTCTATGTCTGATCTGTTTCTGTTGGAGGTTAGAATCAACAGAGATCAGGGGGCAAGTGAGGGAGAGACACTTCCTGTCTTTGTCCCCACAGCTCATGGCGGGTTCTTTGAACTTTCTGTATGGGGGAGTCCCCGGATACCGATTTGAATTTATTTACCTCATGTTTGGGGGATTTGTCACATATATTGTGTGTGGGTGTATGTATGTCTTTGTAATGAATGAGAAAGCGACTTTGAGGGTAGAATGGTAATAAAATGGTACTTAAAGTTAGACCTGGAGGCTAAGAACTGCCATTGCTATTGATTGCCATGGGATTAAAATAAGACACACACACTCCAGTTCCCACCATTTTGAAAGGGCTATGCCAGGATTAAAACCATGAGTCTGGTGATTGGGGCAGGCAGGATATGAATACAATTATCAGTAGATCTATATTGTACACCTACGTACATTTGATTTGCATATCCCTCACTCCTCACCTCTTTAGTCTTGAGGCACTATAAAGGTCTCAACCAGTGAAGTAGGTTCAGGTGAGAACATAAAAGAAATGAGCATTTTTGTGGAGCTGACCATATGCTTATCCACGTGGGTAACGATAGATACACACATGTAAGAAAGAGGAAGAGCACAGAGGTCACACAAGGATAAGACTGCAGCATGTAAATATTCAGGAGCTCCCAAAGTTCTCATTTTTATTGGTATTTCTTTCCAAGAAGATGGAATTAAGCTCATAGGCTTGATTTCTTTGGAAAAGTCAAAGTATGTATCAGTCTCCTCTTTTTGGACACCCTGATAGAGAAGTTAAAACAATATCCTGCTTGCTCTTTTCCTAGTTCTCTTCTCCTAACATTAAATTCTTAAATTTTCACCATAGTAATAGTAAAAAGGGCTATCAATAGTTCTGAGGCGTCCATCATAAAACTGAAATCCCTTTTGCAGTGAATGAATGAATAGAGCATTTCCCAGCTGGATTTGCGGTTTCAAACATCTTGTCTTAGGAGACAAGAATAACAAATTTCCCTTTCAAGGTTTCTTAATACCACCTCTCCCTTGTAGCAAATTTCCTCTATAATAACCATGGCATTCCCTCATATGCAACTTAATCTCCAAGATAAGGGAGAGGGTTGGGAAGATCATTTTCCTGCCATCAGCATCTCCCAATGGAAGGGAGTCAGTTCGCTTTTTTCTTTTGTATTGTTTGGGCGGATTGGTTTCTTCTTTCAACTCTCCAGATTTTTTCCTTTTTTTAAATTGCATTGTAGAGTATAAGCAACTTGATGAAAGATTCTTATCAGGAATGATAGTTTTGGGTCCCAAAGCAGATTGTGTGGGTGCTGGTAGTGGGATAGGGAGCGGGAGGGCGGGATATGGGAGCCATATTGTATATTGTTTGTTGTTTGTGAACGGTGCGTTTTGCCCGTCTCTTAGTTTGTTGCCTTGCTTGAGGATGGCATCCTTGGGGTGTAACAATAAAAGGAAAATTCCACTGCCAGTTTGAATAATGTTTTGTGTTTGTCTTTTCTAAGTCTGTGCTTCTGTCTGTTGCTTATATCTTTTTGTTTCAAAAGTGATCGTGTACAGTTGACTTACCTGGAGAACAGGTACAGGGTGTGTGTTTTTTTTTTCAATCACAATAAATGTTGGAGAATCAGTTCAACAGAAATGAACAGAAGTTTGTTGACTACAATGGAGTAGTCCTAAATTATGTAGTAGTAGTATATAAACATTTGGGGCAAATTGAAATGTCCCACTTCAGTGTAAGAAAATGATGTGAATGAGAAAAAACAAAAACCAATTGAGTTATAAATAAACTTGGAACATATTTATAGAGAGGCTCATTGTATAAGGCTTTCTTGAGGGTTTCCGTGACTGCACAATTAGCAGAAATCAAAGCACCTCTTTCTCCTCAAGCTAAAATTGTAATCAAATGTTGGCTAGAACTGGGTCAGATAGAAACAAAATCCGACTCAGGCACCAGATCGAAAGAATTTTTGATTTTTTTTTGGTTGCTTTTTGCATAACTTTTAAGGCATTTCATACGATTTGGAATTATATTCTGTTCCGTTTGTTTCCTTGACAAGAACACAATATGCCCGGCAGCCACACACTTGCTGTTCTTACTACGTTAGCTTTAATTATTGCTGTTAGTTGGGAGCTGTTCTCTCTCTCTGGTTGCCAAAAATATCGGAAATTAATGTGGAGAATCTGTGAAAATTCAGGAAAAAAAATAGGGTGGGGCTGCTTTGGGCTTTCAAATTCAAGAACAACTTTATATATATTTCAAGATATGGCACTTGTTTTCTGAATCCAAAGATACTCTTATGCAGAAGCATTAGATATTATTTTAGCTGTCAAAATGTTTTCTCACTGAGTTTCTACCTTTGCATGTTTTGGTTTTTTATATATAACTTGAGTGCTACGTTTTTGCGTCTTCCGTTTCCTTTAAGATGGATTCCTTACTGCTCAGAACATTAAGCAATAACCAGGACAATGAAATAAAGTAGAAACAAGCTTTCAGAAGGTTGATGTGGTTCTTTGGCTGATCCCTAAAGCTCCTTTATACAAACTGCTGTTTACTAAAGTGTATTTCTGTTAAATTTGCGATTTTAAAAAGAGCACAATTTATATATTTTTGCAATTTAGACTATATTTTAACGCATTATTATTCGTGCAAATTTCTTTGTTGGATCAAATAAACCAAATACATGTGATTTTCTAAGTGGCCTGCTGTGATTTTCAGGCAAATAAGGGGCCAATTCGTAAAACAGGAGGACAAGCACTGTGATTTAAGGGGGGAAAGAACCAAGAATGAAAGTACCTCAAGTGCGGGTAAAAATAGGTTATTGTGTAGAAGCCCAACAAGGGCACCACAAAAGCCCCTGTCCAAAAGCTGGACTTTCCTCCCAGGATTGGGGGTGGGGGGAGTGACTCATTGAGACATTGTGGAAAATTCCTTTTTTTTCCCTAACACCCTTCCCACGAGAATATGCATTCATGTAAAGAAGAACTGAGCACAGAGGTCCTATTCTCAAGGGAATAAATGGTGCTAATGCACCAGACTTGTGTTTTACTTGTGGGGTCAGCTCATGGGAGGAAGGAGGAAAAGAGGAAGAAACCTGTCTTGTTGAAAGATAAAAGCCCTGTCTACTGTTCTTCATCTACACTTTGTATCACTGAGTAAGATCTAACATGTGAAGTTGCTTTGAATTCTGCCCTTTGTCTTCCCCCATTTTCTTCCTTCCTCCTTTCCATCCATCCATCCATCCATTCATCCAACAATATTTCAGAATGTCCCGGTTCACCAAAAAAGAGAAAGGCTAACCATGCCTGATGTTCTAGGCAAACTATATCTATCTCTTGAAAAGAGAAATTGCGACTTACCTTTATTATTGCCTAACTTGGCTCTACCGTATTGCTTGTAAAAGTCTAGTCTTGTTAAATCCTCATATTATCCATTTTAAGCTTACAAGTAGGGGATGAGGAAAATATAGCAAGTATATTTTAGCTAAGTTGCGCTATCTGGGTACTTCTAAACTACAAGAGAGCATGACAGTCAACTTTTCCAATGTTCACATGTTGCCAGAGCTAAAATAAATGCACGAGAGAAGGAAAAGAAAATTAGCAGTAATTGTTCCAAAGTCTAGAATTGCTAAACATAAAGAAATGTGGGTTACAACAAGTGGATTTTAATCAGTGGTGGGATGCAAGAAGAAAGAAGATTATTGTATATGGTAAAGAACTTTACCATTAGATTAATAGTAATGATGAGATCAACCCAACTGAGATCTTGTTAACCTTGTCTCAAAAAACAAAACAAGATCTGGCTTGAGAAATATTGGGATGGGAGACCGTTAAGAAATCCCAGGAGTAAATGCTAGTCTGGAGAATGTAAAAGGCACCTTAGGAGAAGACAGTGACAAACTTTCCCAGCATTATTACCAAAAGAAAGAAGTACATTACAAAGTCATCCAGAGCTGAGCTCAACCTGAACATTCATCAATCATCTGTGAGTAGCTGTTGGATTCTAGACACAGTTACTTCCTATAAATTGCTGTAGAGCTCTTTCCCCTCTTGACTAATAACGTAAAGGCAAAGTAAAAGTGTAGATGGTCACTATATCTGAAAGTAAGACTAAATAACAGTTTGGCTTTAATGTGTTACATCTTACTAATGCCAAACGTTGCTATGTTTTCAAAAGGCTCACTAACATAACTAATTATTAAGGAGCTGTGGTGGCTCAGTGGTTAGAATGCAGAATTGCAGGCTAACTATGCCTACTGCCAGGAGTTTGATCCTAACCAGCTCAAGGTTGACTCAACCTTCTATCCTCTGAGATCAGTAAAACAAGGACCCAGATTATTGGGGGCAATATGCTGACTCTGCTTAGAGAGTGCTGTAAAGCACTATGAAGTGGTATATAAGTCTAAATGCTATTGCTGTTGCTATTAAGGACTTTAAATACAGGCTAAACAATAGTTTCTCCGTGTTTTTTTGAAGAGAGAATAGATAATCTTGATTTAAAATGCAAGGTTTTCCACAGTTTTTGCAATCAGCTATAGTGAGGTGATAGGTCTTGTCAAACGTGAAGGCTGAAACAGATTTGCATAAGCTCTCCACATTTATATGCCATAGGCCATGTTCTACAGCAGTTTCCCTAGATCTTGAAGCTCTCCAAACAATGGATTTCAACTCCTAGAATTCTCAGCAATGACCATGCAAGGGGAAACATTCTGGGAGTTGAACTCTGTGTATCCAGAGGGCATCCAGGTTGAAGAAGGTTGTCCCACAGGAGATAGACCCAAAAGAGTAGATCCTGGGAGATAGCAAATGCTTACATGTATCAAGCAGTGCTTGCTCCTCCACATTTCTGATTGCAGTGACTTCCTGAAGAAGTGTACATTGTGTGCCCACCTTGGATGCCATTGCCACTTCTGTGCTTTTTAATAAGCTGTCACAAGAAAGAAAGTCAATCCGCCTACCATGCCAGCAGGATCATTTCTGATTTATTCTTACATTACTGATTTGGGCATGGTGTGGCAGTATAAGACACAAAAAGCTCAGAACAAAAAAAAATATGACATAAATGCTTATTTACAAGTCTTATCTATAGCGTCATCAAGTTGCCAACTTGGGATTTGCACATATTCTCAAAGGTTGTCAAAATAGCTTCAACCAAATATATTTAACAAACTTTCGGGGTGCATTAGATTGCTCATAGTGATGTTACAATCTCCCTCCAGCTTTTTAAACATCATTCAATGACAACAACAACTTTCTTCCGTGTGCCCAAAGTAATCCCCCTAATCCACCCAATTTTTTAACCTGTAACTTCCAAGCTGCCTACATGCAACACTAGGACACACGTGGAATTAATTTGGGTGATGGGTGCCCTTGAGCCAATCTGCATGCGACCATCGCTCTTAAACCGCTGCCACTTGATGTCAAAGCAGCCATCCAGAGAAACCAATGATCTGGCCCAGGGTAGGGCAACTGCCAATATTCCTAATCAAATGGAAAACAGACTTTTTGTCCCTGATTTTGCATCTTAACTCCTGAGTAGAGAGAAAGACAGTAGAAATTGTTTAGGATTATAAATTGCTTGTAATAAGAGATGAGTAAAAGCCCACAGCAAAGCTTGTTAGGATACAGTAATCTCAAACCTTGGACCCACTCAGCATGACTAATGGCCATACCAGAATTTTGGGACTTATAGGTAAAAGGCATGAAGTTAATAAGCCACTAAACTGGTTGTTTTTCCTGCTCTGGCTGGTGTGTATCCTCCTCCTCCATTTCAGGCAGGAGGCCATAAACAGGATTATTCGACATCAAACATGTCTTCTCTCCCTCTGTCTTGCTAAACTCCCTTTTCTTGTACCTCTTACATACACGGACAACTACTCCGATTAAAATGGCCAAGCCAGCAGTGGCTGCAATGGTGATCCCTGCTGCTTCTCCATTTGACAGACCCCCACCAGCATCCCCACCTCTCTTCAGGTAGTGGAGCACGTCCTCCGAGTTGGCCAACTTCCATTGCTGAGTCTGTGGATCCTTGACCCAGGTCTGATCCCCGTTGCTGCTTGTCACGAGGATGACATCAGTAGCCAGGAAGCTGATGGCTGGCTTGCGAGTGAAGGGGGGCAGCCGGGCTTGAGGCAAAGACTTATCTGTAAAACGGCCAGCTTGGACACAGTATTCCACTTGACACCCATCGCTGATCAGAGCCAGGTGCTGACTGAATCCTGCCGGACACCTTTTGAGGTATGAGTCATTTTCTGTCCCGTTAGGCAATCCGGACAGTGGGTTTCCAATTTGGCAACTGAAGAACCCCCCAAAGGGTACTGAATGTCGCTTTCCCCTCTCATCACTACTCACACAAACTTTTAGCTGGTCAAAAAGCTTCAGTGGGTAGTACCTGGATGGACAGGACTGAGCATTAGTGACAGGATTGGTACTCTTGGCACTGAAAAGTCCTCCAAAGAGAAATGCGGAGGTTTCCGGGACCGGGCCTCTTGCTGCACACCAGTGGGAGCTAAACTGCACTTTGGAGAGAGTGAAAATGTCATTGCAAATCCACTTGCAGAAGAGTTTCCAAAGAAAGCAGTCTCGACGGCAATCTAAGTGGCTGAATCCTTCCTCACGTTGTTGAGATCGCAGTTTGATGGAGGTGTAACCCCCAGGGCAGGAGAAGTCTCCAGTGAGGGGGTTCTTCTGCTCGAGGGCTTGGCAGAGCACATCAGCATCAGGGCCTTCTAGTCGAGTACACACTTGGTAGACTCCTCCAAAGGTAAAATTGGTTGCCGTCCCTTCACAGGTGCCATCATCCACATTGGCATAGAAGTTGAAGTTGGGCGAGGCTGGATTTATGCAGCCGGGATAAGTGTTGAATGTATAATAGCGGTCAATGGCAGATTCTATGGTCTTGGACAATTTCTTCAGAATGGGGCTGGGAAGTCCTGGCAAATTATTTGGGGTGATGAAGAATGGCAAAGGCAAGCCTGAACGGTCAAGAGCCACCAGCTGATTGGTGATGCTTTCTTGCCAGGTTTTCAGGGTAATCCCAGGATAAAAAGGCAGACCCCCAAAGCTCTCCACTCTAGAACTGGTACGGTTGCCTTGGTATTGCTTAGTTAAATCATCCTCTGTGCCCACTGAAACACCCATGTTAAAGTTGATGATGTTTTGAAAAGAGATACCAGCTGCAGCAGTGATAGCACTTCTCATGGATTGACCATCTTTCACAAAGGTAGCTTTGATATAGTCCTCCTGGACAAGGCTGGCTCCAACATCTACTCCAGTGACAACATGAGTGCCATAGTTCAACACTAAGATTTCTGCCAAGTAGTTAGCCGTCTGAGTCTTGTTTTTCTCCAGTTGGTTAGCAATGGTGACAAGCTGTTGATGGAAGCCTTCCTCGAGCTTTGTGGTCGGGTCCATTTTTACAGAGTACATCAAATTCCTGATCTGAACTTTTGTGGACACAGACTTATCTCTCACTTGGTGAGTTTTCGCCCTGCGGAAATCACTGGAGAACCTGCCATTGATATGGGAAAAAGACATCCCTGCATTGATGGAAACGGCAGTGGTACATTGATAATCCATCCAAGACTCAATGATCTCCGAGTTCATCTCCAGCGAGCTTCGTTTAAGAGCAATGGTGAAGAAGTCATTGGGGATGATGTAAGCCCCATCTTTTGTAGTTTTACACAAAGAGTAATTGAGTTTCATCACTCTACCCATATCCAAGTTCCTCAGGTTATCCCAGCCACCTCCAGGAAGAACTCCCAACATAGGACGGTTCAAGGCTTCTTGGCACTTCTGAAATCCAGTAGCAGGAGGATGCCACTCTGGCTGTTCTCGTGCACAGCATGTCCACATGATGAACATCAAGGAGAGAGAGATGGTCGTAGAAGGACTCATGGGTGCAGCCGTGCAGAGGACCAACCATTTGAATGGTTCAATCTGCCTTTTCGGCTGTGGCTACCTTAGCAGCGACTTCCTTCTTATGCTAAGATTAGGAATCGAAACATGAAACAGATGATACCACTTTGGAATTAATTCCTTCTACCCAGGTCAGAGGCAGCTGTTAATACCTTCACTTTCCAAATGAAAAAAAAAAGGGCAGCAAATGGAGGCTTAGGTATCCTTGTCATTTATTTATTAAATCGTTAGATAAACTATGACAGACGTAGATATTTAAAAAAAACCAAGAATTCTGCTTGATCCCAGATAGTCTCAATACCTCTGAAACGTAGTATTTTACATTTCCTGAAGCTTTCTGAACAAGATTTCTTTTAACAGATCTCCAATGCAGGCTGTTCTGTTCCTCTTTCCTTGGCCCCATATCCCATATTCTAAGTAGCTTATTTTCACAACCTCTAACCATATGAGAAGTGAAATCCAAATTCATGGTCATTCCATTGCTTCTATTTCTAGCACAAGGCAATACTAACAACAGGATTTGAAATCCAGGACAGAGGAAGTCATAGTAATGAGAGAACACAGGATTGTGGGGGAATTGAGAAAGAGATGGTCTCTCCCACCCACCCCTTCCCTCCGCCATAAAAGGGTGCATAGTTGCCATTTCTTACTGCCATAAAGGCATGATAATACAAATTGCTATTACAACGATCAAAAGGCCAAAGGATAGAGGAAACTAATTACTTCACATCTGAATCAAACTCTTGCATTCTGTCTTTTACCCAAGCACAATTATACTTCCATTTGTACTTCTCAGGATTCACAGTGCAATTCTCCAGTCCCAAAAGCACGTTAGTGAAAACGGCATATAAAAATGCTGCTACATAGATGAAATTGATTGCAAAAACATCTGCATAGATTTGCATACATTACTTGGTGCACAATACTTTTTTTAAAAAATTCACAAATTATGATAAGAAATTAATTGACTACTGAAAAAAATTAGAAACTAAGCAGATAGATTTTTCAAAGGAACTATGAAGTCAGTAAGGATAGATTGTGGACAAGATTCTATTGTATATGACTTTCACTTTGTATCACAAAGTAACTCAGATCACTCACTAAGTGAGTGAGTAATTTGTTCTTCTAGCATCAACATATTTCTGAGAACTTGAGTGGTAACCCCTGACTTCCTCTTCATAAAGACGGGTGTGTTGTTAATCTTTACAGACTGTTCAACTCCAAAACTTAGGAAAATCAAGGAAATATGGAAGTTGGAAAAGATGCCGTAGCCAGAAACTTTAGTTTAGCATCTTAGCTTTTAATGTAGATCACTTACATCCTGCCAAATTTAAATATTTGAAACAAGGGCTGGAGATATCTTAATCTAGATCAAGATGGCTGATTACTCCCACTCTCTATTATTACAATGATCAGTAAGGCTATATTAAGTGCTAGGATATTTGTCCTGTATTAGTAAGCTGGTGATATACATCTAGAACAGGGGTGTCAAACTGGATTTCTTTGAGGGCCAGGTCAACATTGTAGTTCTCCTCTGTGGGCTGGTGGGGGGGCGTAGCACGGGAGCAGGACAGATGCCTCCTGCAGCACCCTGCCGGCCAAAATGGGGCATGAGGGGTCCACACACAGCCCCCTGTGCCTTGTTTTTGCCCTCCATGGCCTCCTGCAGCACTCTGCCAGCCGAAAATGGCCCATGTGACCCATTTTTGGGCTGTTTTGGGGGTATTTTCAGCCCAATTTGGACCCATTTTTGGCCCGTTTTTCAGCCCAGTTGTCGGCCTGGTTTCAACCGGCAGAGTGCTGCAGGAGGCCATGGAGGGTGAAAACAA
>JAOYMU010000001.1:59654481-59666012 GCA_025802295.1 Psammodynastes pulverulentus
CTCCACCGAACCCTTGAGACTGACTCACCGAACCCCTGGGGTTCGATCGAACCCAGGTTAAGAACCACTGCTCTAGACTGTATTAAGGCACTTCAAATGTAAGTTGGAAATATGAACAATATGAAGGGACATTTTATTATGCTTGGTAGATATGTCAAAAAGATAAAAACAATGGATTGAAATATGAATCAATATTTAATTGAAGCCAAAACTTTTCCTTTTAGGACTAATGAATAAACAGTTAGAAAAAAGCCATGGAAGATGATTTCAGGATATGATTACTACAGCATTATATATCCAGAGGTGAAAAGTTTCAACACAAGCCACTATAAAGAAATGGTGAAGTGACAGATCTTGCTGAGATGTATAGATTAACTTCTTTGATTAAGAAAAGATACCATCTACCTTTATTGGGAAATGGAAACCTCATATGGACTTTGTGGGTAAAAATAAAGAAAGGAACTTCTGATGTATGGCTTTGATGATTGGATAGGATGGATTATATAAAAAGAGCATTATGATGCTCTTTAGAGAGAGAAACGAAGTTATACTTCTACTTATAACTGCGGTGAAGAATATCAGAAGTTAATTTTTAATATTTTTTTTCTTTTTTTCTGTTTGTCTTCAACTTTAGAGAGGAGTGTTTTGAACTGTTGACTTTGCTCGGAAGTATTGTGTGTTCAGATTTCTTTTTCAAATAAGGAAGAAGATCTTCAACTAAGATATTGTGTACACTTGCCCAACTTATGCAATTTAGGAAAATTAGTTGCGCAATGTTGTTCTTCACATACTGTTCTTCTCCCATAAATACAAGGCAAAACTTCAAGCTCTTCAGCCGCTCTCCTGTTGATCTGCTGATTGACAGTTTGGACTGCTTCTGCTCAATGAGAATGTGGTCCTGGTTATTTATCTGCACCTTTCTGGGCATCACTTCCATGCATGGTGAGTTTACACTAGTTCAAAGGATAAAAGAGAAAAGTAAGAATCTGGGAACTTCTACTAAATTAACTGAGAGATAGCCGTATTAGAAATAGTAGTAGTGGTAGCAGCAGCAGCAGCATTCGGCAGACTGCAAGGGAAAAATAGAAGCAACAAAGGATAAAAATAGGAAATAGAAAGGGAGCCGATATCTATTTCAGTTTATTTTTATGCATTCCTATCTAGAAGATTCAGGCAGTGGTCTGACTTTGGGGGAAGAATGCCTGGGATTGCAGTCTTTAAGAGTTTATAGTATCTCTTGGACAGTATCAATGCCTCCTTTTAATTATAACAAAACCCCAAAGTCCATAATGTGTACATGTGTACAAGTAGTAATGACATGACCATGGGATACAGCAACAATCATAAGTGTGAACCAGTTGCCAAGCATTTGAATTTTGATCACATGATCAAAATTTTTCATGTGAAAAATGGCCATAAGTCACCTTTTTCTGTGCTGTTGTAACTTTGAACAGCCACTAAATGAACTGTTGAAAGTCGAGGACAACCTGTATTAGATTGCTCTGACTCCTTTGTAGATAAAGGCTGCAGGATTAAATAGCAATTCTTGATTGGTGGGCTATAATTTATTCCATGGAAGATTTCTAAGAAAGATTAAACCGGGTTATTTTAATTATATCATAAGTTTCCTGGACTAACACAGAGTAGGAGATAACAGAGTAAAAGGGCATAGAAATACACAATTTCTGTAACATCCCACCCCTCTTCACATACCTTCTCTTCCCCATATTACTGGTAGATCGATTCCACTTGGATTATATAAGTGGGGATAAATAAAATGAGCTGAATAGGTAGTGACCAAATCCTTGTTTTTACTTCTCTTTGGATCAGATGTCTCTGCCCAAAGCTGCCTTTGTGCCCAGGGTTTGTGTGCAAGTGGCTGGGTGCAGTATAAGTCTGCCTGCTACAAGGCTGTGAAGCAGCGATACACCTGGACTGAAGCTGAGGTAAGTGGGGATGCGGTGGCAGAGCAGACCCTGGGGGCAAGAAAATTTGCGACCAAACCTATGGGAGGTTTCCCCCCCCCACACACACACACTCCTACATTTGAATTGCTTATTGGTAATTAATTGTAAGAGAACATTCACAGCCAGCTAAAATCAATCTGAGTGACAACAAGGAGAAGACTCAGTCAGGAGTTTTTCTTGTGGGCCAAGAAACCAAATTTAATATTTTGATGCATTTAGTTTTATAGCTTTAATAAGATTTTATGCGCTGTTTTAACTTGATTGGGAGCTACCCAGAGTTGGTTAGAAGTGGCTACATACACATTTTGAATGAATGAATGAATGAATGAATGAATGAATGAATGAATGAATGAATGAATGAATTCTAGTCATTTACCTTGTCTCAGAGCTAGTATGGTGACCTAGTAGTTAGGGATAAATACAATAAGGTCACCCAGATGGTTTTTTGAAAAATCCATTGTCACATAGTAATTTCCACTGTACTTGCGTTTTACTTGCCTTTGATTTATTGATTTTTTTAAAATTATCTGGCTTCCCTTTTTAAGCAACTTTGGGTAGTTCACAACAACATTGCCATTTGGAGCACAATGTATCTTGCAATATAGGGGGCCAAAGGTCTATAAGCTTTGATTCTGCCTTTGCTCCCAGCTGCTTAGCCAAGTATCAAAGCTTTGCTGGGACTCCAGTATATATATGGTATATTATTTTTGGCATGTTAATAAAATTGTGTTGTGTCCTCAAAGTGATTTAGTTGCTTCAAGTGAGCTAGATTTTGACCATGACAATTGCCAAGAACCACAGATATGCAACTAACTCTCTTCAAGTACCTTGCCAATAATAGTAACGTGCTTTTCCTACAGTAATGCAATTTAAGTAATCTACCATCTATGTCCTCATCTTCTCAAAGATGCAAAGTGCCACAATGCCACAGTTTAGTTAGTTTTACCTAGATATGCACAAGCCAATATATTTGCAGGTCACATTTTGTTTTAGGTCGTTGTCCTCTTCCTAGTTTCTAGTATTATGCTAGCTATAAATAGTGGCACACTATAGAACACCTTAGATTTAGTGAGCTTAAAGCAACCTGTTCTTTTCTCCTCAACATGATAGCAGATGATATTTCCAACCACAGGTGACACACAGAGCCCTCTCTGTGGGCACGTGCGCCATCGCCCCAGCTCAGCTTCCATGGTGTTTCTTTCATGAGCTTCTGTTTCCCTGCAAATGACAAAACAGAAGCTCATGAAAGAAAAAGATCTCACTTCTGGCAGAGCTGCTGGTGTTGGGATGCCTTGCCTCCCGCCCGCCACTTGGTCTTCGGGTCTCTGCTGCACACGCACGCATGTTTGCACATTTTTGCACGCATGTTTACGCATGCATGCACGCGCAGTTTGGGCACGTGGTGCCTAAAAGGTTCACCATCACTGTAATAGTCAATGGACCTTCGCCTGAAAGCATGGCACTGGCACTTAGGATTCTAAATACCGGTAATCTACTAAATGGATCTACTGAGTAATTTCCCTTTGAATTAAAAACAATAATTAAAATTAGACCTGCCTGCAGAACTCTGAGCAATCACTAGCAAAGAGTTAAGCTTTTTTGTAGCTTTTTGCTGTCCTTCAGATTTTGCAGTCTGGATATGGTAGCTTTATTGAAAGATGATTTCAACCCGCCCCATTTTGTGAATGCAGAATGGATTTTCACCGAAGCAAAAAAAAAAAATGCAGGCTTCTGTAGTATCTTCAAATGTTTGATTGAATCTCTGCATCTGGTTTCAAGCAGTTATCTTGACCTTGTAACACAGTTTTTGAGTTTTCTAGTGGCACACAAACTTCTGAAAAGCTCAGTTCAAATATTTCAAATATATATAATTACATTGATTTGAAAAGCTCGAGTGAAGTATTTGATGAGGATGTTTGCATAAGCTTCTTGTGAAACTGATATTCTGGGATAGATAAAAAGTGGATGTGCTTCACTGTAAATTCTTCTTAGATATCTTGTCAGAGTTACAATCCGACCTCCCACTTGGCCTCCATCCATAGCATAGAAGAAAATGATTTCATTTTTCATATGATGGGCAGACCAGTGAACTACAACCGAGGAGAGGCCTACTGGATTGGTGCACATGACACCTTCAAGGTAATATTTTTATATCTTAAAAAAGGCAACACCAATGCTTAATCACTGATCTGGAAAGACACTAAGTTTTACCTCCCCCCCCCCCCACGCTCTTTATTCCTGCCTCAGGATAGACAACTCTTAACAGGGCAAAGTGTGGTTGATTATGCTTTGTACATCCTTTTCCCAACTGACTTTTGTCATGTATTGTTTTTAACCAATGGCCCCTCTGATTATGGGAACTGATGTCCAGCACATTTGGAGGGTACAAGATTAAAGAAAATTGGCTCTGCACAAAACATAAAACATGTTTGTGCTGTTTGAGGAACATGGTAATCCTTTATTCCAGTACACTTATTTTAACAAACTCTGTGAAACTTCCTCAGGAGGGAACCTTTGTGTGGACAGATGGTTCAAGATTTGATTTCAACTCATTTCCTTCTGAACAACCTGATGGATTGGCAGGAGAACACTATCTTGGCTCCTGGTTTATACGCAATGGTAACTTTCACATATTTATTATTATTACCCAGTATATAACGAGAGCTAGATTTAGGAAGGGATTGGCTTATGCATCGCTTTTAGGAGGGCAGAAGTTTGCAGTAAGAATGAGAATCCATGTATGATACATGATTGGTAACAGCATAGATGCAACCCTTGCTTGCATGAATGTTTAATAAGAGCAGAGAAGGGCATTGCATTCAACTGAAAGCAACACAATTCTGAATTTCAGACACCCCCTCCCATTCTTTTACTTATGATCATACTCTCAGTGACTGTAAGGCATCCGTTCTATTTTAAAGGTGAGTTATTTGGTGAACAAATTCCCACCATTTCAGGTTAATAGCAATAGCACTTAGACTTATATACCACTTCACAGTGCTTTACAGCCCTCTCTAAGAAGCAGCCAATAATCTGGGTCCTCATTTTACCCACCTTGGAAAAATGGAAGGATAGGTCAACCTTGAGCCTGGTGAGATTCAAACTGCCAAATTGCAGGCAGCTGACAAGTCAGCAGAAGTAGCCTCAGTATTGCACTCTAACCACTGCGCTACCACGGCTGTAATGCAGTAGGAAAGTCTCATCTGACATTATGGTTCACTCTTAGATCATCATAAGTTTCTATGGATCATACTGTGGGTTTTTGCTAGAGACCATGATACAGGTATATGCAGGTAGCCCTTGTCTGTCTTATGGCCAGGCTTCCTATTGCTAAGCAAGGCAGTTAAGTGATCGCACATGATTTTATGACTTTTTTGCCATGGTTGTTAAGTGAATCCCAGGGTTGTTAAGCAAATCCAGCTTCCCTCATTGAGTTTGCTTATTGGAAGCTGGCTGAGAACGGTCGCAAATTTATATTCCATGACTTTGGGACATTACAGCCACTGTAAATACATGCCAATGGCCAAGCATCCAAATTTTGATTAAATGATTGTGGAGATGCTGTAGTGGTTGCAAGTGTAAGGACCTGTCATAAGGCACTTTTTTCAATGTCTTATAACTTTACATGGTCATTAAACAAATGGTTCTAAGTCGAGGACCACCTATAATAGGGGCCAAGATGCATTGGTACAAAATACTTGAAGCTGTCGTGACTCAGTGTGGCTGCTTTGAGGGTGTAGGTAGATCTGCATACACTGGCTTGCACTGCTGCTTCACTGCACTGGCAGTCCCACCAGAAGTGTTGCACATCTATCCCCAAATGAACTGGAAAAGTTTTCAAAGCAAGCAGGCATTACAGAAGACATAGCTACTTCAAGAATGCTTCACTCATGCCAATAAGCTTTACAAAACATCTGGCAACTCGAAAGTTTTAAACTTTTAAACATTGCATATAGCCTCCCTAACTAAGCATTCTTCTTTGGCCTCCAGTGGGGAAGTCTAAAATGTTGGCTTAAACCAAGGGCAGAGAACATGGTGTCTCACCAGGCACCTTGCTATAGTTACATTTAAAAAAATACTTGTTGAAGCACAAAATTAACAGGTTGACAAATACAAAGCTAAGTCTTTAGCAGGAAATCTTCAGGTCTTATTAACATTGTATTTGGAATACAAAGTGCCTTGTGGGGGCTAGCTTTTATTCTAGATACCCGTTTCCCTGAAAATAAGACCCAGTCTTATATTTTGGGGGGCTCTAAAATAAGCAATAGGACATTTTGGGGGGATGTCTTACTTTTTCATGTGTTGGAGACCCACTTCTTCTGCTTGCTCACAGCCACAAGGGGGCAGGGGCTGCATGGTGCACCAATGCTGTTGCATACTGAAAAACCAGGATAGGGCTTATTTTCAGGGTAGGTTTTATTTTAGGAGAAACGTTAGAGAGTGGCCTTACTGATTATGACACCCCTTTTGTGAATAGGCAGATCTCAACAATAGCCTTTTTGTGTGTTGTGTTCCTCATATGCTCTCAAAATTTCAAAGGCACCTATCTCTGGTTTAAATTGTGCCCATATTACTACTCCCATAGTTGTACCACAATCTCAAAGACAGAAATTGTAAGGCTATTTACTGAACATTAGAAAGCAATTCTTGTGTAGTTTAACCAGTCTGAACCCATGATTTCGTTCTTTCCCCTTTAGAAAAGATTTCCTGGAATGATTATGTCAATTCATGGAAACTCTTATCGGTTTGTAAATATAATCTAGCAAATAGGTAAGAGCTGAAATTATTTTTCTAAAAGCTGGGTCTAACTCTTCCATTGTGTTAGGTGCAACACATCAACAAGAGCTGACAGCTTCCAGATGCAATTGCCGTACAGCATTTATTTGTTAAAAGAAAAAAAGAACTTTCACATTTTGCAATATACTATGGGTATTTCCCTGTCACTTTATTTCCAGAAATTACTATGACAGTGAAAAATGGATGGTGAAATTTTTATTTTGTTTTTCTATGTTGCTTCAATTGTTTTTAACAGGATACAAAATTTCACATCTGGTAAAAGTAAAAATAAAAGTTCCATCCCAAAGCTTTACACCCATTTCATATCCTCAGATTCCCATTCCTAAATGCATTGGGTTAAATTTGCCAAAAGCCTTTCCTTTCAGTGGCAGATCCTCATTTTTCCACGAGAAGCTCTCCGTGGAATCAAATATACGCAGGCAACTCTTTGCATGGAAAGAAAATCAGGTGTGCTAATGGGATGCAGATAGTTTCTCAAATTCTTAAGACTGGGTTTATACATTGCCCTGAGCCACAGTTTAGAACAGGGGTCTGCAACCTGCAGCTCTGGAGCCACATGCGGCTCTTTCAACCACCCTATTGGCTAATCCCACCACTGGCTGGCCCCTCCCCTCCCCGCCACTTCTCGCCTGGCCTAAGAAAATAAGGGTGATGGCAGGGGATGGAGACTCGCTCCATATTCCAGAGCAGCAGGTGATTGGGTGGGAGTGAGTGATGTCAAGTTGACCACGCCCACCCAGTCACACTGGTTGTTAAATTATCGGCTCCTGGCATTTTCTTTTCTGTGGGAAATGGGTCCAAATGGCTCTTTGAGTGTTTAAAGTTGCACAGTGCCTGTGTTCACACAACATTCTAGACCAACGTTATGATTCAACGATGCAGGAACTGGCGTGCAAGATACATATTATTTTGAAATCCAATCTTTATTACTTACTTCATAAGTAACTCAAGATGGCATAACACAACACAACTTTCCCTTCCTATCTTCCCCACAAGAGGTTGGGCTGAGATTGATTCACCTGAAGCCATCTAGCTGGCTTTCATGCCTAAAGTGGGACTAGAACTCAGTCTCTCCTGGTTTCGAGCCTGAAGACTTCACTAGACCAGAGAGCTCATTTTAGGATCACATATTATAGTCACCTCCCTTCTTTTCCTGTCCTTCTCTCAAGCCAGCCAATTATTCTCATTGGGGTTTAACTTAATGTGATAAGCCAGCTCCATATTCATCCTCAGAGAAGCCAGTCTCCATAACTTAACATAAATTCCATCTCTTTTTTCTGCTACAATACTAGGCAGCAATATTATCATATTCCCATCCATTTGTGTGAAACGCTTTAAGTTTTGCACTTGAGAATCAGGTTATTCATTTTGCACACTGGGGCATATCAATCTAAGAGTCATTTGCTCAAATACAGGGAGGATCATTTCTAAGGACACAATTTGCATAAGCAATATATTGCACAAAGCTGGTGTAACATATGTGTTTGTGGTTTGACTGTCAGTTTTTTTCTTTCCTAAACAGAGGATGCTCTCCTTTTTAGGAGATATGACAGACACACATTCCCAAGATGCAGAAGGCTTATTTCTACCCAGAAGGATTATTCTGTTTTGCTTTTCTATAGCTCAACTTTCTAGAGAAGCTTGTTTCGGTACAGATCAAACTATTTGTCCTGTACTGTAGGAGCAACTGGATTTTACCACTATAGAATCTTTTTAAAATCATTTTTATTGAGATGCAAATAAAAAAATGTTTCTTGCTGGTTTTGTGACTGCTCGTGTTATTATTTGATTCAGGAATTTACAACAACTTTATACTGTGGACTACTGATAATTCTGCTGAAGATTAAGGTGTGAAATTACCCAAGGATTGAATAGCCATAACCCTGAAATAATAGCCATACGTATTAATTTCATCCTTTTTAATAAATAAGTAGTATCAAATCCCAGATTACTTGGATTCCAGTGAACTCATTGAAAGTACTTCTACGGCAATTAATATAAACTAATAATTAAGTATCTAAATGAGCAAATTAACAATTGTTCTGTTTATTCCATAATCCATTCCATTATTGCTAAAATCCTTGATGGATAACAAATACCTTTCATGTGCAAAAAGTTCAGGTAGCTTTTTAGTGTGAAGGCAACAGTAGAATCAAAGGGACACAGTGGCTCAGTGGCTAAGATGCTAAGCTTATTGATTGAAAGGTCAGCAGTTCAGTGGTTCAAATCCCTAGTGCCGCATAACGGGGTGAGCTCCCGTTACTTGTCCCAGCTTCCGCCAACCTAGCAGTTCAAAAGGATGTAAAAAATGCAAGTAGAAAAATAGGGATCACCTTTGGTGGAAAGGTAACAGTGTTCTGTGCGCCTTCAGCATTTATAGTCATGCCGGCCACATGACCATGGAGACGTCTTCGGACAGCACTGGCTCTTCGGCTTAAAAACGGAGATGAGCACCGCCCCCTAGAGTCGGGAATGACTAGCACATATGTGCAAGGGGAACCTTTACCTTTTTAAACAGTAGAATCAAGAAAATTCTGAAGAAAATGATTAGTACATTATTACATTGCCAAAGGATTAACACCTTTTAGATGAAGCTTGACTCACAGCACTCCATCCACTTGTATCCAGGACTCAGCATTACTTTTGAGAATTTGTGTGTTATTCTGTTCCAGATAAGTTGCTATTTGCAGGGATAACAACCTGATATACTGTACGACCCACAAAATCCTAGGAGGGAGGGAAAGAGAGGAAGGGAGGAAGAGAAAGAGAGGAAGAAGAGGAGAGAGAGGGAGGGAGAGAGAGACGGAGAGAAAGAGAGGAAGGGAGGGAGAGGGGAAGGAGGGAGGGAGAGAAAGGAGAGAGCGGGAAGAGAAAGGGGGAGGGAGAGACAGAAAAGGAGAGGGGGAGAAAGAGGGAGAGAAAGAAGGAGAGGAGAAGAAAGAAGGGGGAGGGAGAGACAGAGAGACAGAGGGAGAGAGACAGAGGGAAGGAGAGAAAGAGAGGAAGAGGAAGAGGAAGGAGAGAGGGAGGGAGGGAGAGAAGGAGGACAGAAAGAGGAAAGGAGGGAGAGAAAGACAGGGAGGGAGAGGGGAAGGAGAGAAGGAGAGGAAGGGAGGGAGAGGAAGAGGGAGAGGAAGAACGAGAGGGAGGGAGACAGGGAGGGAGGTAGAGAAAGAGAGGAGGGGAGAGGGGGAGGGAGAGACAGAACGGGAGAGGAGGGAGAGGGAGAGAAAGGAGAGGAGGAGAGAGAAGGAGGATGGAGAGAGACAGGGAGACAGAGGGAGAGAGGGGAGAGAGGCTGGGAGAGAAAGAGAGGGAGGGAGAGGAAGAGAGGGAGGGAGAGGGAGAGGGGAGAGATTCCGAATTGCCGGAAATTGAATATTGTGACAAACCAAGCTATTCAGGTAATGCCCAAAACGCTGCTCCGAGCGCCGTCATTAATGAAATCGATTCGAATGAAGTCTAACGCCTTCAGAACACCCAAACGGCCCCTGCAACTCCTCACTGCGTTCGTGCAGATGTTCGGCATTAAGAGGAAGCAACAACAACAAAAAAAAGGTTCATCACTACCAGAAGTGGGGTTCGAACCCACGCAGACTCACGTCTATTGGAACTTAAGTCCAACGCCTTAACCACTCGGCCATTCTGGTAATTCCAAAAAACGATTCAGAAGGCTTGGGAACAAATTGACATTGGAGTAACACTTCCCGCCGAGCCGACAGAGCAGCAGCAGCCGCAGCAACTCCCTCCACCCAAAGCTCGGCTTCATAAGCCCCTCCGACGCGCGCGACCTCCGCTCCTCCGATTTCGCTTTTAGGCGAAGGCTTCACCTGCTGGCAAATTGGCCCCGCCTAAAATGAAGAGCAGAGGAGCCAATCCCGTCGCACTTGGAAGCGTCAGCCAATACGCTCGGCGCTTCCCCAGCGGCTCTCCCCTTTCTCGGGAAAGAAGCAGACGCGCTCTCGGGGCGGCAGGTCTCGGTTGCCGCGAGTTTAGCGGGTGGCGACCCTCGGTGAGGATTCTCCTCCCGAAGGGAATGAGGCAACCGGGGTCCTCCAGCTCCTTTTCCCTCCCTCCCGGACTAGGGGCATCCTGTCTTGCACCGCAAATCCAGGCAAACCATTTCATTCCTGTCCTTTTGCATTAACCAATACGCAATGAGGGTGGACTGGAGTCTGGATATTAACATTTGAACCATTGTAAGTCCATGTACCGTATCTGCCATACGCTAAATAAATGAAAACCAATAAGCTTCTAGGCCCTCTAGACCTGATCCTTCTTCCCTCGTATCGATTCTGACAGCAGAGCGTGTGGCGTGTGGGATAAGAGAAGTTGCCAGAGGGATCTCGAGATGGTTGAGGACCACTTGCGGTTAGTTCTGGCAGAGAAGAGCTGGCACCCTGCTTGCACCCCGTGGGTTGCATGATTTTGGTTTCCGATAAACCTTAAACATTGACTTAGGGTAAACAAAAAAAAAAGAGGTACTTTTATAATCTCATAACTTTATTTCGGTTTATTTATTTATTTTGCTGACGACTGCTTCATTCCAGATATACCTGCAGTTCTAAGCTCAAAGTAACTGCTTTGATGTATCTGCTTCCTTTTTACATTCAGTAAAGATGTAGGAAATTATATATTTAAGAAACAAAGAACAGAAAGAACTTGCAGGGCTTTGTGGCAGAGATTTCTGAAGAACCCCTAGATTTGCAAGTAATAAGTTTGAGTTTCACCAGAGGCTTCCCCCCCCCCCCCGTGAATGACAAGCAT
>JAOYMU010000001.1:59666112-59677674 GCA_025802295.1 Psammodynastes pulverulentus
TTTCCCCAGAGACTCCCCCCCCCCCCCTGTGAATGACAAGCATGTAATTCATTTCAGTTATAACAATCTAATGATTAATAACCCTAAACATAAACAGATTGCCTTGGAAGTAATCTTTTCAGTTTTGTTGCTTTTTAAAAAAAAATTGGTATAAAAGTGTTGTTTTTTGGGTGCCAGTGAGGTTGGCCTGAGGTTCCACAGATAAAGCAAGTTCCGAAAGGTCATTCCATATTTTGCTCCTGACTTACAAACCGTGTTGCTATCTTTCATCAAAAGATTCATAGAGAATTTACAGCACAGTCATATAAGTGACCCCAAAGCTGTTTTAAGTTCTAATAAGCAGACTTAGTGCTGCAACATTAACTCTTATCATTAAGTTCATTTTTGTTAAGTAAAGTTATGAAAATAAGTAAGATGGTCCAAAAGTTTTGTCTGGATTATCAACCATCTTGCCAGTTTATATAGGGCCATAGAAGTCACTTTTATTACAACTGCATTTTTAAAAAATAGACAAAAAATCTGTTTTGGCTTTTCTAGAATTATTGCCACAAGCAAAATATTGTAATGTATGAAGTCTAGCATACTTTTGTTCTTCAGCAGTATATAATTTGCAATTATTCTTGGAAAACCATTATTAAAATCACAATTTTCTTGATGAATTTTTGCAGTGAAATAGGTAGAGAGATCCATTTTCTGGCTCTAATATTAACATTTCCTCATACATTCTGTGAATATGCACAATTCTAATGGTACTGTGCTATTGTTAGCATTTTCCAGCTTTGTCAGAGTTCAAATTCAGTAATCTCAAATTTCTTAACAAAAGTATCAGAGCTAGGAAAGTTTTTGAAACTGGATGAGGCAGCCTGAGCCTCCCAACCTGTACCAATTTTTGGATAAATGACAAAAAGGCCTACCAACTTAAAAAAAAAAGTATTTTCAAAGAAAGGTTAAAAATTGTAGTTATTGCCTCTAAAGCAGTTGACATGGGGTTCTTGATTTTCTACATGTTTAATGTAAGTGGTCAGAAATGTGTTTTATGTTCAGAATTGAAGAACATTATGTCCAAGTTGCAGAAACGTAGGAGTAGTATTTCCTAATGCAGCATTGCCTAACATTACAAGTTTGACCAGTTTGTATGCAGAATTGAGTATTTCATAATTGTCCACCCTCATAAATACAATTGTCCGCAAAGGAGTCCAGCTTTTATGTAGAATCCTGAGATTTTACTACTAGGTCTTGCTTATATTTCTCCCGAAATGTGAGAAACTGGTTTTTCTTTTATGTTGTAAATGCAGTCTAATGTTTTTGTATGTAAAATTAGTGCTGTCATTCTAAACTCTATACTATAAATGCCTTCAAATTCTGTTATCTAAAAATGGAGCTTACCCAGTTCCATGGATAAAGCAGGATATATTCCCAGATTACAATAAACTATATTTAGAGAAGTGTGTGCTACAGAGGCTTGAAAAGGTTTATTTTTATGAAAACAAATGTTCATTTACATGGAACCTTCCATATCTTTCTGGGAAAATGTTACTAGGCTCCGCTACAAATAGGCAGTTACTGGTGTAATGGGGTCATAGATTTTGTACTTCAGCCAACTGAGGCAAACAGTGCTCAAAAAATAGAAGCGTATGCTTGACACTTAAACCACATCCAGACAGAACTGACATCTTGTTCTCTTTCTGGGTATCAAATCCCCAGCTGCCTATATCACTTTACTGATCAGCCTTGATCTGCAGCCTTGATCTGCAGCATTGGTTTGAAATGGATGGCCTTCTAGCAGATGGCACTACTCAAAGAAGGGCCTAGAAGCCAGTTCAACTCAAGATGTTTTATCACCTAAAGCAAAGAACATGGTGTCCGGTACTTGCTGTTTAAGGGCAAAGCCCAGAGGAATCAAGTTACTGCAGAAGACTCGGGGACGGGTGTGAGGTGTTATTGAAGGCAAGAGGGAAAATGTAGCAACCAGGCAACCCTTCAACCACACCCATGTCATTTAAAGCATCCCACAAATAAATACAGCAGCAGAGAGGAAAGGCACCTGAGGTACTAGTTGTTTTTTTAAAAACAACAAGGAAGGCTTAACATCTTTCATGTTACAGATTGGAATCAGGGAGAGCTTTAGAAAAGCTTCTTTCACAGTGACAGGGTTTCAGGTCAGAAAACTCGCCAGTGCTAACTTGGTTTTTTTTTTTAGAGAGATACAAATCATATGAAAAGAAAGGCCCTCTGAGTTCTATGGTTTTATATATCAGAACATTTTAAAAAATCACCTGGTCCTTAGTTTCTCAAATTAGGAAACTACAACCTCAGATGAACAATACATGACATATAACACCATGTCATCATTTATTTTACAAAAAGAAAGCAAAAACAGAGAAGCCATGTGTGAAAAACTAAGCACACCTTACGATTCAATAGCTTGTAGAACCACCATTAGCAGCAGTAACACAAAGCAGTTGTTTTCTGTATGACTTTATCAGTCTCTCACATTATTGTGAAGGAATTTTGATCCACTCTTCTTTACATTGCTTCAGTTCATTTGTCTATACACAGTTCTCTTGAGGTCCTGCCACAGCATTTCAATTGGGTTGAGATCTGGACTTTGGGCCATTGCAACACCTTAAAAAAAAATCAGCATTGTTGTAATTTGCTGGTGAGCTTGGGATCATTGTCCTGTTGCATGACCCAATGTCGGCCAAGCTTTAGCTGTCAGAAGGATGGCCTCACATTTGACTCTAAAATACTTTGGTATACACAATATTCATGACTGAGTCAATGATTGCAAGGTGTCCAGGTCCCGTGGTTGCAAAACAAGCCCAAATCATCACACCTCCACAGCCATGCTTGATGGTTGGTATGTTTGTGCCAATATGCTGTTTGGTTTTTGCCAAATGTGGCACCGTGCACTGTGGCCAAATCTGTCCACCTTGGTTTCATCTGCCCAAAGGACAGTGTTCCAGAAGCCTTGTAATTTGTTCAGATGCAGCTTGGCAAACCTTAATCATGCTGCCATCTTTTTTAGAGAGAAGAGGCTTTCTCCTGGAAACTCTTCCAAACAAACCATACTTGTTCAGTCTTTTTTTAATTGCACTGTCATGAACTTTGCATTTAACATGCTGAGGCCTGTAGAGTCAAAGATGTAACTCTTGGATTTTTTGCAATGTATCTGAGCATTGCACTGTCTGACCTTAGGATGAATTTGCTGGGACATCCACTCCTGGGAAGATTGGTAACCATCTTGAATGTTTTCCACTTGTAAATAATCTTCCACCCTGTAGAATGATGGGCTTGAAATTATTTGAAAATGGCCTTATAACTCTTCTCAGAACAATGGCAGCAACAATTCCTTCTTAGGATCATTGCTGACGTCTTTCCTCTTTGGAATTGTATTAACACATACCACAATGCTGAACACCAACAAACTCCTAAAACTTCAGCTTTTATAAAGGTAAAGCAAGTTGCTGGTGATCTTGTTGGGGATCAGTTGATCTAAGGGCACTCAATAAACAGCACCTGGCTGCTACTCAGCCCTTCACACCTATGGAAGCAGTCAAGGTGTACTTAGTTTTCCATACATGGCTTCTTCATTTTGGCTTTCTTTTTGTAAAATAAATGACATGGTGTTATGTCATGTGTTATTGTTCATTTGAGGTTGTATTTACATACTCAAATAAAGTCTGCAACACAGTCTGTAAGTCAGGAGCAAAAAACAACAGTTGTAAATACAACTGCTAAGGACCAGTTGATGATTTTTACTATGTCCCGATACATAAAACCATAGTACTCAAAGAGTGTGTACAGGTAACATTTCTTCTTACTCAGACAAAAGAAGCGAATGAAACCACTCCACCTGCCTGTATAACTGATTTTAAACAGACCTGATCATCCAATTGTTTTCAGGGTAAACTCAGTTAAACTCCCAGTTCTTCTTAACCTTGGATAATGTGTTTGTCCAGGTAGTTCCATAGAATCTTGAGGAACAGCAACACATACAGTAGAGAGTTAAAGAAACTAGGTTCTTTCTTTTAGGTCTCCAAATGTTTTTCTCCACCAGGTGCTGCTTAATAAAAGTTCACAGAATCTGTCTATGTATATTTATCTGCCATGAGTAAAGATCTTTCAGACACGAGATATTATCCCTATAAGCAGGAACAAGAATCAATACACATGTATGATACTGCCAGACATTTGCCATTAAGAATTAATACCTCGAAATAGGTAAAAACTATATTGCTACATTGATAAAAATGGCTTATTAGTAGCTTTGGTAAACATTAACCTTTCTTTTCTTCTGCTCTTCCCTTCCATTGTTCATTGACTGGACCCAGTCAATAGCAGAAATTATTCACTGTCCAAATTTCAAGGAGGCTCCTTGCCAGCCATTTTAAGATTCATAACCCAAATGCAAAAGGAAGCCCTAATTATAGCAAAATCCATTTTTTGTTCAGTCTCAAGAACTAATGTAAACTGGAAAATTAGGAAGGGCAAAGTATAGTTCAGCTGGTGTATGTTATTTTCAACACCTGAAGAAATTTAAAGGGGTTAGGTGTGAGGCTAAACCACCTCAAGTTTTGATACTTAACAGAAAGGCACAAATGAACCTTCGTGGATATTTCAGGTTTTATTATTTAATTTAGGGGTTTTTTGAAAAAAAAAAAAAAGACAATAATCCCCCTCCCCTCAAAACAAACCCAACCACAATAGAATTGCAAAGATAGTCTCTCTCCCGCTTTTTTTTAATTAAAAAAAGCCCACCATTATCCCACTAAGGGAGGCCCTGGCCTCCGCCCGCTGCAGAAAAAAAGGCTTCCAATAGGGACCAAGCCACAGTGTACACACTGCACCCCAAGACCCAATTTACTTCTGCTGAGCAGCACAGTGTTGTGTTGCTTCATTTCTCCCAACCAGCAAGCACCACTGTTGCCTCTTTTTCCTTACAGGCTAAAGTTGAAAGGTAGGGGTGGAAAACAAAAACAAAACAAGGAGCGAAAACACAAAAGGAAGGCACCTCAGAGTGTGATCCTTAGCCAAGGGCAGGGGCTGTCTTTGCCCCCGCCCCATCCCCATCCCCACCCACATGTACACCTCGCCTGGGCAGGGTTTTTTTACGCGTTGCCACTTCTGCACAGTGGCAACAGCTTTTCATTCTTAGGATCTGGTTATGGCAGCTGTGACCAAACGGCCCAGACCAGTTTGGGCTGTTCCCAGTCTCCTCATTTTACAAAAGAATCAATGAACTCCTGGCTTGAGCTGGCACAGAGTGAGGAGCTTTAGGAGTGACGCCACTAAGCTCCAACTCTGCCTATGATGAATTATTCATTATTTTAAAGGCAAGACAATCTGTTTTTAGGTAAATGGTTCCTGTACGGCATTTTCGTGGATCTGGGGCCCAGTGGAAGAAAGCAGCAGAGGCTAGTGTTACCAAATAGGGGCCTGAAGAATAAAAGGAACAAAAATCAGAACAAAAATTAGATCTCTCTCTACATATATATAATATACATATAAACAGATGTGCATTAAGCCAGAAGTTGCTTTAGAACAGGGAGGCTTCTATCTTGCATCATTGCCCATCCAAGTGCACAATTTGGGAGAAGGTGCTAGGGCCTGGTGTGAAGAGTAGACCTGAAAAGGGAAAACTGCATCTTTGATTTTTGCAACACCAAGTGATCAGCTGGTGATCCTCAAAGAAAAGTGGAACTCTTTGAAGATACAGCTAATTGCTTTCCTATCTATGTGAACTGAGAGACACAACAGCTTTGGTTTCCATCTCTTCCCTCTATTCAATATGGTTAGGAAGTCTTCCTTGTCCTAAGGATGCTATACAGGGTTAGGGTAGGAAAAAACAAGAAAGTAACCCCTCTGGTCAAAATGATAGGTCTTCCTGTTCCTTCTCAACCACCTCTGGGCAAACAGAGTCTCTTGGTCTTGCTGCTTGCCATTTGCCTTAGGAAAGTTGAAAAGGGGGTATAATTGATACAGCACCAGAAAGCTGGAAAAAGAGGGCAGGTGTCAATCCACACGTTCTCTTCTTCCTCCCCAAACTACCTGTATAGTGGTGTGAGCAGGGAAGTGGAAGATGCAGTCCTCTATGCCTATTTTTCCCTAACCATCCAGGAATCCAGACACCAACTTCAGCTTCATTCAGCTAAGGCAATCCAGCCAATCACCACTGCTGGATTCTGGTTTGGGTGATTGAGTCAAAACAATTGATTAAGACAGACAAGTCAGTGAGAAAAGCACGAGCCAAGAAGTCACATGATCAGCTGCTTCCCTCCACTCTTCGTCCACTACCTCTTCCTGGGAAGAGTCCTGCTGCTTCCAGCTCAGAAGATATCAGGGCACACGTTCCAGTCCTGTCTCTCTTTGCTTTCCCAGTAGCCTCCCCTGTATACATGGGACACCTCCTTGGTGTCAGGATCCTTCTTCCGCTCAAACCACAATGCCTTGTAGGGATCGTATGGGGTTCCTGTGCAAGGGAGGCAGCAGAAGAGGAGGGTGAGAATTTTCAGACTGATGGAAAAAGGTGTTAGACAGGCTATTTCTCCTGGGAATGCGACACTAAAACTTCCTTCTTAGGGAATGGCCACAGTTTAAAGGTAATCATACCTCCATACAAACAGCATCTTAGCTAACAGGACTAGAAAACACTTTGGCCCAATACGTGGAGGAAGCACTACTAATGGGGACCATAGAACGGCGGATCAGGTGGACCATTGCCCAGATGTAAATATAAGGTAGCTTCTTAAAGACTTCCTAAAAGGAAGAGGCCAATGGGACACTTCTTACCATCCTCTGTCGCCCTCATGGCTTCAGCTTCACGTTTTTTACGGGAAAGGCGCTGCTTCTCCTCTAAGCGCTGCTTCTCGGCATTGGCCTCATCCCAGCGCCCGTTCTCCATGAGTCTTTGGTCAGGGCGGAGTCTGCTGTCCGTGGGAGCGGTACTACTTTCTGGGGCATTGAGTGTCAAAGCCAACTCTGAGAAGTAATACATGTTCTCTGCATTCTTCCTGTACACACACAAAAAAGGAGAAAAATAATAGAAGTGGCAGCAAAGATCATGGGTAAGGCAGTGGCATATGTTCATTTTCTTTCTCCCACCCTTTTCTCCTTCACATGAGTGCTGTTTTAATTATGTTTTATTGTCACTGTCCGCAGAAGTAACAACTCTTGATCCTGGGAAATTAGATGCATCAGTGGCTTACTGCTACCAACAGAAGGGAAACAGCGATCTGTTGTTCACGGATCAAGTGAGCAATGAGAAAAGTTACCAAAAAAACATCTCAGGTGTGTTTTAATTGCTTAATGTTTAACGGATCAGACCATTTTTACTTGGGCTTCAAGATGTATAAGTATACCTACCCATAACTGACACTTGCATTTGAAACGTTATTTCCATTTGCAAAAGTAGCTGTTACGGTACATTCAATTAAATAAGCTTTAAAGTCCGGGGTGGGGGTGGGAGATTTTTCAGTGCTCTCCATTCTCTGACCTACACCACTGCTAGCAGACACCCCTCTCCACAAACTTCATAATACTGTTTATTTTAATGATTTCTTTTGAGTATCATTTGTTGAATATAGAAAACAGTAATTACATTGACTATATAGTGGTGTGATTTAAATCTATTTCTCCCCACTTCAGCCAAAATCAATTGAATCCATAGAAGGTCCTCTTTAGTCAGAAAAGAAAGTCTCTTTGCTTCTTCCACAGCTCCCTGCAGGACCCAAGCTCCTTCCATTACTTACGGGAGTGGGTTCCTCTTCCATAAGACCACCCTGCTGTCCTCTGTTTCATGTGTTCTTAGACGGCTGTCACCACCATTCTCCAAGCTAGGATTCACCTTGAAGCAGTCAATCTTCTCATCCCAGGTGCCCAACAACATGAAATGCACTTTTCCTGATGGATCCAATACCTCTCCAGTGACCTGTTATCAGGAGTTCGGGAGAATCATTGGGCAGAGTTCTACTTCTGCTACTACCTTTTCAATAAAGGTAAACAGAAATCTACATACAGGATAGAATGTGTTTGAATGGTTTCCAGATTCACACGTAAGGTGAAAAACGCACATCCCGACTGCTCTCCGGAATACGGAGCAGCTTTTACATACAAGAAGGATGTGTTAGCCTGGCTGCAGGAGGAGTGCTCCCATGGGGCCCATTACTTTTGGGATAAGGCCCCGCTTGCTATCCTAGAGGCCCATCCTTGTCGCCCCACTTGATAATAAATAAAGCATAGTATTTCTTACCTTTCTGGCCACATCTCTGGAGAAGTAACTATAAGGAACAAATTTGAGAATACATCTCTCATTCGTTTTATGGTTCAGAATCTCAATTTCACCAGACTGGAAAGCAAAAAAAAACAAAAAAAAGGTGGGGGGAGAGAAAAAGACAAAATCAAGCAGGTTCCATACTATCTATGAAATTTAAAAAAAAACAGTTACATAATTGCTGTAGTGGTCCTCAAAAGATGAAGGAACCAGTCTCCAGGGTGGCTTCTAGCATTATTCTTCAAACATACATTTGACACAGGGGTGGGATCTTACTGGTGCAGCTACTGGTTCGGGATTGCGTGTGCGCACTGGAAAAATGGGTGCGTGCCGCTTTCCAGCCCCCAGCTGGGGCTTGCAGCAACAATCAGCGTGAGCTGATAAAGACCAGGTAAGAATCAGGGCAGGTGGGAGGGAGGGCCCAGCATAGATTTTTTGCTTCCTGTTCCTCTCCGCGGAACGGAGGCTTCAGGCAACTATAGGTTCACCTGATCCAGCAGACCCAGGTAGATCCCACCCCTGATTTGACAGCAACAACAACATCTCACTGAAATGTCGTCTTAGTGCAACTCACCTGGTCTATCCATAATTTGCCCACAATGATGTTGTGTACTGTGGTGGTGACTTTTTTCCATGTATAATGATTGCCAGTTGCATGGAAGATACAATGGATGGTCCCTAGAGATAGGAAGAGGATATACTTAAGATAGTTCCACAGTGCTGAAGACTTCTCAGTGGATGTAACTATTGGGTATGGACATGGAAGACTTTAATTCTTATTCTTTCTTGCTACCTGCTATTCTTTCCATGTATGCATTTTATGGGCTCTTAAAGTCTGCATATATTCTAAGTATCTCCAAGAAATACATAGCACAGATTAATGCTCCCTGGATGCTACACTTAATGACGAATATTCAGTATACAGGCTTGCCATCTTTTTCACACAGCCTATGTCTAATCAGGAAAAAGCTGGAAACACCAGACTTTGTACTAATTAAGGAGCAAACATGATTATTAGCTGTTAAATGGCTTTATTAATTGGCTATGCCCTCCTGAAATAGCAGGCCACAAAAGGGATAGTCAGTGACCCGGACTCACCAAGTGGCATGATTGAGAGGTATTTGCCCCGGAACTTGCTGGTGATTTTAATCTCCTGCCGAAGGGTCCAACCATGTCTGGAATCAGCATGATGAGCAGCTGCTGGAGGATGGTGGCTCACCTAGCAGATATGACAAATAGACAAAAAAAGGCATATTCAATCTTGGAAGGAAGGGTTTAGGGATAGGCATCAGAAGAGGAGATGAAAACAGATTCCAGCAATGTAAGTCTCAAGGCACTTTCATATGAAAGTAAACTCCACTGGTGATATAAATAGGCAGACAGACATAATTTTCCATATTTATAAGTCACTCCGATCAACTATAATGCTGAGCAATGAATGACACAGCTAGCATACACAGTTAAATTAACACAAAGTTCAACCAAATAAAAATAAACTATGTAACAGGCACCAGGACAGAGTAGGGTCCATGTATCTGCTGGAACAACATGGCTTTAACTTGCCTCCCAAATACAAACAGGGAGAAGGCCATCCTCATATCCATGGATAAGGTCAACCGAAGAGTAGGAGCCACCACTGACCAGGCCTATCATCCTCATACTATACATACTGAAAGTGCCAGAATTGTCCTGGGACCAAGGGACAGAAAAGGAACATATGCTCTGCTTTTTACCTGTTCGCAGATGGAACGATAGCCATTTTCTTCTAATCGGTCCAGCTCAAACGTTTCCCCTAAGAGAGGGTTGAATGGCTTGCTAGTGCGGAAGACAGTCGTGGAGTAGGATGATACAGTAAAAGCTGCCACGTAACAGAGCTGCTCCAAAGAGTTTTCACATTTGGCAGCCCGGTCCAACAAATCGTGGTATTCCAAGTCTTCTGTGAGACGCTGCAGCATGGATAATGGCTCGTTGAAATTAACCTGGAAGCAGAAGAAACAAGTGCTAAGCAGAAAATCCTTTCTAGGGTTATAGTATCAAGCAGGCCCCAATTTGTGCCAAGATCAAAATCAAACTGTCTACTGCAGAATGAACTTTGCACAATTATGCTTCTTGGGACTACTTGGCTTTCTAACCTTTTCCACACAGCATGGGGTTTTAACTCAAAAACCAGATTAAAGCCACTCACCGGCATGGGGATCTTGGAGAGCTCCTTGCCAATGCAATTCTTCATGATGCTCCATAGATTCAGGCTGTAATTTGGTTTGTGTGGAATCCGAGTTCTCTTCTCCTTCTTAGTATCCTCTCCCTGATGTTTGTACTTCGGGAGAAAAAGACTATTGTAGTTATAGTCTTATGGGGAAGGGATAACATGCATATCAATTCCTGAGCAAACCCCGTAAGACTATAATTTCTACTTCACTTTGCTAAAAGCTTAGAAGTAAAGTTACTCTAATATCAAACACTCATATCTAATATATCAAAATGAAGACAGCTATCCCAACAAATGCTGCCTCTGGAGCAGTAAAATCTGCATTCCAAATTGCAAAAATATGGGATGGGTTAAGCTGTGGTAAGATTACTCTTTTTTCTAGCCTTCAATAAGCTGCATCTCAAGTTATGGTTTAAATTCTTTCAACCTTACACTAGAATGAGTAACCCTAGATCAGAGACAGGCAATATGATGCCTCAAGATACTTTGGATTACAATTCCTGTAATTTTTGCCACTAATCATTATAACTTAGACTGATGGGATTTGAGAGTCAAACCACTTGGAAGCTGTTAAAGTTCCTTTAGGCCTGATTTAAATCTTGATCACCCAACAGAATCTAATAAAAAGCCACGTCCTTTTCCCTCCTCTCAAATCAAAAAAGCAAACTACCTGCTCATCGAGACTGATGTCACTGCTGGCGCCACTGATGTTGCTGCCTGTTCGTCTAAAGGAGTCAGAAAGACACACCATAAGGGAGAAGGAATTGGGATGCTCCAGCTGAGATGTTCTCCTGGCCAAAATAAACTGTTCAAAAAGCAATGCAACAAAACACTGGCAGAGCTACATTAGGCTACTTATTTTGCCAGAGTTGGAAATCACTAAGAACACCGTCAAATAGGAAACATTTATGAATCTTTGTTGGCAACTAGGTCTAAAAATGTTTTAAAGTCAGAAGGGGATATATTAGCACTCGGGCTTTTAGTTAGTTGGGGTTTAAACTTTGGGGTTTTAACTGGGGTTATTATTATTGTGTTTATTATTGTATCACTATGTGGCTGATCTGTACCCCGCCCCGAGTCC
>JAOYMU010000001.1:59704539-59716298 GCA_025802295.1 Psammodynastes pulverulentus
TATTAGCTGTCTCTGATGTCTCCACTTCAAAGCGAGCAAAGAAATGATTCAGCTTCTCTGCCAATGAGGCATCCCCCTCAGCAGGGATGACATTGGTCGGGTGATGGTTGGTAATTTGTTGAATCCCTCGCCATACCTGCCTCATGTTATTGGTATAAATGGGATATGAAAAGTTAGCAAGACAAAAAATGAGATATGGACCATCTGAATGTGTGAGAATTAACCCAAGTAGTAGTCTGGTCAACACTGGCATGTTGTTTATAATGCAAACACAGCAAGAACACCAAGACAAATAATTTTATATTTGTTGTTCAGTCGCTCATGTTCAACCTCTCGCGACCCCATGGACCATAGCACACTAGGCCCCCTTGTCCTCACTGTCTGCAGGACTGTGCTCAAACCCCTGTCCACTGCGTTGATGACATTTCATATTACCTAGTGTATTTTTCTCATTAGATCAATGTAATATTTTCTGGTATATGTTAGGAATCCTTAATGCACGTTAATCTTGTGTTATATTTTCCTAGCGTCAAGGACATGTAGTTAATCTTGTCTCCCCAAACACCCTGGAGTTTGTGTAACAAGAGATGAACCAGATATACAGATAAACCACACCTACACACTCCCCACAAGTATAGATTTTTTTTATTTACAATACCCTATAAAAATGTAAATTTAGAAATTTTCATTAATCATAACCAAACCAAAAAGTAAAAGCACAATAATAATGGACCACTTGATCGTGTATACTGAAGGAGTAACAGTGGGGGGGCGAGGGCTCAAGGAAGGGGTGAAATGTCCAGTAGAATGTGGTTTCAAGAGGCAAATAGGGGAAGAGAATACTGTGGAAAAGCAGCCAGTTAGTAACAGGAGTTCACTGCTTAGAGGATGCCTACATGTGCAAATTGTTTTTAAAAACAGAGTAAAAATTAAAAAAACCTCACCACATTCCCAAAAAATAAAAGACAACCCAGCAGGACTTAGCAATGTATGATACCAAAATTCAGTAAGATTAATCTGCTCTAGAGGAATTCATTCCTGGTGCCTTCTTGGTTAGCCTACAGGGAGATCTTGGCCAGCTTGAAGCAAGGTGCAGGTCAGAGACAAGCTTAGATAGAAAATGAGTCTTGGGAAGACTAGACACGTGTGCAAAGATGATGTTGCTTCATCACAAGGTTCAGAAAGATGACTACTTTGTAGGGAATGGGTAGCACTACAATGCGGCATCTACCACAGGAAGAGCAGAAAATAGACTCAGTGGGTCAATCAAGAGGAATTCCCATCATCTAAAAACACACTCCAACATTATTCGAGGCACAGAAACATCAGGCCTCTCCACTTCCACAATAAAACGACACCACTACCCCTTGGCTCTGTGTTCTTAGCAGTGATACAGGAAGGGTCTCTTTTCTCTAACAGTCCATCAGTAGTGTAGTGGGCAGAGGGGTCTGTGTAGGGAGGAGAAGCCTTTGCAAAAGTGCTAAGGAAAAGGATGGCGGAGCTTGGGTAGAATTCAATGCAACAAGGGCATGCAGAAGGGAAAGCACCACCCCCACCAAGCTCAGGGCAAGAGAGCAATCTTCTCTGCTGGGCCAGAAACATAACCCCATAAGGATTTATTTGAAGAAGGCACTGCCTCCTCTTTGCCCACTAAAAGATGCTGGAGTGACAGCAATGATGGACACCAGCATGACAACACTCTTGAGGCCTTCTACCGTATTCCTTGGATCAACCTGAAATAACAGAAGGGAATAAGAACTGTGAGACGGGCTATAGCAATACTAGCCAGAAAAATAACACTTCAGTCTTTCAGTATACAACTTCCAAGCAAAAACTGACAATCTGATTAAACAAATTAAAAGGCATGTTTATTTGATATAACAGTACAATAGAACCCATCTTTGAAATAAAGATATTTATAAATAATGTGAATAAGATTACATGTTTCCACTGCATGAGCTTAGTCTAAAGAAGACCTCAACGAGGAGACAAGCATGAATAAAACATGATGAATGACAGAAATTTTCATTACACCCTTCTACATCTCATTTCAAACAGGCTAAAAATATTTTGCAGAAACATTTCAACCTGATTCAATGTTCTGCTCATATAATGTCTTTGACAGTTAATGACATTACAATTATTTTATTTGGAATACCCATATTTTTCTTTCCCACCCACCTGTGTTCTTTTTTAAATTTGTGCTACTGAAAAACTGTGGGAGTTTTAGAAGAGGACTGCATAAACGCCCATAATATCTAAAGTGTCTCCTTCTTGTCCACACTACTTTATTTGCTACTTTAATAGCCCATCTTTCCCTCAGGAACTCAAAGTGGCATATCTCCCGCCATTTTCCCCTACAACAATCCTATGAGGTAGGCTGCACTAAGACAGAGTGATCAATACTACCTTCCCCAGTCCTTTCTTCACTACTATTCTTTATTTCTTCCCTTAATATAAGGTTAATAGGACATACTTACTGCAATTTTGTCTCTAGCACATTCAGCTTTTGTTGATCAACATAGCGAGAGAAGAGAGATAAAAGATTAGAGGGAGTAGATACTGGCTTAGCCAAGACCGACTGAGGGATTCGAAGAAACTCCCTAATTGCCATGATCATCACTTCCGTCCTGCCAAGGACAAAGTAACAATGGTTATGAAAAAAGTGAATTTTATTCAGTGTTCGATACAGAAATTAAACTGCGGACTGTGTAATTGCCATGAAAAATGTTCCATTAAGTAAGCTGGCTTTATATTCTGAACAACTTTTTAAAGTCTAAATCTTCAACCTCAACCATTTTAAAATGTGTACTCTAACCTCCACAATTGGCTGGGAGTGCTGGCTGGGGAATTCTTGGAGTTAACATTTACACATCTTAAAGTTGCTAAGGTTGGGAAACAGGTCTAAATGCATCCAACATATACCATTTTAAGACTCACCACTGATTATCTTGTGTGAGTTCTGTGACAGAATCTGAACTCTGCAGCTCCTCTCCTCGACTTAAGACCAAGTATAGCAGAGACAGGCCAAACTAAAGAATGGGGAAAAACAAAACAACAACAAAAAATTACATCTGCATACTGCAAAGCAAGTCACATATTGAAACTTCCCAAGTCCCAAAAAAGAAAGCATCCTATCTTACTGCCTAGGAAAATGGGTATTTGTGGCCAACCACATTTTGTGGCCCTGAAAGATGGCCTACTTCTTCACCAAAGCAATTCTCAATTATTGTTAAAAGAAAGCTAGAGTGATAAAAAGCACGCAACACAGTCAGGCATCTCAAGGAGAATTACCTCATAATATAGGGAGGAAAGCGATACCATCTCAAGAACCTCATTGAACAAATGGTACAAAAGCATTCCTATCTTAACAGCTATAGCCAAGCTACATTACAGACTAAGTGTCATAGATTGTCTTCCCTTCATTCCTCAGAGTCATTTCTGGGAAAGGGAAAACTCTGAAATTAGCATTATTCTACATTTCACGCGCAGCAGAAATGAAAGGACCATATTAGCTTCCAATACACGTAGTCTTTGACTTATGATGGCCATCTGAAATTATGACTGCCCCCCCAAAGGGGACTTATAACCTGGATTCGGTTTCAATGGTTGAACCCCCTTCACAGTCACATGACTAAACTTCAGGCCCTCAGCAACACAGCCGCATTGATGGTCGTTTGCAGCATCCCAGGTCACATGACTTTACGATTACATTGGCACTTACTTCCGATTTTCGGCAAAACCATGTCTATAGTGAACAATTACTTCACTTAATGACCATGGTGTTTGCTTAATGACCATGGATTCCTTTAATGACTACCTCAAAAACGGTCATAAAATTGGACTGGCCACATGACAGTTACAACATATGACTGTAATAGGCAGGCTCCATTACAGTCATATATTGAGTATACATCCTGAAAAGAAGTAGCACCCTCAGCTGGAACCAGCAGGCAGGTATGGTAAGGAACAGAGTGAAGCAATTAGAAACCTTGTTCTGGAGAACTGCTGTGAGGTGGAGGTTGGCAGCTGTGGTCACTGTTGCACTGTGAGGTAGGTTCATTAGCTGTTGTAGGATGCTGGTAACAGTTCCCAATGGAAGATGATAAAGAACAAGGGAAAAGGGCCTCAAGAGGCAGGGAAGCACCTAAAGGTTATGTTAAAAACACATGTTACTTAGACATGACACACACCTCACAAAGAGATGGCCTGGAACAAATCTAGAGTACCACACCGATTTCCGACATTTTTCAATCTAGTAGAAATTATAGCACATTTGCTTAGCAACAGTAAATAATGTTTCAGTGGAAGAGGTTACTGGAAAAGAAATGGGGGAAGGAGAACTAAACTATATTACATATGGAATTAAATTATAGCAAGGTTATTAAATTTTCATTCAAACCAATGTCCTTAATGAATCTTGCCACTTTCATGGGCAGCTACCTTTTGGACTAGAGTCTTTCTGGATTAAATGAGCTCAAATACTCAAAAAGTTTTAATACCATATTTTAATATAAATATTCTAGGTATCTTCATTCAGATATAAGTCCAACCTTTATTTGCATGCATTTATTACAACAGTGAAACATCTCAGTTACAACAAATCTAAAATACAGAATGTTTCTTTTCCTTTCTGAAGAGAATATGTGAAAGTATACAAAGGAATTTCTGAATGATAAAATTCAGGGTTATGAATAACCACAATGGCGTCCTTTAAATGTTTTGGACAGAACTTTCAATGACTCCATTCCTCTGAAAACTAGATTAGTCTCAGCCCTGCTGGCCTTCCACAAAACCTGGCTTTTCTCCCAAATATAGGGGTCAGGAAGTGATTGAGCTCACGAGTTGTGTGAATTTGTTGTTTGACTTGTATATCTTCTATGGACATTTTTCTCATTAGTTTTGGTGTATTATTTTTGTATTTTGTTTTCATGTTTTTATTGTGCTAGCCACCCACAGCTGCTTTATGTGAGGTGGGTGCCATAACAAGAACAACGATGATGATAATTTTTCTTCAGGTTACATTTACCTCATCTTGAGCATCTTTCTTGATTAGAAAGGGCAAATTCCTGGCTGTTGCCATTAGTATCTCAGCTGCTTGTTCACTGGACAAGAAAGGTAGGATCCGTGCAACGAGATGTTTTCCTTTACGTATACACATAATTTGCACAAAAGGGTCATCACTAAGTCTGATGGAAGAGGATATATAACTTTCAGTTAGAAACCAAACATGTAAAATGGTCTTTATATTTTCCAAGTAAAGCAGATTTCTTGATCTTGGAATAACTTTTGAATTTACAGTTTTACCACCAGCATGAAATTTATGAAATGCAATTTATGTTTTTTAATGATAAATGTATGGATCTATGCAAAACCATCCTGAAATATACAACAGAGTGATATAGAAAAGATTTTAGTCTGGGCTGTGTGTCTGATTTGATGTTTTTATCTGTTTCTATGTTCTTTCTAGTTTTGTACACTGCCCAGAGTCCATTAGAACTGGGTAGTTAATAAATTCAAATAAATAAACTTTCATTGGGATTTGTTCTGATCATATTAATGTCAATATATCATATATATTTTTTACTTTTACTTAATGGATCATCTTAAGCTGACCTAGCAATTAAGCGTTTTGAAAGGTACATTCAGCTCTCTTTTGAGAAATGAGGGACAAACTGTGAGAAGTTGTTGCAACTGTCATGACAGCAGCCCTAAGGGTAGGTCCCAAAATAATAGTAGTAAGGCATAATGGAAAGGGGAAAACAAACTCCAAAATTATTACATATTTGTGTACTTTCTAATACAAGGAATCTCTACTAAGCATTAGAAAGGAATTCAAAACAGCATTTTCTTTATTGAACTATTGGTATTCTACCAGGTAGTTTCTTACCTTTCTTGATTGGGCACCTTTCCCCTCAGATTGTCATACATGTCACAGATTTTCTGCTTTCTCTCCTCCATCAAGGCCAACCTGTCCCCCTCCAAGCTCAAAAGGTAGCGTCTTTCATAGTCTTCTACATCCAAGAGGAGGCTATATGTCTAGGTACCAACATACAGGTTTTAGGCATGTCATCTAACATTCCAACACTTTCAAAATTTGAAAATGGTTTTGAACTGATAAATCAAATCCTTGCTTTATTGACAGTAGGTAAGGACAGATTTCTGATTTAAACAGGCAAGCATCTGGCTCATTTCACTTATTTAGAAACAGCACAATAAGAACAAAGTTAATTCAATAAATGAATAATTATGGTTAGGCTACTGGAAGGATGCCCTTCAAGGAGATTGTTGTTGAAATCTTAATTCAAGTCAGTACTCATGTTGTTCTGGACCATAATTGATTTCAATTATTCTGCTGTTAGCAGCAGGATTATCAGTAATTATTTTTAATCTGAAGCTGGATGAGGAATTAATGCCAAACTCACTTTTTCAATAGTGAAGAGAGTCTGGCGCCTTTTATCTCGAACCTGCTTCTCCTTAGTTTCCTAAGGAAGAGACAGAAATTACAGCTGGATGGACATATATTATTCAGAATATTTCTCTCCCACAACCTGAGAAAATTTTTTTAAAATTCCCTTCTCATATTTGAAAGGAAAAACATGAAATAGTAAGAAAAAACACCCACACCCAAAGACAAAGTAATTGTCACAAGAGGAACTTACATCTTCCTCTCCTCTTAAAGTCACAATAGCATCTATCATTTTGCGGGGGTTGTTCACGCTGGATACGGTCAGCTTTCCTAGTGAGCCCTCAAACTGCACTGCAAGAACAGAAGAAAAACAATGCAGATGAGCCAAACTGTTTGTCTGAAAATTCTGTGACCTTCACATACTCTTTGGATGTTCTGGTCTTTCTGCAAGTTAGATAATGAAGCCAAGCATGCACAAGGCGACTCTATTTTGACTTCAGTAAGAGCTCATATCTGTCTATCCCTACAAAATACTTCTATTCCTTGTTTTCCTTTACTGCCTCTACAGTATTATGCTAAATCTATTGCAGTAGAATTGTAGAACTGCTGTACATGGGAGTAAAATTAAGCATCATGTGTGTGCATGAGGGGAAGGATATTTTTCCTGAACATAGGAAGCAAGGAAAATAGTAAGAACACACGTTTTCAATGGATGAATTTTCTATTTGCAGATCCTTTAAAAAAATAAATCACCTTAGTTATGATATCTCAATCCCCCTCCATTCCATTCATGCACCTCTATATTTTACCCTCCTATGTACTCCATAAATAGACCAGCCTCTTCCTATACAACAGAAACTTACCTGGCTTATAGGCATGCTCTAGTTTCGCCACTTGTGGGGTGATTAGTTTTGTACGCTCCTTTTTAGGACCATCGCCATGCATCTCCTCAGCTGCAGACAGTTTTTCTAGTTTCTGAAAATAATTCTAAGGCATCAAAAAGTTGGTTAGAAGCCAGCTTGAGCACCATGAGCTAGATGCATTTTTGAACAAAATAAGACTCCACTGTCCCACCTAAATAACTAAGAAACTTTGTATAAATGACCTGCAAAGAGAAGAGGAATAGAAGCAGAATAGGACAATTCCCTCCCCTCTCCCCACACCCTGCATCTGTTTTGTCCCTTTCTTATCTATCCAAGCACCCTTCAGATGCTACTGCCTGCATCTTCCATTAAGCATAACCAGGGGCTACAAGACGAACAGTCACTTGTTCAAATAAGTGGAAAACCAACCTGGTAGTAGAAGTCATCCAAATAGGGATCAGTGCTTTGCAGTTGCATCATCTGGATCTTGGATACCCAATCTTTCTCCCGTTGCAGCATAAGATTAGCATAAGGGTCCTTCCTGATCTGCTCTTGATGGTTATTTCGGTGGCTCCCTCGGTCCCCTGCTGACCCATTTAGATTCCTGTGTTGACTAAAAGAAATGCAACATAATCTGGTGAAATACAATTTACAGCTGTATTCTGTGTCCTTTGAAGAAAATACTTTGGAACAGTAGCCTGCGATTTATAAAGCACAGGTCAATCCTAAGCAGAGCAGCCCCTTTTAAGCAAATTTCTACAGCTGTCATGAAAGACAGCTCCAGATCAGCATAATGTTATGACACAATTTCAATCAATAGCTTATGTTTTCATAGGGCAAAACAATATTCTTAGGCTGAGTACTTCTTTCAGTGAATAGGGCAATGAAGAAACAGAAGTGCAAATGGCAGATAGTGGGATTGGTATCCAGTGCAGATATTTTCTCAAGAATACAGGAAAAAACCTTGTTGAAAAGAGCTAATCACCTGTCAAGTCCAAAAGTTCACTGCTTGCTCTATAAAAACGCACAAGAGGAATACACTTCCCTGTCTGCTCTTCATGTCTAGTCAACAGATGCTTTGCTTATGGAAATTCAATTTTAGCCATTATGGCTAATAACTAACAAAAGTCTACAGATTGGGCTCATACAGTACTCTTAAGCCTCTGGGTTTTCTCTCTTCTTGCGATGTATTTTTGAAATTTTTCATAGAGCTTTTAAAGAGATTATTCCCTTTCCTATAGTTGCTTTTGCCATCTCTAGTTCTAATGATAAGGTCTTCCATTTTTTTTTAATCTAGCCCATTCCCGGAATTCCTGATTTACGTGTTTATAAGCACAATTGTGTTACAGAAGCACTGCAACTGCGCAAGTTGCTTGGGACACCCACATAAAAAATGGGTTATCTTGATGCAAAGCACATGGAGCTCTGACCTTCCCCTTTGCACAGTGAAAGCAATTAGGCTGTCCTTTATCTTCACGAAAGCAGAGAAGCGTATTGGATACTCACTTCCTGTTCTGCTGTTGTCTCTGGTGTAAGAGTCGTCGATGTTGTGGATGAAGGTGAGTTGTATCTGGCCTGAACATCTGAGGCCGTGGCCTGGAAAATAAAAGATCCTCTTCAGAAAGGGCCATGGAGCGTTCACAAGCACAAGTCAGCCAAGCAGTATGTTAAAAGGACGGTGGAAGAAGTAGGTTACCGTAGATTCTGCAGGTGAGCTCCAGGACATGGGGAGTGGTGTTGTGATGGTGGCGTAGCTGGTGCCCCAAAAAAGGCACGAAAGCCACCGGCTGGAGGCATCATCTGTCCTACTCGGCCCTGGAGCAGTTTTGGATTCATGGGTGCAAGAGGGCTGCCAACAAGACCAGAGACCCGTGCAAACTGGCTGGGAGACATCCTCCCTGCCTACAGAGTGGAGAGGGAAAGCAGAAGCATCAGATCTTCAACCACCCATACAGACTTGTTTATTGTTCTACTGTTCCTGAATGCATGAATCAGGAAGTGACAGAGTCACAAGCAGCAAATACAAAGAGGAAGAACTTGTATAGCAGAAGTGAAGATCCCAGTGGGATGAAGGGCACATTGCTCTTTTCAGGAAGAAAGCTGCATGTAAGAAAGGAAGAGAAACAAAGGGCAAAAAAGAGGACAGGGCCAAGATACACAATGAATCTGATTTAATTTAAACATACAATTAGCAAATTCAGGATTTCATGCATCTTTGGGATTTCAGGTGCAGAAATTGTTGCGCCCAATAACAATGGAAATGAGAAAGGGGAAGTAGGCTGTTGCTTACCTGTGCTCCTCCTAGTAGCTGTGCTCTCTGGAGGTGGGTGAGAACAGGTGTAACATTAGAAGGGAACGGATGGCCTAAGAGGGAGTTGTTCTGGTAAAAGAAATGGAATACTTGAACTCTTCAGTTAAAATTTAGTTTGCTTCTACATACATTCAGAAGAAAGGAAAATACAAAAGCTAGAAATGCTTGGACAATCATACAGAAGCAGAAATACCACTTATTCATTTGTACATAAAGCATCCAGAATAATTATATTAAAATACCAAAATAATTTGGACAGCACGACAATGAAAATGTAATTAAAACTTTTTAAATATCCAGGACAGCAACTAATTTCTGTCATACAGGCAGGATAAAGAAAGAGGAAAGTGACAGAGAGGCTAAGCAATTCAATATAAAAGGCAATATTTTCTAACAAAAGACTGTCATACTTTATTGAATGGTCAATAAGATCTCTAGATCACAAACCCCTGAAGGGCTAAGTATGGTTTACAGCCACCAGCATGGAACTAATTTTGAAGCCATTGTGAGAGACCTGAAAGTCTTTATAAATTGTTATAAAAATAAAAGGATATGAGTATTTTTTCCATATTCCTTATTTGCAAAATGAAAAGCTAAAGTCCTATGTCTATCTTCCCAAAACTAATAGCTTTCAGAAGTATTAGGATTACTATTCCCAAAAGTCCCACTCTTCTTGAAGGCGCCACGTTATGGAAGTTAAAAATGTAGGAAGATTGCTCTGGGAATTTCCTCTCATTGACATGTTCTCTGCTGTCCATAGAGAATGAAATTTGCTCAAGATCAGAAATTATTATTTCAAAACAGGGCAGGGCAATAATATAATTTAAGATTACATTTATGACAAATCACCTTCAGAACATTGGAAGGATCAAGTGATCCAGGTGATAAGGGAAAGCAAGATTCATTATAAAAGGCCAACTCAACATACAGAAATAATGAGGTAAGATTACCGTTACGCTGCAGAGCTGGTTTGGAGACATCCTCTCACTGAAGGGACTTGGATAACGCTGCTGAATTGGGACTCTGATGTGGACAGGCTTCGGACATAGGATCTGTTGAACAGAAAGGAGAAGAAAGTAGAGTAAGCATCCATGGAAAGTTGTTTAAGACTCAACCACCAGTTGCTTCTGCCAGTTCCAACTTTAATTCCCAGATACCAAGCTACTTTCACAATGGAAATAGGACTGGAACCTTCAGATTGACATTGACACCATGTCAATTTTGACAGCTGGCCAAAAAGAAATACTTTCTCTACTGAAGGAGAGCTAGAATTCAAGGGATGCTGTTGCTCATGACATTGCATTCTACTTTATTCTGTTCCTTTACGCATCCTCTGCCCTAGATCCATGCACCTTTATTGTAGAAGGGGCAAACAATACCTGTTGGTTGAAGTTGGGCATGCTGGGCTGCTTAGGAGGCGTCCCAATAGGAACGGCCCTAACAGGAGGACTGCCAATAACTGGGGAGCATGACCGCCTGGGTAGCGCTCGCTCTGAGACATCTTGCTCCTCTTCTCGGGACTGCGAAGGCCTCTGTGGTAGGGCATATTCCAGCACAGATACGGAGGGCACTTCCTGAAGAGGAGAGAATCACATCTGGCATTCCCTTTAAACATTGCTTAATATTGACTATCATAGTGACTATCAAACAGTAAACAGAAGTATTTTTTGTGGCAAGCAAGAACCAGCAGTGGAGGAGAAGCATTCTTGTTAAATAAACATAGTACATGCAGTTTTAGATATTGAATAGTAAGAAACATGGGATTCCTTTTCATCTGTGCAACAGTGAGAGAGAGAGAGAGAGAGAGAGAGGGAGAAACTCCCTTCTAATTTAGAAGAACGAATCTGTAAGCAGGAACAGAAAGGCTAGCATGTACTGAGAAGCAGTCATTCTATCTTCTACCTTCTTGATACATTAGATCTCACTCCCGTAATTCTCTGCCAGCATGAAATTGATTTAATCCTCATTTAAAGAGTCATTAAATTTCTGATAACCTAATTTTGTCTAATCTAAGTTTTAAAAATTCTACATTTTTTTTTACAGTTAGTCCTTGACTAAGGTGACCAGATTTTAACATTGGTAAAGCGGGACACCATTGACCGTGTGTGTGTGTGTGTGTGTGTGTTCTTGATTAAAAATTTGGTCTATATGGAGCAACAAAAATTTTCATAGAACG
>JAOYMU010000001.1:59754056-59771903 GCA_025802295.1 Psammodynastes pulverulentus
TTACATGAGTGAAATCTTTCCTTTTAGGAACTATTTAAATCCTAAAATCATGAGAATATCTGATTTTCTGTGTAAAAAAGCAAAGCTAAAACTTAAAACTCCATTCTTGGGAAAAAATAATCAGACAGAATGTAATGTCTTCTTATAAACTTTTTTTAGAGGTAATTTTTCTGTTAAAAAATGCCTGCCAACTAACAAGTGAAATTTGTTCTGTCCACTGGAGTTTGGTTTTATTGCTTTGGCTCATCAGTGATACCACATGGATTCAAAACATTTCTACAAATCAAGGAAAAAATACAGAACTTGTTAAACCTCCAGGCAGAGTTTTTAATAATTTGATTGGTTATCCAAAGAAAATCCTTCAGAATAAGATTTAGAAATAAAGAGAGAAGACATTTCTCTGAATCTAAATGGCAGGACCTTTAGCCTTTCTTCATTGGAATGTATGTGTCCTGCAAGATTCCCATAAAATAAACAAGTTACATTTTTATTAGACTAAACTACAAGTTACTTAAACATGGAGCTGAAACTACAAAAGAAAGAATGAGTCAGATGGACAGGGGTGTCACTGCTCAAGACAGATTTATTTTTCAACATATTTAGAAATCTTTTGCTCCTCTCTTAAAAAAAACCCCCTAATTATTAAAAGAAAAATAAACAAAGCTTCTTGATGGATCTGCCTATAATTAAAAGGCAAATGTTTCAAACCTGCATTAGGAGGGAAATGATATCAGATTCATGATGTTTTAAAGAGATCTAGAAAATAAAAAAAAATCATTAATTGGCACGGCTGGAAGCACCCTTTCATTTCCAAGCTCACCTTTTCTTTGGCTAAAAATTAAAATGAAACAAAATCAATTCGGATAAGTTTTACTGTAATTGTATTGTTCCTTTCAAAAAAAAGTTCATGCATCATTTGTGGTTATTGTCCTATTAATTTAAACCATAGGTTTAGAAAAATATAACATCTATACTATAGTATACTATACTATACTATTCACAGTAGGTGGAAGTGCTTAATTGAACTCTAACTGACCTCAACAGGAGTTGGACCAAGTTAATATTATATTATATTTGGATGGGCGACTATCAGGGAATCCCAAGTTTGCAGACTCCACTGGGACCTCCCCCCCAAAAAAAAACAATCCCAAAAGTGGCAATGACAATTGGTTTCCTTCAACTATCAAAAAACTATATGAAACTCCAGGAAATGAGCTTGATTTGAGAGCATCTGTTTTCATTTTTTTCTCATCGGCTGTCAACAGGTTCTCTTCCGAGACACAGGTCACTCCACCCAGCTGAACTTCTGGCATATATGGAAGGCAAGCCTCGTACTCAAGGAGTAAGGAAGAGTGATATGCACATACCAAGAAGTACTTATATTAATTTGTTTATATCCTGCCTTTATTGTTTTTGTAAATAACTCAAGGCAGTGAACACACCTACTACCCTCTCCTCCTATTCCCCCCCCAACAGCCCTGTAAAGTGAGTTGGTTTGAGTGCCCAAAGTCACCCAGCTGGCTTTCATGCTTAAGGCAGAACTAGAACTCACATCCCCCTGGTTTCTACCCTGGTGCCTTTACCACTAGACTAGACCATATTTTCAATTATTTTTGAAGGGATAGTGACAGCAAATGGTTAACGCAGGTTTTGCAACAGCTAGCCCTTTTTATTTACTGATACCACTGCAGTTCAGTACATGTAAAGGTTCCAACATGACAGATCTAATTACAGGCTCTTGCTGGAACAGTTCTGTTTTTGTGCTAAACTGTAGAAGTCAGCCTGCAAATAGACTAAAGGAACAATTTGGGTGTATGGTGTGGAAATGAGGGAAACAAGAGTTATAGACTTTTTTATTTGCTTGCATAGCAGCCCTGTGAGACAGCGAGTTGCTCCAAAACACATGGTTTGTTCATTCATCTAAGCAGGAACTTGACATTTGGGCCCCCACCCTAACATCTGCTATTATGAAAGTTTGTCAGAATTGGTACTGCCAGTAATAGAACCAAATCTTCCGTATAAGATAGACAGACAGATACAGACAAACCCCTTTACCTCTCAGCATATTCATTTATAGAGAAAACACAGGCACAATTAAATAGCATATACGTCCCTGTCAGATAACAGAACGCAGGCTGTTCATTGTGGTTTCCTGAATTAAAAACTGTAGATGTACTTCCTTAAAAAGATTTTTAAAAAAGTTGGGTTGTATGTTAGAGGGTGTATGGACAGCGATTGCTGTGTGAACTGAAAAATGTGGAAGCTGAAACAGGGATAATCAGCATGATCTGGTAAACGAGGGGGCTGCTTCTTCCCATCTCCCTCTGAATGGGGAACTGGCTAGGTAGCTGCTTGAGTAAGTAATGTTTGACAGAGTGTAGTGAGAGCAAAGGACTTCTGGATGCATGTCACGGTTGAAGGCTGCAGGGAATGTATGCCTAAAGTCTTTGGATCATGACAGTACAGTATACTGCTTGAAAGGATACAGAAGGTTCTATAGGATTGTAAAATTTATGATCTTATGAGAACAGATGACAAATTATTTTACTTATTTAAAAATCTTAATCACTTAACAGCCAAAGGTCCCTGGACACTTTGCAATAAAACACATTGAGCAGTACAGTTTGAATAAAAACATCTACAATAATATCAAATGAAATGGAAAATGAAATATCATATAGACTAGATAGAAACAAGACGGTATCATCTAAAACCATGGGAATTAAAAATAATTAAACTACAGTTAAAAGGCAATTAAAAAGCCTGGGGAAATAGGTCTTCAACTGGTACTTGTCAGCCCCATTAAATAGACCAGACAATGAAATCAACTCCCTAGGGTGTCTACAACTATTTTTATTGAGACTGGTTCAAATAACAATGACATACAACTCTGATTTTTCTGTACCTCCCCTAGTTTAGTGAATTAGGGAGGTGTCCATCTTCGCTTCTGAATGTTACATGGATGTTCTTGATTTCAAAAATACCTTAGTCCATCTTATCTTGGTCTGCTGATCTCCCTCAAGATCATTTTCCTTATTCTCTAGAGCACCGAAATGAGACCAATGTGGGCATTGGGCAAAATACTCCTGCATCCTTATTATTGTTGTGGCAGTTTCTTTTTGGAGCAATTTTCTTTCCTGTTGATATCTTCTTTACTGTCTGAAAGTAAGCTTTCTTTGCACAGCTTTCTTTGTAAATTTAAATGTTGCTAAAGAAAATGCTTTATGATGGTTGGCATCAAATAATTATCTTACAAGTCTTATCTTTCTTTCCAGAATCATAGGAATGCTTTGTACAACTTGATAGACAATAGCTGGCTGAAATATTGTGTAAGGCATAGTATGGAATCATGATTATTACAGTGATGGGCAACTTGTAGCCAGTAGGGCACATCTGCCTGCCCAGCATGGGCAGAATTTAGTGGTAAACTGATCCAATATTGGCATTGCAATATTTTGTACTTTTGTTTCAAAATTAATGGGAGGATTGGGAGAAGGAGGATTTCAGGACAGCAAAGTACTCCCATTTACTTAACACCCTGAAAAATAGCTATCATTTTAATAAAATGCATAATTAAATTTGGTTTTTAGGAAACCACAGGCAGTAAACTGCAACTGTCATAGCAGGAATTCACATTACTGGCAAGTTCATTCCACCCAGACCCAGTGGTGCGATGGGTGGCTTTGAGAGGTGGCAAATGCCAGCATTAATGTTAACTCTCAGGAAAGTTCATGAGTAAAAGTATGGATTAAAACTCATTGTCCTTTTCAGAAGTTCTTGTTTTAACCAGCTGTGGCACATGTGTCGTAACACTTGAAACTGATTGGAATTTCCATATAAATGTGGTTAGGAGTGTAACTGGAAGCATGAAGAAGCAGCCAGCATTCGTTTGTGCACATCAACAGCAAATTTGTGCCCAAGCAAAAGAACGAAGAAATCTCTCCGTGAAGCATGCTTTTTGATCCAAAACTTTTCAGAAGCCTTCTTTGAGTAAAACTTTTGGATGGTAGTTGTCAGCTTGATGGGTAAATGTTTAGATTTGTTTTCCCTTCTTTAACTTGTATGCAGTGACTAGAAATTTTAGACAGTATAGAATGTTATTCTGTCAACCCAACATGTTGGATTTCATTGTTGGATTGTTGGAAATAGAATGTTGGAAATAGATGGTGGATCCAGGTTCTGCCTGCCTGCCTGTCTCCCTGAAAACTTATACAGAATAGGATGAAATGGTTGTGTGGGAAGAAGCCAGCTTTAGAAAAAATGAGTTTGAAAATGGATCTCTGCAGAGAGAAAAAAAATCCTCCAATTTTCCTCAATGCATCCTTATGGAAGAGGCAGTTAGGCAATAACTTAGCATGTTGCCGACTGTTCCAGTCTAAGACATCCAGTCTAAGACATTTCCCATCAGATGACTTAGAGTTACACATATGCAGTCTGCCTGTGCTTCCCAGTATACGTCAATAAATGAAATCACAACATGTTATTTCGTTATTCAGAAGAAAATAGAAACACTCCCACTGCTGGTAAAATGGTCGGAACAATTTCAGCAGTTGTGCACTTCATATTTCCTCTTTATTATACAAATTTATTTTACAAAATAACTAAAAATTGGGAATTGGGAAATGTGGGTTGAGATACAGGAGCAAATAATTTCACGTTTTATTTTGATCATTATATTCCTGAAAGTAAAGGTGCTTCCCCCCCACCCCCCCCAGCATGTTTAGGATGTGAGATATCCGAGGAATATGAGTGGGCAGGATTGCACTTTCACTTAACCTGTTTTTCAATATCCTAATCATGGAGCAGCAAGGCTAGGGTTAGGGCTATACACGTTTTCAAATTACTCCATTGTTCCTGTACTAAATGATTTTCCCAAGGGTAGAAACATTGTTCTGCCCACAGAACAGAGTTTAAACCGAGAGTTCTACCTTTTGAATCTGTGTGACATTAAAAGTCAACTGACTGGTTATAGCTTAATAACAAATATCCGATATATTAGAGGCAAAGCATCCCTTGAAGAACGTTGTTTTTAATTAGCCTATTTTTAGAAACACAAAATAACTTGAGTGCTTAGTGCAATAATGGAAATATCCAGTACTTCCAGTTCTTATTTCCCATTGTCAGTGTTTCTCAACTTCAGCAATTTTAAGATGTGTGCACTTCAACTCCCAGAATTCCCCCAGCTTGCTCATTGTTGTTTCTTTGCCTGATCATTGTCCTGTTCAACATTCTAGCTGGGAGAATTCTGGGAGCTGAAGTCCTCACATCTGAAAAGTGCTGAGGTTGAGAAATATTCACATTGCTCTGTTCAACCTTCCGTTCTGCAACCTAGCATGTTGTGCTCTTTTCTTCCAACTCTATGTCCTAATACAGGAGTGTCAAACTCAAGGCCTGGGGGCCGGATCCGGCCCATAGGGTACTTAGAACTGGCCTGGGGAGGCCACCCTGGAAACAGTGAAGGACAGGCCCGCAGTGCTTCTGCCAGCAAAAACAGGTTCCGAAGCTCCATTTTTGCTGGCAGAGGGTTGCAAGAGGCTGTGGCAGCCAAAACCAGAGCTCGGTAGCCCATTTTCTCTGGCAGAGTGCTTGGGCCACACCAGGTGTCCCTGACACAAGTGATGTTGAGCTAGCCACACCCATCCTGGCCAAGCCCACCCCAGTCCCCGGAGGTCAACCACAACCCTGATGTGGCCCTCAATGAAATCAAGTTTGACACCCCTGTCCTAATATGTCCTAATGTGTAGACTGGTTAAATGTGTGTTTGGCATTGCCTGCTAACAGGGAGAGGTCTGTAGTTTGTACAAGGAAACTCAGTTTCAAGAGTTGGCATAGAAGGTTTTGCCTTTAATGGCAGCATCTTGGAAGTGGAACGCTAGACATTTATCAGTACTTTTGACCTTCAACAAAACAGGTGTGGGAGACTAGAAAAAATCGAAGGATGTACTAAAATGTGAACCTGTAAAGCTGAATAAAAATATTGACTGCAAACCAATGTGACTGCATTGGTTGGCAGCATTCTTATTTCCAAGATTCAAGTGCACTGGTGTCTCAGTGGAACTGCTGTGTATTTGGTAAGGAAAAGTCAGTAAATACAGTCTGTAACAATCATTAGCCGAGTGTTCCAAATCTTTTTCCCTGCATTGTTTGTAGTTTTGGGAGTACAGATGTTCATTTTAGCTGTTCTGCTGATTTTTCCTCATGCCAAAGTATAATCCACCTTTTCTCAATAATCTTTTCTGGTATTATAAACTTGGGATCAGTGCTCCATCTGGTTAAAGATACCGTCTCTGTGTTGCTTCCAGGCATGGGAATACACTCCCTTAGACATTGTACTTGGCCTCGCTCCTCCTGCTTTTCAGGAAAAGTAGTAAAACCTTTCATCTGAAGCAGATTAGTTTGAATTAGTAGTCATTTAAACCATTTTAATAAGATTTTAATCATATAAGTTATATTTTGTTGGCTATCTTGAGTACTGTCTAGGTAGAAACGTGGATATCAGTTGTGAATGACAACAGCCCTGATTCTGCCATTTCTGTAAGCCTGACTGAGCACAACAAACCACAAAAATCAACTCTAGAGGAAAGTTAAAACTATATTTATTGAGATCAGTTATAATAACAGAACCTTGCAAATCTAATTATGCTCTCCTTCCTCCTATTATAGTTCAATGAATTAGGGAGATATCTGCCAGAGTCACTTCTGTTATCTGACTGTTGTGGACTTATAACATATATTACAGGTGTCAAACTCAAGGCCCTTAGGCCAAATGTGGCCCGCCACGTCATTTTATGTGGCCCGCGAGAACTGCAAGTTCCGATTGTCTTTAAATAAATAAAACAAAACATTTAGGAATTTGGTTACATTTACACTGTCTTACAGTTACATGTGGCCCTTTGAGGCAACCATTTCTCTGATGTGGCCCTCGGTGAAAATGAGTTTGACACCCCTGACATATGTTATATTTCTTGTCAACTTGGCAACAAAGCTTGCATATTTCCTTCCACGTCATCTTCTTTGCGGGGCTCTATAATACAGTTTTAGTTGATTTACTCAGGATAAATATATTTATTATGTGCACTTAATCTGTCACCAACTTGGTCTTTAGTACCAAAGAATTCAAGAAGAGTGTTGAAATATATACAGGAAGTCCTCTGCTTATGACTTGATTGCTTAGCAAACAGAGTTGTGACAGACCTCCTCAGAATTACTTACAACCTGGTTTTGAAGTTCCAATGGCTGTGTCGTCCCCCCCCCCAGTAGTCATGTGATTGTATTTTGGGTGCTTTGCAGCCACCTACTTTTGCAGCATCCCTTGTGACCACGATTTAACATGGGTTTGCCTGAAACCGGCATTTACTTCTGGTTTCCAGCAAAATGCCCATTGGGTACAATGGGTTTACTTAATCACTGTATTTGCTTAATGACCACCACGAGAAAGGTCGTAAAATTGGGTGTGGTCACATGGTGACCTGCTTAATGACCAACATGACTTATGACTATAATTCCAGGCTCAATTACTGCCATAATTTAAGGGCCACCTATATATGTGATTTCTATACTTAATGGCAATGGATTAATAACATATTCACAGAAGGACATTCTGATGGTCTTTCAATTCTACTGTTTAGCTCCTCAAAGAAAATAATTCAGTGGCATGTAAGAAACAGCATCTTCCCTTGAGTTTCAGGTGTGATGGATGGAGCCCAGGTATCTGTTTTCAGTACTAAGGATGAATCACTGTTGACAACTGCAATCTCTCCACACCCCATGCCCTTAGAGCAAAGGGAAATAGCAGTTTGTGTCTCTGCCGATGTTGACATACACACCTTCTATTTTTATGACTGGGAATGCCTTCAGAAGAATGTCCTTAGAAATTGGAAATCCTATGCAATCCAGTCTGGTAACTACTAGAAGACATAGACATTTCAAAACTGAAATTAATGTGCACGGAATGATTTCCTTATTTATGTGCCTGCATGTTTTAACATTTTGCATATTTAGTATTTAATATTCACTACAAATGGGACTACCTACAGCAGGGCTGTCGAACTCCCTTCCCACAGGCCAGATGCATCACGCCCAGTTTAGCAAAGGGGAAAAAAAAGTCCCAATATGTCACGTGACGCCACCATGATGACGTGAGTTTGACACCCCTGCCATACAGTATATGGACCAAAATGATTCCGTAGGTGATCTCATTTTAATGGATTCTAAAATGCCATCCCTCAAGTGCCTACATGTTGGCAGAGTTGCCATCCTCCTCTACCCAACCTGGGGTCTCCCTCTCTGGGTACAACCTAGTGTGCAACCCGCCACCCCCACCCACCCCATTCATTAGCTTAAAGGCTTTCTTTGTCAAGCATGTTGGTGTAATGCAATTAAATAAGGACAGCAGCCATCTGGTCTGCTTTTTCTCAGGCTGAGGAACACAGAGTACACACGTTCCTGCAAAGGCTGAGTTGGGTCCATTTTCTCCTTTCCCACCCTGTTGAGAGCGTGGGCGATGCTGGGAAAGGGATGAGACTCGGTTAGCCTTTGCTTTCTGTGTGGTAAAAACGTATGTTAGAGGGATAAGAATGTTGAGAATCTCTGAGGTGCCACTTCGTAAAACAAATGTAGGTTTAGATGAAGGAGAAAACGGAGGAAAGCTCCGAAGAGGGACAAATTCCCCAAAGGGGAAGGTGATTATATGCAGGTGGTTGGTGTATTCCTAAAAGTGGTGAGAGCAAACAACTCCTCTAACCGCAGTCTGCTAATGCTGCTTGTTCAGTGTGAGGCACATTCAGGACTAGATGAGAGATTAGCTGTGCTCCTTTTGAGCCAGATGACTCAGTGACTGTTCAACTAATATAACCTCTGACCTCCATTTTGTAAGACTCTGAAAACATTTCATTGCAGAAACCGGACTTCTGCTGCTGGGAGAGAACACTTTCTATGCTTGTCGGAGTTACTGTATCTCTCCTCCCTTTTTTCTGTAAAAGATGCCGGTAAAAGGGAACGATTCAGTTTGCTTGTTCTTGGATTCTTTCGGCATTGGATAGTCATTGGTGAGATGACATCTTGTCTTTCCCTTCGATTTCCTGGTAAATAGCACAGAACTGCTGTGGTTTGAGTGGTGGCAAATTAAAAACTCCATGAGAAGGGTCATTGGTTAATATCTTTCCCCTCTTTATCTTTCATTCCTGCTGTACTAATGTTTCCATTCAGCAAAACTCTCCAAAATAGCATGGAATTTTGTTTTACCATGAAAATGAGTTTTGATGGCAACTGGCAAGTCCAGTCGCAATATTACTAAAAACCAATTTCAATAGGGATAAAACAGTATGTGATGAATTAAGTGAGATAAGAGGTTGGATGTGAAATATTAATTTTTGGTCACTGACACCAGCCTAACTGAAGAGATCCTGAGTTTTATATACTTCTTGCATTAAAAAAAAAGTACAGGTAGGAAATGTTACTTCCTTGTTCCTTTCTCTGGGGCTTCAGTCTTCTGTACACACATTGTTTTTGGCTTCTAGGCAAGAAAAATATATGTACTTCCCAAATTTATTTTGTCATACAAATGGAAGCATTTTGAAGTGGAACTATTTATCTGAAAAGAAGTTTGCCCCCTGGAGGAGGATTTGACAAACCCTCTGTTTCCAGTAGTAACATGGAAACTTAGCCTAACTAGGCAGCAATACATAACTATATTAGATTGATTTTTGGACCTGACTGGCAGGCAATCACCACCAGGAATTACCAGGAATATTTATATTCCCAATGATTGAATGGTCATTGAGATGTGCCTGCTCATTACCATAGTACTGTATCTCTCACATATTCCTGAAGGCCTGAAGACACCCATACAGGTTCTGTATTATCATCACTTAGTGCTTTGCTAATAAATTGCTGGGCATAGAAGATGTTTTAGATTCTCATTGGATATGGTGCTCATAGAGAAGTGAGAAGGGAGAGCGATGAATACAGAAAACGAAAAAGGAGAAGTGTTTTTCTCCCTGTGACTTGAGAGGTAGTTGAAGTGTTACACTAGCTTGAATATTGTTCTCAACATTTTGATTTCTGTAAAAGGAACGTGTAATCTCCTCCTCCAGCACATCCCGGAAGAAGAATCATTCCAATAATATAAGCAGAGAAACAAAGCCCATTTATCAGACAAAGACATTTATCAGACATTTATCTAAAGACAAAGACTAGCAATATCTCTGGTGGCTTGTGCTTGTCCCCCAAGTGTCAACCTTTTCATTTCTCCTTCTAGCCATTTTAGATGCTGTTCTTTGCACTTGGTTCTTTTTGTTGTTGTTGTTTCCCCAGCTTGTGTATGCGTTTCTGCTTGGAACAAAGGACCAATATTTTTTTTCAAGTCTATAATTCTACATTGAAAGTTGCACTTTGCCTGGAATTTGAAAGTTCTTGGCCTTGTGCCATTTGAATCCCCAATCAACTGATTTGTGACTTAAGATCTTTTGACGTAAGAGCCTGGCATCCTTTTGCAACCTTTCTTCCTAAAACAGGATAAATTGCTATAAAGATGAAGATTGTTTAGCTAATGTTCCTCAATGAGCAACATGAATAATGAATAACAATCACAAGATTGCAACCCAGGCATCGAAGTGGGCATATCCTTTGATATTTGAAGTGCGACAAAATCAGATGTAGTGGATGTATTTCCATTGCATGAAGTACAAAAGAGGCTAAGAAATTGGGCATTTTGAGAAAAGACTAAAATCTTTTACCCGTCACCTTTCCATCAATAGATTGGGATTAATATTTTGCTATCTTTTTTTAGTCACTTATTTTTCTTTCTCTGAATAGTTAAAAATGAACGTTTAATCATGTTTTGAATATTTGTAAATCATGTAGAATATTGTATTGAGATGATAATATGTTAAGGTTGAAAATAAATAAAAATGCCATAGATCAGGGGTATCAAACTCGTGGCCCGTGGGCCGGATGCATCACCTTCTGGCCCTGGCCCTGCCCAGTTTAGCAAAGGGGAAAAAAGTCCCAAAACGTCAGGTGACGCCGCTGTGATGACATGAGTTTGACCCCCCTGCCATAGATGATCTGCCTTCTCTAATTTTAGCTAATGAAAAACCTGGCCTCAAAGTAGTTGTGGATAAATTGTAAGGAATTGTGTTTTTACCAGAAAAGAGGGCTTTTCCCCCTCTTAGAATGCAAAATGCAAAGTTGGAGGACTGAAAAGCCAAATACTTGTGGAAACTAATTCCGTAAAATGAGAAAAGGCCCAAGTTTGTCTTTATCCCAACTTAATATGTGAACATCAAAACACGTGGGAGTACTGCTCTGGACAACTCCCCCCCCCCAAGCAAAACAAAAAGCTTTCCTTTAAATGGCCCTTTTACGGTTGTTTAAATTAAGACTATTTCTTAATTGAGATTAAGATCAAATGAACCCTCTTCCCCAATTGGTCATTCGTTTTTGTGTGCATGTTTAAGGAAATGAAAGCCACAGTAAATGCCACCACCCCATGCTTCTACATTTAACTGTGAAAGAAGAGCTAGTGTACGTTAGCACAGGGCAAAAGAAGGGGTGATTATGGGTACAGATGGGTAAAAACTGGGGATGCAAGGAAAATAAGCCCAGACCCAATTTCCAAACATCTCTTCAGATGGATTACTGCTTAGTCCAGATTGGTGTGGTGCTTTTAGCTTTTTTTCTTCATGCAGAGGCCTGGATCCCCCTTTTCTCAAATAGCAGCACCAACATAGATAGTGGCGTTGTAGCTACTGTTCCAATCCATTCAATTTAGGGCTGAAGAACTAAGTGCTAGAATCAGAACAGAGACAGAGCACGTATCTGCCTAAATATATCTTGATTCTTCCTCTTCCTGTCCTACTGTTTAATTTTCCTATAATGGACTTGAGGCACTTTCTTGGTCTGTAACTGTTTCTTTATCAGAGTGGAGGAACACACAAACTTGCGATGCTCAGCCTGATGTCATTCTTATATTTTAGGCTAAAATTGCTCTCGGACTCAGTCAGCATAATTAATGGACAGGGACACCTGAGAGCATCAGGATGGGATAACCTTCAGCAACTATTAAAAGTGTATTATTTTGGAAATCATATAGTGACGTGGTTGTCTGTCTCTGATTATTTCCTTGCTAGTGATTTATAGCACTTTTAGAGCCACTTAACCATTATTGGGCTGGAATAATAATAATTCAGACAGACTTTATATCCTTTAAATCATGGGTGGCGTATGCTATGGAGTTATTGTAGTTTATGAGTGTGGAACTGAACTCTGTTTCTGTCAACTGTCTCTGGCTTTGATATGAGTGGCAAAGTGATGGCAGAAAGGCTGAATGCAAGGTCTGTGCCATTTCTCTCTAGATTTATTCTCTTTTCATTTTTTGTTAATAATTTTATTGACACTTTTAATAAGCACAGTAAAAACCAATACAAACTAAGCTAGAAGAAAAGAGAAAAGGAAAAGTTCAGAAAGTACAGAAAAAAAGAAAAATGTAGAAAAGAAAAAGACAACAAAGAAAATATTAAATAAGTGGCTTCTAACCTTCATCACACTGAGCAGAAGCTAATATACTAATTTTTTATCCTCTTTTAAAGTAACAAATAAAAAAAATATTTTCTCCCCGTAGACTTTTATCTATACACAATTTAGAAATCATCATCTTTTTAATCCTAGTTCAGCAAAAAACCAATTAGAAGTTGCCAGAAATATCAAATAGTTTATCTCTGATCAAATAGTCAAACTTTATATTCTTTCTTTTTGCTCTGCACAATCTTGACCTTTAAATTATGTCGGTGACATGCAGGATTTGATATTTCATCATTCTTTAGCAGTTAAAAGAAGTCTTCAAAGCTTTTATCAGCTTACTTTGTAAATCCCACAAAGAGGCTTCTTCAGATTTTTTTGTTGCAGCTGTTCTGTGTCAAGATGCTTTTCTTGATTTAGCTTTTGTGTTCCCATTTTAGTAATTTCAATTTTGTTGTCTTCCATATTTTCAAACTCAATAATGTCTATGTCAGGTAAAAAGTTTTTAAAAATTTTCTCACCACATGCTAAAACTTTATTGAAATCTCTATTCGTTCTGAGATGTTAGTAATTTTTCAGTCCAGTTTTTTAAAAAAACCTCTTTAAAATAACACAAGGTTGTACTGTAGCCAGCTTAGTCATTTTAATTCTTTGCTGCCTGGTTCTTTAGTTCCCTCTAGTGTCTATTTGCAATCTGTATAAAACTTCAGTTTTTAGCAGCTTTAATTCCATTTCAGTCATTTCCATAAGTTTATTATTTACTGTAATTATATATTTGCTTTGCAAGTCTTATAACAAAAATAATCACTATTCCAAATCTTTCTGGACTCCCAATCTGTTTAAAACTTTTTTTGCCTTTGGCTAATTGCATATTATTTTAAATTCTTAAGTCTCTGTTTAAAATTTCTTAAATCTGAAGAAAGTAAAACTCACTATGTGTCAAATTAAGCTTGCTGTTTTGAAGGTCTCTAATATCCATAAAGTGGTTAAATTGAACATTTCCAAATGTGTTTAGAAAGTGAGTTTGGCTGGGTTTATGTCCTTATGAAAGGCCTCACCACTGTGGAGAAGAAAAAAGTCATCTCCCCTAGTTTCTGGTGCTGACACCTGCAGGAGACAGTTTTATGATCTCCTCATGAGGAGTTGCCATTCAGAGCACTTGTGAGGATCTCCCAAATCTCTTTTGTCAGTCATCCATAACTCACACTGGAAGCTGCTTCGTTGTCTTTTTATTATATTTTCACTAAGTGGACCAACTTGCACATCTTTCTGTGGCTTAAAAAATTAATATATTTGATGACTGTCATTCTGTCAATGTGAATACCACCAATATAGGTTCTGCATTTTTCCTTCACCAGGCCAGATTTAGGAAATCAAGAACCATATGATTCTAATTGGTGTTATTTGTCTCTTTACAGAAGCAGGACGACGAGGAAGCCGAAGATGAATTGGAAATTGCTATTGACAACACTGCTTTCATGGATGAATTCTTTTCAGAGGTAAACATTGCTGAGAAAACAAAAAGCAGCTCTGAAATTAAAGCTGGGGCTTCAGAGTAATAAAATTATGGAACATTATGAGATTTACCGGTATTTAATTGTCCTCTTGCTTGAGGAGACACAAAAATTTCAGAGACCAAAACAGACTAATGCTGGAAGAACCGTGGACTGCAACTAACCCACTTAATCTTCCAGCGGCCACAAAAGGTCATTGGCAATGTGGTAATGTGATCAAGAATGGTCCCCAAATTGGCATTTTGTTTTCAGCTTGGGAAGCAGTTTATGCATTTTTTAAGGATGGGGATGTAAATATTTTGACTCCCATTTCTAGGGCTAATTTTGGCTAACAGCCTCAATTCCAGTAGTCCTGATTAAAACAGAGATAGCCAATTCCAGCTTCTTAAGCACAATGGGCAAAGGCCAGGTTTATTTTTTGTCCTTATAGCATGTTTATCCTGGGTTGGGGTTTTGTTGTTGTTGTTTTTTTGCTAAAAGTCTCCAGAGGGGAGTCCATACATTTAATATAGTGAGAATCAGAGAGAGAGAGAGAGCGTAAGGCCTTCTCCACAGGTTTTAAGCCTAACCTTAGCCTGGGAGAAAAATTAAAGAAAGAATTGATACAAATTCTTAAATTTCAATTGCAGGGCTTATATAATGTCCCGCTGGTTAGCGTTAAGACTTGGGAGAGCTGTTTTATTGTAATCAGACTTGGTAGAATGCTCCTGATTCCCATCTCATTTTTTATTTTGCTAAATGGAAAGGCTCTGGTCAATGTATTCTCAATAGCCATCTTATATTGCCTTGCTGTGGGCCTGTTGGAAGATCAGCAAGGGGCAGCAGACAGACACAGAGAGATGGCAGGAAGCAATAAAGGAAGCAGTGCGACTTCCATCACTTGCTATTTTCTTTAGCCCAGTATTTAAAAAGGAGATGCTGGGGCAAAACAAACTACAGTCATCACTGCTGTTACCTTCTTTATCTCTAGTGCTTATGAAATAAAAAGTAGAATCTGGAATCTTTTGACAAAAGAAAAAAGGACTGCGTCTGGTATGGCCTTACAAAGTTTTAAGCTTAAAAAAGGATTACTGGAGGGCCCTCGCGGTCCATGAGCACCATTTCCCCCTCCATATCAACTGCTAATACTAAGTCTGCAGTTAGCTATGACAAAGGAAACACCTTCACCTTGCCTTGAGTAGTTGTTGAGGAGGATAATTATAATGATAGGGTGAGGCAAACTGTTGTGATGTTATAAGCAGCGAAGAGGGTAGGTCTGATTTCTGCATTAGTGTTCATGAAGCCATAAAGAGTGAATGTGAACATAGTCTTAAAAATATTGCATTTAAACATAAATACCATTTGTATATATGAATGTGGAGTAAATGGTCTGTCTCTAGTATATATACTTTCAATCCTACACGGGAAAAGACCTGAATACACCAAGACTTGCATACCTATACCCCTGAAAATCTACGAAAACAAATATATATGGGGAACTACTGATTCTACTGATAGATCAAAATACCTTATAAGAGAGCATCTTTCCATTGTACAAACCAGAAGTGAAGCTCACACATTTACTGAAAATAATAGAACACTTCCACTGAATATTGACTTATTTTTTTTCAGCTTTGTAGCAGGGATGGTGGGAGTAGATAGAAGATGAATTGCACTTTTGCTTGATGCAAAAGAAGGGGAAAAGTCTGCCTGTTTTGTAAAATTCACCCTTCAACTCACTGCCTGCAGACTGAGACAGGAACGTCCCCATTGCATGCACGACGATCATGGCTGCTGCTATTGCTATGTTTCTATATGAATCCCTGTAATGAAAATGAGCTTTGAGCTTTGGACTGACTTGATGGAATGTGGTCTTCTTTTCTTGGCTTGTGGCAGTGATTCCTTCTCAGCATCTTTTCATAATTTGCAGATTGAAGAGACTCGGCAGAATATTGACAAAATTTCAAAGAACGTAGAAGAGGCAAAAAAGCTGTACAGCATTATCCTGTCTGCTCCTATCCCTGAACCAAGTGAGTAGATGCAATGTTCATAAACTTTGGTTTGAAAATTCTGAGCCTAAACCCTTCTCCCCATTTTTTAAAAACATTATCTCTGTATCAGGTAGAAGGAGAAAGATAGTTGCAGCTTTTGGAAGAGGCTAAAATGTCCCCCTTTTTATACCTGAATGGATTCATCCATATTGGGGCTGCTGCTGCTGCTGTGTGTAGTGCAGTGGAGAAAGGATCTTTACTGCTATTCTCCTACTAAAGGAAATCTATTTGTGTTCTGCAGAAACAAAGGATGATCTGGAACAGCTGACAGCAGAAATCAAGAAAACGGCTAATGCTGTCCGAAACAAGCTTAAAAGTAAGAGACCTCTCCTGGAAACAGGCTAGGTTTATTTTATTTGTACAGTATTACTTAAACAATTACTAAATTTTGCTTAAATGTTGGCCTTTACATGCCAGATGCAAGTCCTGTGAGCATATTATGAATTCTATAGACACTTTCCCCAAGTCCTTCTGTCCTCTGGATGTGTGGAGTTGAAAGCCAACCCCGATGAAGGGTGCCTAACCTCAGGAAACTTTTTGTAGCCATTACACGAAGGGAGTGTACTATTCTCTTTAAGTACTAAAGCCAAATCCATGCTCAAAGCTAAGAAATCACCATTAGGTTCGTTCTTCCTACCTGAACAAACCTACCGCTCCCAATGCTAGCAAGTGACTTAAGATTTACAAGAATGTAGCCCTGGGTTTAATTAGAAGTTATTGTGAGCTTCTATTCTTCCCAATTTAGATCTGCATTCTGTTTCCTTTGTTTTGAAATGTCATAAATTCAATCAATCTATACTACAGTACAAAACCGTACTAGTGTTTATTCTAAAATTGGTATTTTTTTTCCTTTGCCTTTCCCTCTGCAATTACGTGTGTTGAAAAACTGAATGTTTACTTACATGGCACAAAGAGAGCGATTTTTATCCATGCCTATATCCCTATCTAGATATCTTTAAACTATTTTTAAAGTTTCTAATCACTTCTCATTGATAAAACAATCCCAACCTGGGGATACAACCATGAAAACAATTTGGAAAAAAAACATTTTGCTATTTAAACTTTCTACAAAATTCCCACATCTTAAAACCCTTAAATTAGTTTTAAATCCTGGTGAAGCAGACCAAAATAAACAGAGTATCAACAGAAGCAACGGAAGCTCCTTAAATACATATAGCCAGAATTCCTTTCAAACTGTGATATCTCCTCATTTTTCTTGGCTGCACAGGTATGGAGCAGAATATTGAGCAGGATGCGGCTCGATCATCAGCTGACTTGCGGATACGGAAGTCCCAGGTAAGTGGAGCTCCATGGTGGTCGGATTAAAATGACTTCACCAGCTGTTATCAAGGAGTTAAGTGAATGATACAGAGTGATATGGAGGAGACAGAACTATATTTTTGAATATAGCAATAATGAATTGTTAGTGCTGAAGCCCTTGTCTGCTCATGTACATAACCCTGACTCCCAGTTGGAATTATGAGGACTAGCATGTTCAGATTCCTAGGCATATTTAATGAGAAGCTCTTGGGTTTAACTGTTCCATTGACCAAATTAAGCACTGAAACCCAGCTTTAATTAAAAGGGAAGTAAAGGAAAGCGACAGTTTAAACGTAGTAGGTGAATTACCAGACATAGCAGGTGAATTTCTTTTAATTTTGAAGGACTGTGGGATTGGAGCTGTTTTTAATGCTTTGGCAAAATAATGTAGTGGTTTTAAATACCTTAAAAGTAATTTTGGGTAACGAACAGAAGTAATGATTTTTCATGTTTTTCAAAATAAA
>JAOYMU010000001.1:59776757-59786921 GCA_025802295.1 Psammodynastes pulverulentus
TAAAATGTTTTTATGCTGAGAAAATTACCTGGTTTAGGGGATGTGGCATAAGAAAGCCTAAGAATTAAAGCTTTTTTTTGCATTCACCATGCAAAATGTGTTACATAAATTAAGGTTGAAATTATGTCCTAACCAGAGTCTGCTAGCATTTTTGTATAAAAAAAAGCATTAAAGCAGGTTTGTCCACATTTGTAAACCTGGAACTTTGGAAAATGAGTTCATTAAACTCTAAATTGACAATTGCAGGCACTCTGCTGGCTGAGAAAAGGATCCTCTTTATAGCTTTGGTATTTCTTTGGCTGAAGAAATAACCGAGTTTGGGTTACTGGTAACAAGGCTGTGCAGAACTTTGAGTTTTAAGGAAAATGGGTGTTTAGGAGCCCATATGAGCATGCAAGCACCTGTGACTGACTCCTTATCCTTAAATGATTCCAGGAAAAGACTCAACTGCTTTAAAAAACTGCTGACTGGTGCACAATGAGGTGCATGCCAGAGCATCTTTTTTCTTTTGATACCAAAGTCCTGCATGGCTCTAATTAATGCACATTTCTGATTCAGATGTGCAAGTTTGGACAGCAAATCCCATTTTAAAGTGCAAACTGGATAAGGAACTGTATTATATTGTATCCTTGGCTACAGTATGTGTTTGTGTGCCTGTGTGTAATATCTAAGGCAAACTTTATATTGAATTGAGGACCAGATATCTTACAAGTAGCTCTGTCTCAACAATTCTTTAAAAACAAGATAAGGAGGGCATAGAGTTCATGGTTTCTGGAATTCTTTTCCATATTTTAATATTAGTGCTGCTGTGGGCTACAGGATCAGGAGGAAGGGGAGGTTCAAAGGGGAGACTCAGAACTGAGCAGTCAGCAATATTCCTAGAAAACGCCCAAATCCTTCTCCCATAAGAGCACATTACAGACATTTTTCTGAAATATTTTCCCAGCAGCTTCTAGCCATATCCAGCCTATTTTTAAAACTTTATCTGGTTTCTCTCATCATATCAAATTTGATCCCAATCTGTTCAATTTTCAGAATTATCCTGCTGACAGAATCCAGTGTCTCTTTTACACTAATTCTTCCCAAAATTCCACTGTATTGGAAAAATAATACAATTTGGAATTTTTATTCGGCTTTACAGAAGCCGCCAAGTCCAAATGAAACCTCCATCCTATTCCCTGCCATCCTGATCTTTCTGAACCTGCCTAATAATTTAAAATAAAATCAGCCTTAAACACTAGGGATTGTCTGTCTGGATGGCTCTGATAATCCAATTTATTCTAAAAACGGAATAGTTGGATGAAGGTTTCTAAAGCCAATGTCACTAGTTCTTCATTTGCACATTCATACCCATCACAATGTAACTTAAGCTTTGAACTTTTACTTACAGGATTACTTGCTTCTGTTGAATAGAACTGAACATGTATATATTTGGCAACATATTCAATGGTGATTAGACCATTTGTTGATTATACATATAGATTATCAATTATATTAAGTCATAGAAGTGCAAGTATCGGTCCTGTGATGGTATATGGAAATGACTTTGGGAGACAGGAGGAAGATCCATAGCAAGTGGAACTGTTAAATAAAAGGCAGCTTAGCCTGTAGAAGAAATGGGGACATGGCAAACATCTCAGAAGGGACGCTTCCTAGTTTCTTGGGTTGTAAAAGCAAGAGAAGAAATGAACTTCCAGACTTGCAAGATTCTATTAATGTAATCTTACGATGAAGTATAATTAATTCATAGTATCAAACCAAGTACATAATTACTAATACTGGTAATACAATTGAAGTAATACTACAAGCAAAATGCATTAACTCAATCAAATGCGGTCCGTCCAACTTGCTCAAACTTTACCTCCTATTTGTTAGCACACTGGCTAAATCTTCCTTTTTTCACTCTTCTAGAAAACAATAATTATCATTGTGATAATAGTAGTCTTGCTGGGAATTGTAGCTCTCATTATTGGACTTTCAGTCGGACTGAAATAAAAGTAACCAACTGGGTTTCTGGCACTGAACCGTAAGTAGCCTGGGAAGCTGAATTATTATTTCAGTTCTTGCCTGCTTTTTCAGGATTAGTTTAATCTGTCACTACCAGTGAAAATTTTTAACATTTTTCTCTCTGTTTGAAGATCATAGTACATACTCGGGTCAGGGTTGATTAGTTTGTTTAATCACAGTACCCAAATGTATCCCTTGGTTTGTAAAATTAACTGCATATACTCCAATATCGGTCTTTCTACAATGTGTGGGACAAGGGTCTGACATCCAATTTACACTTTTACATATGTTTCTGAATTTTGGCTTCCCAGCACTGGAAAGTGGTAGAAAAGAATGACCAGTTTCATGAATCAAACTAAGCCACAGTATGATTTGTGTGGTTTCAGCTTAGTACAACATGCCCTCTCTGCCATTGTTCTTTTAACAAACAATGGCTTAAATTCATTATACATGGACTAGGTCACCATGGCTTAGTCAACTACTCTTAAAATAAACCTCGCAAATGTTTGATAGTCTGGAGAAGTTTGAGTTTTTTCACAAATGTGAAGTATACTTTCTGAATAGGAATCTATTGTATGTTCCTCCACAGAAATAAATTGTATTTGAGATTGGTATTAACAGTCCTACTTGGTCCTCTGGTAAAACAAATTTCAAGGCCATCTGTAGAAATTAGTTGATTTTAATGTTTGGTTGATCTGTGAAATTTTCCCATGATAATATAGGTCCCTGATAACAGATCAGCTATTTTTCCTCATATTAGTCCCATCACTTCCCCTCACCATTGTTCTCTGAGCACCTCATTCAGAGTGTAACTTTTGTTATACCTCAAAGATGATGGTGATGGTCTCCCATTGCCTTTTTGTAGACTAAAACTTCAGGGCTAATAAGGAAGGCCACTGTGGGGGGAAAATACAATTTTAATTCATTAAGCATACTGAAAACCAGGTAAGGGGATGATTCCTTTCATGGTCTACCACTCTATAGGGCCATGATGGCAAACCTATGGCATGCGTACCAGAGGTGGCATGCAGAGCTCTCTCTGCGGGCACGCAAGCCGTTGCCCCAGCTCAGCTCCACCATGCCTGCGTGCAAGCTCCCTCTGGCCAGCTGGTCTTTGGGTCTCTGCCATGCATGTGTAGAGGGCAGGGCACATGTGGGGGATGAGTGCACATGCACGGGGATGCACACACATTGCATTTTTGGGATTTACATGCATGTATTTTGGGCACTTGGTGTCGGAAAGGTTAGCCATCACTGCTATAGTAGTTTATATTGATATATGACTAAAATAAAGTGGGCTGCTCTTTCCTTTTTGAGACCTAACTTCCCACTTTGTGCCTTTCCATCTTCCAGACATTCCCAAGCTCCTTCTAAGTCAGTAGCAAGATTTCCCTTCTTGAACCTCAATGCCATGATTTGTGCTTCCCTTCCCTTCCCTGCTTGGATGAAGTATGAATGGTGCTCAGCAGGATGAGTGCCCTTGCACCCGTTCCAGTTCCATAGCCTGAAGACCCTAATGTACCTTCCTGCAACCAGAATATCCAGAAATCTCATGGCATTCCAGAGAGGAGTTCCTATCTGATCTACTCCTTATCCATTCCTCCTTTCCTTCCTGATTTACCTGCTGGCTTCAATTTAAGGATTTCTTCTGGAATGATCAACAACACAGTGGAAATGAACCTTAGAGGAATTTTGGGAGCCTTATTGCCTACCTCACTGCTTTTAATTTAACCCTTTCAAAAACATTGTACAGATTATTGGACTTGTCAGTCAATGCTATTTTCAAAAATTCCATTTAGAACTAAGACTTAAACCGCTAGGTAACTCCTAATCTTTACCCCATTTTATACTCCACAGGCTGGAGCAGGTTTTGTATTTTTTATAGAAAACATGAGATGATAGCCTAGAAGGAGTCCTTCAATCCACATCAAATGAGGGAATGGTAGCTATGAACATGACAAATGAGTCTGCAGTCGGTTAAGCTTTTATTGGAAGACACAATGGATTTAGGCAAACAAGTAAAATTGAGGCACTCCAGTTGGTGTTCAGTCCATGTTTTAAATCAGGCCAATATCTGTTTTTTGCATTAGAGATGGACTATCAGCACTTACACCCTTGAAGTCTGAGTTGCTTGTGTTTTATTAACTATTCCAGCTCAAATGTTTTGATATAGCCACAGATATTCCATATTTTGGGAACTTAGAAGAGGCCTGAGTTCAAATATTTCAAATAACAAAGACACTCCTTGGGATATGTGTTACTTCATATTGGACAGCTCCTTTCACTTTTGGAAAGCAATTATATTTCTGAGGTGCTGTAAGTAGTGGTGTATGCAAAATGTTTTAGTTTGAAATAATCCAGTTTTGAGCAGTTGTCAGAGTGCACTAAAATTGTCTGACCTTAGAACCAAAAATGAATATGTCACCTTAAAGTAGGACCACTTCCAGTACACTTGAAACTGTCCATTTTAACCCAACATGTTTTGTACAGCTCTATTTGAAAACTTTAATTTCTTTCAAATCAAATATTGAAGGCACAATTGCATCTCATCTCTTTTTCTAATATATAATTGTTTTTATGGTCTAAACTTTTGAGGACATGAAGATTAGGGAAATTGGGGATCGGGAGGATTCTTTATGTTTTAAAATTTTAAATTTTGTACTGATGGTTTCTGGTTGATAAATGTTGCACCCATCACTGAACTTACTATTTGTAACCTGACCCAAGGTTTGTAGGGCAGAAAAAGTGGTCTGGAGAAAAACATTGGGTTTAGTTGATGTGGCATGGCAGCTGAAACCCGTTTCTTCTAACATCTAATCTGTTTATAGAGGATATTTTATTACTTGGTAAAATCCTTCTGTTTTGTTAAAGATGAAAGAGAAAGCTTTCTTTTATGAATATGGTTATAGCATTAATGTTTTTCTGATAGAAATTCCCAGCATTTTTTTTAACTTTTGTTTTTGTATATAAGAACATTTTGCTTTGATTAACAACTTGTATGCCCTTTGGCCTGCTCCACTGCACCTGTTGCACTCCTACAGCGGTATAACTCATAGAAATGAAAACATTTGTGTATTGCTTTAAAAAGGTGTGGATTTTTTTTAGAGGGGGTACTTTTTTGTTTATTTAGAGAAGCTTTTGTTAATTTAGAGAAGTTATATCATCAGAAGCATGCCAGATTTTTCCCTGAGGGAAAAGTTAACACAATTGTTGTTGCCTTCAAAATCAGTATATTTGCTGTGTGGAAATCTACCTCAGAGACTGAATCAACCAAATTCTCTGCTTACACCTGACCTTTGATGTAGACGACTCATTTTTACGGCAGATTTTGGGACTCTGGCAGTAGTGTTTTATGCAGATTTGAGATCAGCGGCATACTCAAATTCTAGAGAGATTATTTTCTTTTTAATTATATGAGATATAATAGTCCTTTGATTGGAACCGAAGAGAAAGTGATTCCCATTTTGTCTGGGGAGAGATGACTACCTACTAATTCCTAGCAAAATCTATCAACTCCTCCACCAGTTCCACCATTAGATTCTAGTTTGCCTAGCCATGGATAAACAATTTATATAACACTTTTTTGAGGGTACACAGACAGCTAAGAAAGTGTGGTGGTCTCTCTTGGCCTTGATGTCTGTAACTTGTAAATGGGAGTGGCAGTGAAAGGACCATTTATGAAAACTATCTGTAAAGATGAAAAACTGCACTTCAACATAGCGAGCTGCCTATGGACAGCGGAGATTCTAGGAAATTGTTTTTGATAGAACTTTTTAAAGAAATGATGAAGCTTAAGAATAAATGAATTATTGGAACATCGGTCTGTTATTTTTGTGTCTGTCCACGGAACTCCTGAAGTAGTGGGTATAACCATATAATTAATTTTGAGGAACGTGTACTTCCTTTGGCCTGTATCATGTTTGCAGCATCTGTAAGAAGGTGTGGTAAGAATGATTCCATGAACATAGAAGTACTTTTAGGACACCAACATTACCTGAATATTTTCCTCTCATTGCTAGTAATTATGCAGAGATGTCCTGGTAAATGAATGCACGAGTAGAAATGGACTTTTGCACAATACCCTTTCCATCTAAAACAACTATGAATTGTACAAGTTCCCAACATGAACTGGGCCCAACAGTGTTGTATAAAAAGAACTTAGGGGACAAAAACTCAATGAAGAGAATTTTGCAATATAATCTGAGTCTGTGAAAGAATGGTTTGTATCTTCTTCAACTCCTCTGTGTTGTGACTCAACCTTCCTATTGTGTAGTCTAAAATCACAGTTACAGGTAGTCCTCTACATACAACCATTTGTTTAGTGGCTAATCAAAGTTACAATGGCACTGAAAAAAGTGATTTGCAACCAGTCCTCGCATGTACGACCATCGCAGCATCCCCACAATCACATGATCAAAATTCAGATGCTTGTTAACTGGCATGTACTTACAACAGTTGTAGAATCCCAGGATCACATGAAGGCCATTTGTGACCTTCCCAGAGAGGAGCTGACCAGCGAAGCCAATGGGGAAAGCTGGATTCACTTAACGACTGACCACCATGGGAAAAAAGTTTGTAAACGTGACCCATTTAAAAACCACCTTGTTTAGCAATGGAAATTCTGGTCCCAATAATGTTTGTAAGTTGAAGACTTACCTGTACTATGTGACTCATATAAAATAAGCCCTGTTCTTCCTCAATTCTATCACCTCCATGTTTATTAATATATCTGGGTATTTTACCTCTTGCTGAGCAGAAGAAGATAATGATTATGATATGCTGCATCATCCTCATCATTATCCTGGCTTCTACTATTGGGAGTTTCTTTATGTGAACGCTCATTCCTTGTTCTTTGCCATTTGTCTCAGGTAAGTTGTATGCAAATACAGAAGCTTAGTGTTATCTTAACCAGCGTAATTGGTATCTTCCAAATTGCGGTTGTATTAGGCTGTATTTCTATTTTCCACCTACATTAGTGCATGCCTAGTTGTGGTGAAAATGCTTCACCTGATACTTCTTTGCAGTAACTAATTGTTTATAGAAATATAGCCATCTACTTATATAAGCTTATGCAATCTAGGTAAGTGAAGTTAAATATCATATTCTTAAACTGCATCAAGTGAAAAGATAGAAGATATTTTATTCTAATCAACAGGAGGAAAACTATCTGCATATTAGGGTTGTAATTTCCATGATCTTTTTTGTTTAATATGATCAGACACCACTTATGTCTATATCTTTTCATTTTTCTTCTCTTTCCTTTCAGGATGGATCTGTACGATGATTTTAGCCTTTCAAGCTTCCCCAATCCTTTATCTCCTGTTCTTCCACTTTTGGAGATGTCATAGCCAATGATTAACCTATCAAAATGTCTTATTTGGTACAAGAGGGAAAGAAGGAGCCAGAATAGAGCAATGCTTAGAAACTTCAGCTTGGAAGGGGGGAAGTGAACATTAGAACATAAGGGTCTTTTTTATAACAACTACCAAAAGCCAAGCAACCTAAATCTTGATTGATCTGTCAACATTAATGCTTAGGTTGTATGGAGCCTCATTGCCAGTTATGCTGGCTCCTTCTACCCAGCGTAAACTTTTTGGTATTGAAACCCAATTCTTGGGAGACATTTTAAATGATTCTTATGGAATACGACAATAAACTCCATATTCCCCTGCCTTATTTTTGCTGTCAAAATCTGTATATGCACCTCCTTGCTTTTAAATGTGAGGTGTTTTCCCTGGCTGTACTTTCTGCTTGTGCTATGTCAAATGTCAAAAGAAATTACTTGTTCCAAGACTCCTTCCAAGACACTCTTAGCTACAATGATATGAAATTAGACATCTGGACAAAAATCTGTCCCGTATTTTCTCACCTTCTGAATAATACCCAGAACAATCTTTGTAAACCTTGTGATTCCAGTCACAGATATGTATATATTTCTAGCTCATTTAACTGAATGATGGCAAATTTTGACCCAAGCTGCAGGCATCTGTAGCGGAGGCAAGGCTTTAATGTTCATGAAGAAGATTTGTTTGGACATCAACTGTATCAACATATTTTTACATACTGACTTAATACATTTCTTACATACTGAAAGTTTGTCTTTTATTTAAAGAATTAAAACTTATTTATTCAAGCATGTAATATTTATTGCTTTGGATCATGGCCCTGGTTAGGATGAGTGAGCATGGTTAGCATTTTATTATTTTATTTTATTTTTATTATTTATTTATTTTATTCATTTTATCTGGTCCAATGATACCCATTTAGCTTCCATTTGGGTAAGCATCTATTTTCCCCTTTGAAATGAATTCATAATTAGATAGGGAAAGGGAGATATTTGTAACTATATAATGAACTATGCTAGTAATTCCAGATTTAAGTTATTCTGCTACTGTTCCAAAAGCATAGATGTTAACAAAGAAATCTTCCTGAATAAAAAGTTTATTTCTCTAGAATCGTGTGTGATGGACTAAGTCAACGAAGAATACTCAGATACAGTAGTATGTGGAAAAAACCCACAAATTTGGGTCTTAGAATCTCTTAGGATCTTCCCAGTTCAGCTCCAAATACTGGAATAACTTCTTTTCCACCTAAATTTACAGCAGAGATGGGCCTAAATGCACACTTTTTAAAAATCTATATACTACTAAAACTTTTGCTTTTGTTTGTAACATTCAATTGGGCAAAGTGGTACATCACAGACAATTTTTGAATCAACATACCTCAAATGGGCCAACTTACAGAATGCAACCAAAATCCCGGATCCATGACTCCTGTGGGATTGAAATGTGGCAAATTTGTGGCAATTTAGTGCTGCCATAATCAGCTGCAGTTACATTGTTGCCATTTCCAATGCTCCCTGCCAATTTCCCACAAGCCATGTCTTTGCTTGTAGGATGCTGGCTGAGAGTATCAGGAACAGGGAAGCAGGCAGGAGAGGTCGCATATTGCTCAGGTACATTTCCCCCATCTGTACAATCTCCCCATTCCTTTCTGTGCTCATGCCACACCAATCACTCATACAACTTTCCTGACCCATGCTGAATCCTGCACACTCCCCAACTCAGGTGTTTCTGCACATGTTGGTGCACCCTGCTCAACTTACACTACACTCCCATGCATTCGATTCCTCCACCTCTTCTGCACCTTCTCTGACCTATGCTGTATCATGCCATGTCCTATACCAACTGGCATCTTTCATACACCCTCGCACACTTCCAAACCCATGCAGCACCCTCATGCATCCTTCCTGTCCTGTGTAGCACCTCATGCAGCCCTGTGCCTCCTCCCCAACTCTTACCACTCCTCCCCGACCTGCTGAGCACCCCTTGTGCACTCTATGTACTCTTCCTCATCCATGCTGCACACCTTGCCCCAACCAACATAGCACCTATTTTTTATTAAGTCAATTGAGATGCTGGCAGAAAGGAGGAGGAAAGAAAGAGGGAGGGAGGATAGGCAGGAAGGACAAGGAAGGAAAGGAGATAGAGGGAGGCAAGGTATTTCCCCTGCTTCCTGCCAATATACCATAAGGAAACTGGGGAAGTTGACAGGAAATTGGAAATCACTCCTTCTCCCATTGACTTTCTTTGCCTTCCTGTGGTCATATTGTTTGTTTAGGTAAGGAAATATCTATGAAACGATGACTCAACGGATCGTGGATTGCCCAGTTTTTATTAAAGGCTGCCTATATCATCTGACTAGCATTCGTTAGTTTTTTAATTAACACATAAGAGTAGCAGCAGCAAATGGCAGCTTTATTTTTACTTCTACAGTGATCCCAGATACATTTTTATTGTAGCAAATAACAATGGTGTGATGGTATGCGCGTATGTCCTTGGGAAACAGAAGGAAGATTCTTGCCTGGGCTGCAGCTCTTCCTCCTGTCTGCCAAGGTCATTCCCACATACCATTACAAATAATGAATAGCCATAATCAGTGCTTTGTGCTTGGAAATGCACACTCACTCAAAGAAAAGAGTATGCTGGAAGGGTAGAAAGTACTTCACTGGTTTACTGTCTGGGTAAATCTCTATTGAGAAAGATTGCAGCCATTTTGTGAATAGGAAATGATTCCCATAAAACAGGGGTGTCCAAACTTGGCAACTTTAAGACTTGTGGACTTCAACTCCCAGAATTCCACAAGTCTTAAAGTTGC
>JAOYMU010000001.1:59799140-59817814 GCA_025802295.1 Psammodynastes pulverulentus
AGAAAGAAAGAAAGAAAGAAAGAAAGAAAGAAAGAAAGAAAGAAAGAAAGAAAGAAAGAAAGAAAGAAAAAGAAAAGGGAGGGATGGGGAGAAATAATTGTGGGTGGGGGAGAGGAAGATGGTTTTAGTTTTGCTCACTTGCAACTGGTACTGGTCCATGGCCTGGGAGTTGGGGGACCTTTGGTGCAATGGATAATGGATTCCTAGCTTATCAATCATTTGCTCACCATGAAGTTCCCCTAATGTCCCACTGACCATCCCTCAGTCTGTCCTGTTTGCCAGGATCATTACAGGGTAACATTGAAAGAGCTATCCTGAGGTACTTGGAAGCTCAGAATAAAAAGATAATTTAAAATCATATTCAAAATCATATATGTGTGTCTTTCTGAAGCATTATCTTACCTACAGAGAAACGACCATTGAAGTGGAAACTATTATCCAGGGCTGCCTTGGCCAGGGCAGTGGCAGCCCCTTCAAGTTCTGGACTTTTTTCCACACACAGAGCCAAAGTATCTAGAGCCAATTGGTAGTAGGTTGTCTTGGGAGTCTCAGTAGTATCTGAAAAGTAAACATGTTTATCAGTTACTTTCTGTGTGATCACAGAAGACATCTGCCCTCAGCCTGTTACTGTTTGGAGGTTGAGTTCAAAACGAGGCAGAAATGGAAAACAGTACTATTGGAGAAGGAGTGATCTGAAATCACAAACCAGCTATAGATCCCCATGAAATTAATAACCATAATGGTGCATGATTCTAAATCACAAAAAATAATCTATCAACTAGCATTTCCCAGATCTGTTCCAAATCAGTTTCAGAATTCCCCAGCTGGCATCAAAGCGGAAGTCTACTTATCTGCAAGATAGCTAGTACAGTATATGGGGAATGATTGCGTTTGTAGCTGCCAATTTTCCCCTCTAACTTGAAACCAAGTTAGATTCAAATGCTGGGTAAATGATGAGGAAAAACTCTGCTGCATGAGAGTTTATAATGCTATAGGGAGAATATCTCAAACGAGCTATAAACCTCTCCTAGGCATCATTTATAATACTACCAGCCCACAATATGGCTAGTCTTCAACTTAAAAACAGTGGCAGAGTCCTGGGGTCATGTGATTGCTATTTGCAACCTTCCCAGACAGCTTTTGAGAAGCAAAGTCAATGGGGGAAATCAGATTAACTTAAATGTTTACACGAGCCACATAACAACTGCAGTGATTTGCTTAACAACAGCCATGGCAAAAAAAAAAGGTTATAAAATCAGGCACAACTCACTTAGCAACCATCTTGCTTAATAATGGAAATTCTGGTTTCAATTATGGTCATAAGTCAAGGAATGCTTGTACTGATTGTTGGAAATTCAGTATGCAGAGATAAATACTAGATTGCTAAACTAGATTTTGTATTTCATGAATTCTGCTCTATCTAGCACAGAACATGTTTTCAGCCTGAACTAAGACAAATCTTCCCCATAAGTTTCAATGGTGCAACATCACCTTTCAGAGTCCTTGCAAAGATTTTGCTGTTTTCATTAGTTTTTAGGTACAATGTTGATTGGCAGAAAATGTGCTGCATGGGAAAGTTTAGCTCTAGTAGCAGATCTTTTGGTTTTAATATTTTTAAGTTAGGTAGATAAAGATCTATTTTTGTGGACAGCTGCGCAGAATTTGGTTTATGATGGGTGGCTATATAAAAGTTTTGACTAAATAAATGCATGTTACACAAAGCCATTCTCAATCATCATCACCACTCTGGATCAATTTTACAGCTGTTATAAAAGTCCCAAAAGAATAGGGAAGTATGAATGCAAAATGGGGATCAGAATTAATAAGCAGGATGGGTATTCCACCAACAGATTGATTCCACTGTCATCTGCATTCTGAAATAGAGAGAAAAGTGATATTGAGTGATTTGTACAAACATTTTAAGTTGTACCAGTCTTTCAAATGTAAAAATGAAAATGTTACTCGCAACTGAGACAAAGAACAGACGCTGCCAACATGGCTAAGAGAGCAATTCTAATAGGCTGTGAATTGGGCATTTCAATTCAACTGAGTACCATCCTTGAAGGCAATGGTGGGGGAAAGTACACAGACAGTCAAGGAGCCATGCATTCATCATCCCTTTTGTTATCTGGGTGAAAGGCAGGAATCTAACGCCCATTTGTCTCCTTACGGATATGCTCAATCTCTTCCTTTGTTTTCTCCTCAAGGACTTGGACCAGGTTGACATGTTTTCCTGGCGTGCTGACATCGGCAGGATTCTGGCAGGAGGACCGAAGAGCTAAGACATAAAGGGCCACTTTACCAGAGGTCATCTCTGCAAAAAGGGATAAGAGAGGACAAAGACTGAGTAAGCAATGCTTGAAAGCAATAAAGAACCTTTTTCCATCCTGGCTGGAAGTCTAGACTGCAGCCCAAAACATCTGGGAGAGCTGCTTTAAAATTGGAGATATATGCTAACTGTGAAGGCTTGTCTGCTGGTTCTCAAGAGAATGCAGCCAGTTGGATGAGATTCTTGTAATATAGGTAATCAACAATTTTTAAAATACCTATTTTGGCCTATTCATGAAATTGTTCTGGTTCCTTGTGCCAACAGGGACACATTTAGCCAAGTTTGCCAAGTATGGTCATAATGAAAACTTTGCCTTGTACAGGCAATCCTCGAGTTACAAATATAATAGAGCCTGCAAATTACATTCGCAATCTGAGGATTTGTTAATTGGATTACATTAAATGAATGTGACCCATCCCTGCTTTCCCCAATGAATTTGTTAATCAAATGCACAGGTTGTTAAGTGTGCATGAGGTATTTCAGGTGGGGAAGACCATGGGAGACCTGCTTCCAGCCACCCAAGGCCTCTTCCCACCTACTGAGATATCTCATGCTCCACTTACAATCCCTTGGGGGTCCCCATAGCTGCTTCCCCCACCCATCCTCCCTGCTGGGTCTCCTTAGGAACTGGACCTGTGAAGACTCACCTTTCAAAACTGTCCAGAGTTCCAGAATAGACTGACTGCTCCTTCTCACTCGTCAAATGAGCTGTCTGTCTCCCCGCCAGCATCTCTGTTGTGGGGTTTGCACAGCAGTGAGGTTTCTTGGCAGAGGCAGAGTGCACTCTGCTCAGTTTGACTGACTCATCAAGGTTGCTCACGCAGGACACCAGATCTACTTTTGGAGCATCGGGCAGCCTCGGTGAGTCTGAAGCAGTGCAATCTCATGCTCCTTCAGGCTTCTATCCTCTACATCAAATGCTTTTGCAAAGGGGACGGAGACCTGAAGGGATGCAAGATTGTGCCACTGAAGGCTTCGGTCCCTTTTGCAAAAGCTTTTGGTGCAGAAGTCGGAGCATGATCTCACCCCCAAAGGCTTCCATTCTCCCCGTGGGCTAGCATAGCAGATCCAATGCCTGTTAGGTCCCTTGGGGGGAAATAGGCAGGGGGAATATTGCAATGTCGTAAGGATGAACAATTGCTGCAGTGCTGCAACATTTGTAACTTTGTAACTGTATCATAAGTACTTTTGGGGCTGGTATCATAACTTTGAACCATCGCTAAGTGACCTGTCATAACTTGAGGACTACCTGTAGTGTTCTACTTATTATATTACCAAGAAAAAGTGGCCATTCTAGAAATAGAATAGAATAATAAACTCATTTATGTAAAAACTTCTCATTTCAACATCATACCTGTTCCAGCTGTTTCTTTTATCTGCCTCACCAACTGTGTTATCACACTAAGATTGTGGTCTTCAGCCAAGTTCAAAGCAATCAGGACACTGGGATCAGGTTTACTCTGCAGACTGGCCCAATTTTCCAGTTGGGTCTGAAGGCCTCTAACCAACCATTGCCGATCACTTGGGACATCTAGAACAAAGACACCCCAGAGGTTTACCAAGAACAGCACCTGTTCCTAGAGAACTCTGATATAGTTTGTCAACAGAAGTAGAGTTCAGCCTCAAAAATTGCCTCTATTATATTTTTCTTCTGCATTGGTTGAGTTTGGAGCTCTTACTCCCTTTTTTTTTTTTTGCCTTTTTTTTTGTTTACTAGTGAATTCTGTAATTATGATAAGGATAACTTCAAATAATTTGTATATATCATGTTGTAAGATCCATACAGCCAAGTTGTTAATTATCACATAGGCAGACTTGTTATTCATAAACATGTGAATTGATCTGCTTTTGGGCAAAAACGTTGCACATAAATTTTATCACTGACCGTGAGCCAAAAAACCCCCTTTTTAATTATCAGTGTATATTTAAGGTATTTTCACTTTTGTTTCTCTCTGTACTTTCTTTTTTTTAAATTGAGGCAATTTAAAATTGTCTGAGCCTCATCTTCAGCTATGAATGTGGATATTTTGATTGGATGCTAGCCAAAATTGCCATCCCACATGCAAGGTTTTGTCACAGTTAACTCAATCAAACTTACCTCTCTCTTGCTCTATTTAAGCTGAACTGACTTATTAAAATCAATGGAAGAAGATACAGTACATACAACTTTAAGTGCCATTATTTTCAGTAGGAATACAGATCAAGTAAGTTAACTAAATTAATCCAGTTCAATACACATGAAGCATTTTTGCTCAAGGAGAAACTTGGCACTATATTTTGAGTGTTTGTATATCATCTTCTGATAGGCTATTTTCCTATTCTCTATGTCTTCTACTGACTCACTGTGATCAATGAAAACTGGTAGGTAGCAAATTAAGTTATAGTAGTGGATCGGTGGGTGGGGTGACTTAAGTAGATTACTGGTCATTATCTCTGCTTCTCCAAGTTCCTTCAGTCACTTCTTATATTCTTTGATATAAGGACAATGGACTGTCCTTCCAATTGGCACTCATTGGTGTGCAATGCATATCATATGAACACAGACATTGGGAAGGCTACTAGGTTAGGGAAGGTTGCACTATGAATTTATTACACTCCAGATCATATCAATAGCACATAAGGAGATAAACCAGTTTCTGCATTGTATTGCTTTATTTTTCTACGTGTAGTAAGTGAGTATTCAGCTCTATGCATCTGTACTTTTTTTATTCATGTTTTATTTGCAGTTTTCCTTTCATATCATACATATTTGATGGACAGCGTATTGACTGGGTCAATACACTCTATGCATCTGTATTGAAATCTATTTGTGTATTTAGAAAACTAATGTGCATGCTGTCTTGGAATTTTAGCTCTGCAGTTCAATCAGGTGGGGATCCTTAGAGAGAAAGCTTCCTCGCCCTGTCTTGCTTTTATGAAACAGGAGAAGATTTATGAAACAGGAGAAGATTTAGGTAGGACACGGCTTTTCAGCTTCATCACTAATGATGTATGGAGAATAGAAACTGGCAGCCATGATGGCTCAAGTTCACAGTTTAGTTACAAAACTATTTCATGAAGGAAAGTTGTTCCAGTCTAAACACCCTCTATGCATCAATATTTCATTCAGTTCACAAATATTTGAAATGTTTACATACATTATCTAGGGTTGTGCAAAGAGACATTTTGCACAGTACATTAATGCAAATAAATTCTTTTGAATTATTAAAACAATTGTGTCCTTGGCAAAGCTCAAAAAGTTGCAAAAGTTGATTCTAGTTGTCTTATGTGCAGACGCTTTTGGTGAGTCTGTCAGTGAAGTAATGCCACTGCGTGAGCATATGGAGACTCCCAGCCTTTGAAACAGCCTTTGAAACAGCCTTGGGAATAACACAGCTGCAAAGATGGGCTTTTGGCTGTGTAAGAGACCTATTGCCACTTAAATATAGGGCAAACCCTGCCCCTACTTGATCACCATGACCCACCCATTTGGAGCTCTCCAAATGTGTTGGACTAAAACCCTTTCAGTTTTAGTCTATCTCTATAATCCTTCAGTCAAGTTATTCACCAAGTTAGGGAGAAGCATCAGGTTAAGAAGGGCTAATGCAAGAGGAAGATTAACTTGAAATACTTACAGCAAGTTCCTGAAGAACTGGAAGCTGCATTATTGACCGCGTAGAACACACACGTGATAATAGCGAAGAGGAACATTTTGGGCTCAGATGTGGGTATATCCTTTCTTAGACCAACTCTTCCTTGATGTGGCGTTGGAAGTCAAGGGTGAAAACCTGCTTGTCTTCCTTTATATAAACTGCCAAGACAGCTCTAGATCCTCCCTACCAACCTTTCACCTTCGAATAGTCACTTCATTTCTAGCCCTGTTGACTTTCTTTTGCTTATCTCAGTTTCCTCAACCCTGGGTCTGAACAGGTCTGGCAAGGTGGTGATGCCAAAAAACGGATCCTTTCAGGGAAATTGGTGGGTTGCACATTAGCAAGGAGGAAGGCTACGTATGTAACTTGGCAAGATGTTGCATACCATCTGTGAGAGAACAGCCACTTGCTAAGCAAGCATTTATTGAGTCAATAAATTGGAAGAGAAGTTGTGTTGAGAAAGTTGCGTCCTTCCAACCTTTCTTGCCCAGGAAAAATAGCACTGTATTTTCCTCCAGGGCCCAATAGGTCAAAGAAAGGGTATCACTAGGCTACTCTAGAGAAATAGAAGATGGCAGCAGAACTTCTCCTAGGCCTTTCCCCACCACCCATATGTCACTGTATATGCCAAAACTGTGTTCTTAAAAACGTACTATTGCTATAAATGATCCTACATTCAGAGATAAGGCTGTTCAATATTTTTTTAAATGATAATGTAGAACTATGTGGAAAAACTAAATGTGACAATAATTATTACAACAATGTCATGCAGATACTAGAAGCACTTCAGAAATGAGTGATCAAGGCAAGCTCCAATTGCAGAAATGCATCCTACTCTTCTTGAGCTTAACCTCTCTGGAGGATCAAAGGTTTTTCCTTAAGTGTCAAAGCTTAACTGGAGCTTTTGGGGCAATTCCTCTGATTACTAAATGAGGAACCCGCTCTGCGCATGTATTTACAGTTACTGTAATTCCACTGATATTGTTCGGATTCTAATACTGAGCACGTTTTACTTTATTTTTCAAGTCTCACACCTTAAGCATGAAAGCCAGCTGGGTGACTTTAGACTAGTCACTCTCTCTTAGCCCAACCCACCTCACAAGGTTTTTGTTGTGGGGAAAATAGGAGGAGGATGTTATGTTGATTATGTTTGCTGCTTTGAGTTATTTGTAAAAATAATAAATAGCAAGAAGCAACACCACTTATATACCACCCCATAGTGCTTTAGAGCCCTCTCTACCTGAATTACAGAGTCAGCATATTGCCCCCAACCATCAGGGTCCTCATTTTACCGACCTTAGAAGGATGAAATGCTGAATCAACCTTGAGCCAGTCAGGATCCAATTCCTGGCAGTGAGCAGAGTTAGCCTGCAATAGTGCATTCTAACCACTGCACCACCATGGCAGAATACAAATTAATTAATTAAAACATTTTTTTTTATCCAACAAATACAAGGTATAAAAAGCTACATTAATCTGATGCTAAGAAGGAGCTATGAAACTCCAATATCATCTTTAACTGCAGCCACCAATGTTGTGTAGTTTTGAGCAAACTGCTATCATTCCTTTTACTCATGAAGTCTCAGGTTTTTATGGATTGTTCTGCATAAGAAGAGGCTTACTACAGGACTGTATAGCTAAAGTTTCTTGAGTGTTATGAATGAAGACAAATGGAATTAATACAATTATTTTATTAATAGTTGACATATCTATTGCACTTGTAAGAAAACATTGTATCAGTAGCATGTCTCATCTCTTGGAGAAATGGGGAAAATGTAACAATATTGTATACAAGAAATAGGAAAATAGTTGATATTTCCTAATTGGGATCCAAGCAAGGACAGGTGCAATGCCTGTAGATTAGAACTGTATTGTATTCTTCTGCTTCTGTTGGTAAATTGATTTGCTCATTCTGGAACCTTGAAGACATGCATGCAAATAGAAACAGGAGATTATCTTCCTCGATACCCACAGAATGAAGTGCTGTCCAAGAGCCCCTTAAACCTGAAGCTTGCCTGACTTTCAACTAGATGTAGTCTAGCAGGAAAAGTGTATGATTTAATGTCAAGAAGATGAGAAGGAGGGTGAATATGGAGATGGGGACAGCTCGAACTGACAAAATTGATATGAGAAAAATCTAATTCAGTCACTTAATCCAATTGCTGTGTTAAAAATCCAACTTTTAATCATCCAATTTGTAGGAACTTGAAGTTCCTACATGGAGATAAACTTTAGTCCCTGTGAATTGCTGCAGAGTCTCAGCAAAAGATCAAGGAAATGGTGTTGTGTAAGACAGAGCTGTATGAATGACCAGATGAACAATGAGTTTTGGAGGACAGATTAATCTGAAATCTTTTTGAGGATTCATTCCCAAAACATTTCTCTGAATGGAGAAATTAGTATAATTACCGCTGAGGCAATCTGTCTTAAGACACAACAAAGGGATGATTGAGAACCACTGTTTTCTTTTTAATGACTCATAAATCAAGTTCTTGCCGGAAACTGAACCTGGACAATGATAGTGTAGATAACTCATTTTTCTTACCCACTAAAAATCTGGTTGTATGGATAGTTGTACATAGACCTGTACTGAATTGGGAAGAGATAATAAAAAACTTGGTAAGAAACGTTATGCCAATAAGGGTTCCCTAAGAATCTGATATAAAATAAACATCAGTTACAGTAAATCTGCTATTAAATTCTGTTGTATTAATAAACTCTTTTATCGTGGAAGAAGATTGTGTTCTTCCTTCCAAGGAAATTAATGTTGAGTACCCACTAACATTCCTGAAATTTCTCACCTCTTAAAAGTGGAATACAGGCAGCTAAGGAAAGCAAAGATTTTGATAAAAAAGCTAGTGAAGCATAAGTTATCACAGCAGATTTTTGGTACTGAAGAAAATGTATTGTGTTTTCTAAGAGCACCTCTTGAAATAAAGGAAATAAGGACCTAAGGAACCAGGAATCCAAATGGCCCTGTCCAGTTTTTCTTACTTACCACAGCTAAGGCAGTGCTGTCCTTGGCTGAGAAGCAGAAGCAGGAATCCTATCAGGGCTCTCATCATCATTCAGGGCTATCATGCAATCTGACCAGCACAGAGAAGTATTTATGCTGTGATTGAAAAGCAGAGGCAGAGGGCTCCACCCTTGTCCTGTTGCTTTCCCATTGAGTATTGAGTAATGACTCCGAACATACACATGTCCTTCAAGACTTACAGGCTGACACGAGTGTGATTGGAAGGTTGGACTTCAGTATACCTGGAAAGCGGGTGCTGAGTACCACTGAAAGATGATTCCCAGAGAGTCCTGTGCAGTGGCTTAGAGGTGGAGCTCTCACCTCACATTCAGGAGGCTTTGAGTTCGATCCTAGGTAGAGGCTAATATTTGGAATACTCTCTCCTGTGTGAGCAGGAGGTTGGACTAGATGACCTCCAAGGTCCCTTCCAACTCTGTTATTTTATGAACTAAGAAATAATAAAACAAGGTTCAGCTAAAACCCCTGGATGAGCCAAATGCTTATCTTGCCCAGTTTTTCAGTTTTGTAGTCAAAGATCAGGGAGAAAGAAGAGAAAGAGCAGGCAGTAAATGATGCCCTTACCTCACCTCCTTTGGAATATCTAAAGTCACGGTTAATAGCATGTTTCTCACTATTAAAAAGAAAAAAAAACAGATAGTCCTCAACTTATGACCACAACATGAACCCAAAATTTATGTTACTAAAGTGAGAAATTTGTTAAGTGGGTTTTGCTCCATTTTACGACTTTTCTTGCCACATTTGTTAAATGAATCCCTGCAGTTGTTAACAACACAGCCGTTAAACGAATCTGTTTTCTCCCTTGACTTTGCTTGTCTGAAGGTCACAAAAGATGATCCCGTGACCCTGGGACACTGCAACCCTCATAAGTATGCGTCGATTGCCAAGCATCTGAATTTTGATCATGTGACCATGGGTGTGCCGCAATGGTCATAAATGTGAAAAATGGTCATAAGTCATTTTTTTCAGTGCTGTTGTAACTTCGAATGGTCACTAAATGAATTGCTGTAAGTTGAGGACTACCTGTAGAAAAGGATTCCACTTTTACCTTTTTTTAAGGTGTCTGTGTAGAGATGACTTTGTTTATTTCTAAACCTGACGCGGTTATTTCAGTGTTGATGCAAATGATCATGCTTCTTTAAACAGAGGGGATTAAAATGAGTTATATAAATGTATTAGAAGTATAAATACAGATGTACTTGAATAGTATTTGCATTAGATGGAGAATTGTAATTATTTACTATTGAAATGATGCATTTTTTTTTCATTTTTCCTTTGTTGCATTTTAAAAATCTTTTTAAAAAAAGCACTTACGACACATGTTCTTTCTTTGACGGTGTATGTAAATTTATCATAATTACCGGTATCTCTGTGGATTAATCCCTTTTTGTCACTTTAAAAGAAATAAAACTAATAATAATTCCTTTCTTTTTTTGGTATCTCTTTCAACAATATTACATCTATGTTGATGATCTGTAATTTATTATTAAAATAGAGCAGATAGTGAACAGGGCAGTCCGATTCACTTAACAACCGTGTTACTAACTTAACAACTGCAATGATTCGCTTAACAACTGTGGCAAGAAAGTTCGCAAAATGGGGCAAAACTCACTTAACAACAATCCTGCTTAGCAATGTATCAAAACCTGGTTTGCCGGTTGGCTTGGGGGCTCCAAGGGTGTGTGTGTGTGGATACTGATGGAAGTAATTGATCCTTGCTGTCTGTCCCTTTGGTTCTATTTTTACATATAGTTTTTAAAACTTGTTTTTAGGAGGTGAAACTTACTTAACAATTGTCTCACTTAGCAACAGACACTTTGGGTTCAATTGTAATTGTAAGTCAAGAGCTACCTGTCCTCAGGTAGGATAATGGATTGGAGGCTGAGATCTGTGCCTTCTCACTGGCAAATTTCAAAGATCAACATAGTAAGAGAGGATGAGATTAAAACTAGAACCCAATGTCCTTTTAAATAAGTTACCCAGGAAAAGGGTAGTTTCAATTAATACCTCTGCACATATTACATACTAATATGTAATTACATAGGAAGTGAGCTCAGGCACTCTCTCATGGGTGAGATCATAGTGTTTACGGGTTGTTTTAGGCCCTATGTGTATGTGTCTCCCTCCGGTCCCTTTTTCTGTAGTCCATCTGCTCTTATCTCCCTATAAAGTTGGATAGAGATATGCCATGCTGGTGGTGTACGAGACCATCATTAACACTAACTTTTAACCTTAAGACTACCGTTAATACTGGATTATTCTAGCAGTATTTTGAAGAAGTGAATTCTTATTTGATGGCCCAATATTTAATGCCACACAACATTGTTGAAAGATGAAGTTGAAAATGCATGGACAACTGTTTGAAAATAATTTATATTGAACGTGTGTTATAAATTCTTCCGTTTGTAGCTCTTTTATTCCTTATAACACATAGTGAGCTTGATATAGCAATAGCAATGGCACTTAGCCTTATGTACAGCATCACAGTGATTTACAGCCCTCTCTAAGAATCAGCCTATTGCCCCCAACAATCTGGGTCCTCATTTTACCAACCTCGGAAGGATGGAAGGCTGAATCATCCTTGAGCTGGTGAGACCGTGAGACCAAAACTGCCAAACTGCTGGCAACCAGTGATCAGCAGAAGAAGTAGGCTGCAATACTGCATTCTAACCACTGTGCCACCATGGCTTGTTTTAGCTATGCTCTGCTAAACAAGCAAACTGCTGGGTTTAAAGTATACACTATCCAAAGCAATTATTAGTTCTGTTTATAAGTTTACTTACAATGTATTGTAACAACTTTCTGTATACTTCTATTGAACATACTAGAATGCTGAATTCAGAATAGCTGCCATTTTGGATTAATAGAAACTAGAAACTAGAACTATAACCTTCAATAAACTTTGGTTACAAAGTCTATTCCTGACTCCAGAATGTCTTAGTATTTGAACAACATGGTGGAATTGCTATTGACAAACAAACTATATTACATGAATTAACCAAACACCAGCTTGTCTTTTATCCCAGAAAGGATGTGAACCTAGCCTGAATACCACTTTTGAATTAGGTCGTCAGAGTAGAGGAAATGGCTTCATCATTTAGGTAAGGAAATAGCACCTGAGTATTGCATGAGCTATAAATGAAGCCAATGAGAGGGCCCAGCACTTGGTTCTCACCTGAGAGAATTTTTGGGTAGTTGCTGTGAACAATGGAGAATCATCTAAGAATATGGGCTTTGTTGCTTTTAATCACTGGTGTTTCTACTCAGAACTCAGGTAAATGCAGAGAGGGAATACAACTTAGAGAAATGAAAAGAAAATGAAGAAAGATTAATTGATTACTCCTTAACTAGTTATTGTAATTTGTCTTTGGTTTGTACTCAATCCAGAGAGAACCAGGCTTAAATGTTTTTTGATCATAGGCTGTTTCCTGTTATTAAAGATCTACCAAGATGCAAGTCTAATTACAAAACAATTTTAATCAGGATTAATTAAAGCTGATGTATATTGCTTGATGTTAATGAAGCTTTGTTCCTTTAATGTATTCATAACACAAGACACCCAGCTCACCAGGCTAGTGAACCAGTGTTGGGAATGGGAAAAAAGTATAATGGAGGGGGGGAGTGGGGAATTTGGTTCAGAATTAGAAAGAAAACCCATTGGTTTTTGAGTTCTGGGCATTTTACTAGTTTTGGTATGCTTTCAGATCAATAGACAAGTCTTGTTGGAGGACCCTTAATTAGTTTAACTAAATGTTTAGTTGCATGAAGGTTTGCTGGTGCAGTATTAAGAAAAACAGATCTTTTCTTTTTTAAACGAATAGATACAGCGCATAGAATCTGAGTTCTATGTAAAGAAACATCTTCAATTTATATAGTGGAACTTTTAAAATGGAAGCTAAACTGTAATAGTGGTTGGGGATATGCAGTTTCTAAAAATATAAACCATCTGCAAACTAACTCCACCAATTTTTGAATCCATCTTTGCATGGTTTCCAAACTGGGCCAACCAGCAGGTGGGGAAGCTACAGAGAATTTTTTAAAAATAGAATCCATGGTAAGATGTGCCTCAAGTTCTTTTATTTATAAAATGCCTGTAGAGTGTTAGAGAATTTAAACATGGTGTCAATGAGGTCATCTCTAGATACAGTAAAGGGAATGTTAAAGAAGTCCATGTTAAAGAGGGAACCTAATGGTCAACCTCAAAAAAATGTTATTTCTGGAGACAGCCTGACTTCACTATAGATTCATCCATAGGCAATTTATAGGTACACATTCTTTAGCAGAAGAGTTAGGTTTTTCCTAGGAGTCCTTAACTTGGCCTGTTTGTTGCAAGACCTCATGTTGGATCAAAAGTTTGTTTCTTAATTGCTAAGTAAAATACTGGTTGTTTTCCTATCACAGTCTGGTTAATTGGGATAGTTGCTGGGCCACAATATTTGGAAATAGCCCATCACACACATACACACACACACACACTGAAAAAATAAAGAGAAAGAAAAAAATGGAAGAAAAAAAGATACAAAGTAGTAGTTTCTGATCTTTGCAGAAATTGTGAGTAGAGTTATAAGTTACATCAATATATTCTGTGTATTGGAAAACAGGGTAAAACCAAATTTTAAGAGTTATGTGAACTCAGCTAATGTATTGGTATCAGGGGAGCTTTGGAGAAATGCATGGAAGGTAAATTTACAGAGCTCCCAGGACCATAAACTACAAATTCCCTTTTAGATTTACATGTTATAATTAGTTCAGGGTTGACAATTGGGTCAATTGAATAAATTGTGGTTTAGCTAAGCAATGAGAAAACAGCATGGCATGTAAACAGAGCCACAAAATGACTTGATAGGACTGTCAAGTGCCCTAAAGAGCTTGGTGGCTTAGATATAATAAAGAGCTTGATCCTAATTTTCTGCCTGATTAGTTACTCAGGGGCTGCTTCTGTGCACCTAAATTTAGGACAAGCTTTGAATATGTGGTTGCTTCAGTTACTTGTTGGTTTCATTACAAAGGAATGAGGGATGATTGTAAAGCTTCCTAGACACTCTGACTTTTAAGCAGAGGCTTAACAAATAAGGATGATGGTTAAAATGGTTAAATGGTGTTATACCAATACACTTCCGACGGCAGTAGACTTCACATAAGGGCTTCAGACCAGCCACAACTCTCTCTTCTCCTCCGTGGCTGCCCTCACTCTTCCCACTATTTAGCCTCTGAGCTGGCTAGTTGCTCTGCCAGCAGCTCTGAAGCTAATTGGTGGGGGCCAACAACAAATGAGGTCCTTATGTCTTGGTCCTGACCTCTAGGAAGCATCTTATGCAACGTGTATAATGGTAATCTCAATTGATTGGACCTCCTCTGGATCCTCCATCTTTTCAGGAACATAACGGTGCCATTTATGAAAACCCCTTGTTCCTGTTTGTGGAAAAATATGCTGCTACAGGTTGCTCTAGCCTGACCCCTTATATCTTCTGTAGTTTCAGTGTCGTGTGGAAGCTCACATCTAGTGATTACCGTTCCTGTGAATCTCTTTGGGACTGGTGTGATGGTTAATGCCAATGAACTCATTCTGGGATCTGACTGTACAGTGACAGCTGTACATCCAAATGTTCTCCTGCTGGAATATCCTCTCTTTGCTTGTGAAGCCACCAGACAAGTAAGATAGCTCTGGGTTTGGAATTTTGTGAATAGTTTTAATTATAGAGGTCTTTGCAATAACACTACTTGGGAAGGCAAGTACCCCTCTGGATAGTAGCAGTAAAATAACAGAAGCACTAGATCCCTGGAGATCTATCCTGAACCTCTTTTCTTGTTATTTTAACCCTTTGGATATGATTCTGTCATAAATTTATTCCTGCTTCTATGCAACAATCTTCATGTATTTGAAGACTGCTATCCTATCTCCCTTTAATAATTTCTTCTATAAGCAAGACATACCCAAATACTTTAATTATACCTTATAGAGTTTGATTTCCATATCACCTTGGTTGCAGTTTTCAGAAGTTGTTTCAAGATGCCATTGTCATTTTTGAACTATAGTGCCCACATACAGCATTCCAAATATATCCTGACTTGTGCATAATAGAATGAAATGATTTGCTTTCCCATATTTCAATTTATGGGAAATTGTGTCTTGAAAATTATGTAACAACAATTGTTGGATATGTTCTACAGGTGCAGATACTACATAATATTCGGATGGTATTAGTAAGAAATAGTATGTACAAGCATAGCACAGTATATACATTTCTCCAAAGAGTTTTCATTTAGTTTTATTTCTAGCCAAAACCCCCAAATAACAAACTAAAGATAACATCTAAAATTTGGCATTTGATCAAGCAGTTTAACATATCTACTTTGTAGTCCTTAATATATTTTTTAAACTTTTTCCTTATGTTCCTTTTTATTTAAACTTTTTAAATAATTTATGTCATTTTTTTTACATTTGTAATGTCTTTTCTGGAAAGCAATGATCTGCTTGTAAGCTTTGGGCATTTTGAAAGTTATTTCTCTTCTCGGATTCTTCTGCTATGTCATATATCTTGATGAGCCTCGGTGGCGCAGAGGTTAAAGTGTACTACTGCAGGCTACTTCTGCTGACTGCTATCTAACTGCAATTTGCAGTTCACATCTCACCAGGCTCAAGGTTGACTCAGCCTTCCATCCTTCTGAGGTCGGTAAAATGAGGACCCAGATTGCTATTGCTAGCGCTATCTCCATTTTCACAGTTTTTGATTAAAAGAAATTTGCTCCCCATTTCTTACTTAATTTATTAATAGATTCCTGAAGTTGCTCCAAAATATCTAACACTGAGTAGGAGGTTTTCTGTTGCAAAGTAATAATTCTAAATCTAGCTAACCAGGGTGCTTTGTCAAAAGATAAGCTGGTTTTATTTGTTCTCATGTCATCCTCTGTCCAACTATAGATGTCATTTCTTGGGATGAAGCTATAGCCTTAGCCTTGGTTATTGGCAAGAGTGAGCTACTTAAGAGTCACACTAATTTCATTGATTTTTTTTCTGAAATCAGAAAGAAGGATCTGTTAATACAATCTTAATAGCCTTGGGGGGATGATTATTTGCAATCTATTGGGATTTCTTTTCCTTGTTCTCAACTCAACAGAATTTTGGAACAAAATTATGCAATATCCAAATAATACTATACTATTCACCCATGAGCAAAATAGAGGCATTAAACACAGGATAAGGATCAGCAGGTGGGGCAGCTATATCCTATTGAGTTCATGTTTGTTTATTCAAGGATGAGTGAATGGCATTTTAATTCAGCAGTGGGGAAAGGACCTTAGTGATCTTAGAATATAACCTTAAAATGAGCTTCTGTGTATTTTTTTATTTGACCCCATAGCTTCTTCCAGAAAGCATCCATTACAAGAACATTCTCCACTATGTGCCCTCAGCTCCAGATGGGGTGATCAGAACCAATCCATTCTCTCATGCTATAAACTGTTTCTATCCTAGGTAAGTCATGGGCTACTGGTGAAAGAAATGAGATAGTCTCAATTATAATTACTTTGTTATAATTACTGAAATGTGGGGATCCATCCGTTGTTATCTATTTAAAGCAGGTCAAGAAGCTATGTACATAGAAAGTCTCTTATACAATCAGAACTGGCATTATTGCTACTAGCCTCCTGAGCTCTGAGAATTAATCTGAATTGGATTTGCACTTAACTGCCTCTTTCCTTCTAGGAAATTGTATAATGTCCTTTATTTTTACATTAAACTTATATACAGTACTGCCATTGGGCAGCTTACAGAGGGTAAAAGGATAAATATAAAAACATTTTAAGAGCTTTGGAAATGCAAAGAGGATGTGAGTAGATAAACATGGTATCTAAATTTAGGTTCTGGAATGTCTCTTCGTCTGGACTCCGTCCTACTTGGATCCCTTTCACTTCTACTGTGATGGACCATCAGAGCCTGGTGTTTGCCCTGGAAGTCTATGACAGTGAGTCTGCTAATGAAGTTGAATTCAGTTTCCATTGACTTATAGAAAGTTGCGATACAGGTAGTCCTTGATTTATGACCACAATTGAGTCCAAATGTTTTATTGCTAAGCGAGACAGTTGTTAAGTGAATTTTGCCTCATAACATTTCTTGCCACAGTTGTTAAGTGAATCACTGCAGTTGTTAAAATTAGTAACACTGTTGTTAAGTGAATCTGGCTTCCCCATTGGCTTTGCTTGTGAGAAGGTTGCAAAAGGTGATCACATGTCCCTGGGACACTGCAACCGTCATTGATATGAGTCAAGTCGCCAAGTGGCCACATTTTGATCACGTAACCATGGGGATGCTGCAAGAGTCGTAAGTGTGAATAATGGTCATAAGTCACTTTTTTCAGTGCCATTGTAACATCAAATGGTCACTTCATGTACTGTTTTAAGTCGAGGACTACATGTATTAAGTAAATCTAATAGAGAGCCATTTTTAAATCCCTAATGAGCATTTTAAAGAGTATTTAAACGAGAAGAACTCTGACACTGACATCCCCTAAACTCCACTGAAGATGTTACCTAGCCTGGTAACGAAACATTCAGAAACCAACCCACAAGCTCGAAGAACAAACCTTCACCCTCAATATTTAAAACAAAGGTCTCCAAACTTGGCAACTTTAAGACTTGTGGACTTCAATTCCCAGAATTCTGGGCGTTGAAGTCCTCAAGTCTTAAAGTGGCCAAGTTTGGGGACCTCTGATTTAAAGCATTAAATCCATACCATTGAAACTTGCATTCAGGAAAGGAAGAGCTTGAGAAATTATTAAGGGGGGAAAAAAGATTTTGGGGTTGCCAGCAGGCTACAGTTGCTTTTCTGTGATATTCTGATGGTGCTCTATTAATATATTGTTTTTCAGGTAGCTGGTCACAACTGATGCCTGACCCTACTTACTATCTTGGGGATTTCATCAACATCCAGGCATCAGTCAGAAAAGATAACCATGTACCATTGAGAATCTATGTGGATGAATGTGTCGCCCGGCCAAGTGCAGAATCCTCTGTGAAATATGAGGTTATCACAAATCATGGGTAAGTCTTTGAGAGTTTGGGCCCAGCAGAATGAGAGGTGGTAGTCATTATCTTTACAAGTAGCCTCTGTTTCTTAGCAGAAGAAACTGAGCCCCTGTGTTTGTGAAAGTAAGCTCATTCTCATTGGACTTTTAGGGTAAAGGCTGTTCCTTGGAATTGAGTGGCGACTACCCCACTTGGAAACTAAAATAGCTGAGAAAGCAGAATGTTTGGTCAAGTCAATGGTTGAGAATTTGGTTGCTTATAATTTTTGCCACTGGAAGGGCCCATAACTTTTTAGCACACTTGCACCATGTATAAAAAGCATATTGGTGCCCCAAAGTGACTTCTGGAGAGCAGATCTATTCTGAATTGAATTGTGTCCAAAGATAGAGAGTTCTTGTTTTTCTTCCTGTCTGTTCTTAGACTAAATCTGAGAAAAAAAGAAGTGAGGGGGAGCAGCCCTTTGGGAGGTGTAGGGAGACCTGTAGAAACCATGGCTATTTATTTATCACCCCTAAAATGAACCCCTAAAATGAACCTCCACAGCCAACCCTTCCTTTGACCCACTGAAGTGTCTAAGGCAGTGTTTCCCAGCCTTAGTCATTTTAAGATATGTGGACTTCAACTCCCAGAATACCCAGCCAGCATATGCTGGCTA
>JAOYMU010000001.1:59846775-59858907 GCA_025802295.1 Psammodynastes pulverulentus
TCTGTAAACCGCTTAGAGAGGGCTGTATAAAGCACTGTAAAGCGGTATATAAATCTAAAGTGCTATTGCTATTGCTATTGCTATTGGAAGAAAGTTTAGAGGTAGCAGGAAAGCGAAAAAGACATTCTTCAAATTATCCAGCAAGGAACCTGCTGTGCTATTTGAATTTCAAACGTTTTTAACTCTGCAACTTAAGCTTCTATTTTTTATAGTCACATCAGTTGTTGGAAAACACCTATTATCCAGAATTCAATTTTGGATGAAAGCAGTGACCTGGGTGCACAACAGAGATTTAGTGAGAAAAAAAAGGGGTGGGGTGGGGAGTTAAGCTCTCTCAGCTCTGCTAGCTGGATTACTCCAAGATGCAGCAGGCTTGGGTGGAAGGTCAAGTTAAGGGATTGCTGCACTTAGTAGGAATTCCACCAGCCAAAGTTCTTTCAACAGTGTGCAATTTTCAACGTTTGCTGGTTGTACAAGTCTCTCTCCCTGAGCTAACTGGGGTAAGATCCATGGAGGCAATGAATGACGTGGGTGTTGTCTTGAAGCACACCAAAGAAGCTTGCACTCAACCCAAGTGCCTCAGGGCCTCCAGTTTGTTGTATTCGTCATAGGCCTGTCCTTAATTTGTATCTTGCAACAGGCTCTATGTTGGATATGATGTTTTGTTCCGCTGGAGCCAGCAAACATGAAGGGAGGCGTCTCTAAGCCTTTTCAGAGACAGATCACCCTTTGGTGAGTTTTAGACTAATAGCTGCTTTGGTAGGAGGGGAAACAAAGTAAAATGATCCAACCCAAGCACTTGATACAACTGGTTTCCTGTAGGCACTCGGAGAATATTTCACCTCATTTGTCACTGGTGTTGTTGAAATCTTGGATGATCAGTGAAACCTTGAAAGTCTCACGTAAGCAAATCTCCCTCTAGTACAATCTCCCTCTAGTACAACTCACTTGGCTCAACTAGTGGGCCAAGTCCATTTCTTCCTTAAATATAAAAAGAGAGAGGCAGAGGACTGCCTCTGAAGATTAATCATGTCTGCTATACACTAGATCCCATGTGTAACAGAAACATAATTTCAGACAGCCTTTGGTGTCCTAATCTTCTTGCTACTTTTTTTGCCATTGCTTTCACTTCTCCTTTGTGTAAATAAATAAAATAATCAGGAGAAGCTGTATTCTGAACAAAGATGACAAAAAAATACAGTAGGTGACAGAGACAGGGAAAAAGGAACGGAGAACATGCAAAATCACACTGGCCAGCCATATGAACACAGAAGCTAGTTGGTCAAACTCCATGTTTCTTAGATTTCTATCCCCCTTTCCGCTCGTGGCAGCTGGCAATTTTAATACACAACGCAAGGTTTAATAATTAAATTGAATATATTAAAATTAGTAAAGATACACATTTACCAATAGCAGAGTGTTGCTTGCAATCTCTAAATCTATAGAAATTCAGACCAAATGCATTCTACAGCCTCTCACAGAAACTTTTAAGACATATTGTCCCAAAGGTGCTTTTTTTCCAAAAGGCAACTGGACTTTTTTTTGGGGGGGGGGGAAATGTTTCATTTCTCATCTTCAGTTCAGAACTGAGGAGGATTCTTGGATGAGAAGCGGAATGTTTTCAAAGTAGAAAAAAAAACCACCAAGAAATCCAGGTTCCCTTTTATCCCTAGACATATAGGACATATTCTATGCTGTTTTATACTGACATCTGACCTCAACTGATAATCTGATACACTTCAGAGATTAATTGTGAAAAAGAATAGTTTGCTGAAAGATTAGATGTTCTTTCTTTCCATGCCCCAGCATTGCAAGTTTTCTGTTAAGCACAGTAATGTTTCAACTGCATTCTTCTCTTCATGGTAACAACATTCATATACAAGATGTATGTAAATTATAAGGCTGAAATCCATCACCCTGGCTGCTTTTTATCCACAGCCTCCATGAGCAAACTGCACATTGCAGTGACTCCTAACAGAAATTTACTTAAACCTCAATGTAATACAATTAAGAATCTTTTTGCCAAATTTAATATACTTTTAATGTGCAATAGTTTTAAAGGTTTAAAATGAATACGGCTGGGGCAGAAGCCTGACACCTCCGTTCAGTCAGATCTTCGTACTACCTTTAGCAGAAATAACAGCTTCTAGAAATTTCCTATAGGCACCTGAACTAATTTAGTTTACTTAGGAAAAATTGGAAATGGCTCTTCTGAGATTCCTGACGATGAACCTGCCCGTCCTTTCCCAGAGACAGAGAACATAGGATTGATTCCAGAGACGATTACTGTGAAGGAAGTAAAGATAGTTGCATAATCTCCAAAAATGCCAGGAAGTGGAATGAACTTTTGTTTGTTCTAGAACTAGTACTAGCTCAAGAACTAGAAATAGTAGTACAGCAAATGTTGTGATGAGAATTTATCCCTATTTTTTCCTTCCAATAAGGGACTCATCTAGCTGCAAATCATGGCTTATGGCTTGAATCATGGCTTCTTGGCTTTAATTTCGGAGGTCATTTTTGGTCATTTCTTTTTTAATTTTCTGATAGTTGTGGCAGCAAAGCCATCTTGAGCTCTGGAAGATCACATCATACGATGCTGCAGAGAGCTCAAATAGTTGAATCTCAAGAAACCACAATGAGGAAATGGCAGGCAGGCAGGCAGTGAAGTAGAACAGGTGAGTCACAGTTTTCTGTGCTGTCACAGTGTTCCCTTCCCCTCCCCCCCCCCCAATAACGTTCTACATTTTATTTCATGGTGACTGGCTACACATTCTCTTTCTGGTAACTTATACAATAGGTCTTTACCAGAGGATTGGTACAGAATGCCAGGGAAAGGTATGTACAGGTATAACGCGTCCAAGTAGCATGTCAAAAAGCAAACAACACAAGCTAATGCTGTTTCAAAAACAATCAACCTTGCTTGAAACTGAAATATTTAAATGAATACATTGAATCTCGTAACAATGAACAGAGAAATTATTTCAAATAAAGTGCGAATTCTTCATGGCACTTTCCTAACATTGAAGCAGAATTTAGAATATGAGAAAGCAAAACAAAGGCCGTATGTTGCCAGACATATTCTGCTAAGAAATGTTATTTTTATTGTTGAATGTGCTGACAGTCAATGTTGCATTATTGATCCATGCATATTTTATACATGGATTTTATGTGTCATGATGCAGTACTTTGTGTGCATGAAAATGTGTACTGGTAACTGCATCTACTTCAGTTAGCATCCATCCCATCTTAGCGGCACATAAATTTATCAGTTGAGATTTTGTTTGTTTCTCGTTTCATTTCTACAAATCTATATCTATTTTTTTAAAGGGATATATTTTACATTTTGCTAACGATGTTCCCCAATATGGCTTTTGCAATCCCACAACAATCATACATTCGCTCTATGTTTGTATACTTCATTGAAAAATTAGGAGTTTCAGTACTTAAACCTATCTTTTTTTTTCATATTCCAGTTGGGGGACTGCAAAACAGATTATAGATACCGTAAGCACTTTTTCACCACACCCAGTTCAGCAGTTACCAGGTTGGGCAAAGTTTAGATGTACTTTGAGTCTCCTTTTCTCAGTATGCATAGGGAGGCTGGGAATGATTGTTACCTTTCCCATTTCAGTGGAGAAAGAAAGAGAAGTGAAAGTGAGCTCCTCCTTAAAGCTCCAACCTTTTGCTATTGTTTTAGTGTTTTACACACATAAACACACACACACACACACACACACACACACACACACACACACACACTCATTTAGATAAGTGGGGCAGAATTTAGTTTCCTGTTTAGGTGAGTCCATCCCTACCTAAAATAATGTTCAACTAGAAATCCCAACTGCTTCAAAAGACAGTTACAATGTTTAATAGTTAAATTTTATTGTTTTGTGAACACATTGAAAGAACGTAAAACTCCCGTAAGTCCTCCAAAGCAGGGTTCTTCCTTCTGCCTCTCTACTCCCCAGCAATTCGGATACTGTGAAGCAAATCCCACCCCCACCCCCACCCCCAAATATCCAGAAAGGAAGTACAGATTCATCCTTAAACCTGACACTCCTGTGCTCTCATTCTGGACACAATACATGCACAGAAAGGCAGTATCATGCAGATATCCAACGACCAACAAGGTATAGGCAGGATGAAGGCTGAGAACTGAAGTAGAGGCTGGAGCAAGGCGCTCAGCCTCGGAAGTGAAATGGCCATGCTGGGATCCATATATGGAGATATATAGATATATAGATATAGGCATTATTTTTTTTCTTGAACCATCCACCCTACCTTAAACTGGAGAGGATTGTGGGAAGACTTGAGAAATTAGGGGGGCCACTGCCTCACCTATGAACAGGCTGGGAGAATGGATATAACCCAGCCTTTAACAGGCCTCACATTCTGAAAAAAAAGGAATTCACAAACAACATAGCATGGTTTAAATAAGGGGGGAATATGGATGGATTCCCATTGTGCCCTTCCCCTCCACCCATCCCTAGGGGGCATGAGTTCAGGAACACTGGCTGCACTGCAGGTCAATGAAGACCACAAACAGAAGCCAAGAACCGGGACCAATGGGAACGGAACACTCTTTGGGATTGTACAGAAGCTCTCTCCTCCTCGTCCTAGCGGCACTGTCTGCCAGCTTCTGTCCCGGGCAAGGCAGAGCCCTCTCCCTCTCTTTCTCTCTCTCTCTCTCCCTCCCTCTCTATCTGCATGGTGTTCTTAGCTTCTTTCTCTCCCATCTGTGGCCTCTACAGGCCCAATCCGAGCATCAGCTGCTGCAAGTAAGAAAATGCAGAGACTTCCCCCTCTTGGGTTTACTCCTCACTCTCCAGCTTCAGACTGACACTCCGGATTTTGGCTCGGGGCTGGGCACTTCCGGTTCCCTCTCGTTCCACCTGGCTCTGTCCCCGAGAGCGCAACAGCTGGCTCTGCTTGCGCAGGAAGTCGACAGGAGCAGGGCAGCCATAACTGCCTTTGCCCAAGGTGGGCCTTGTGGTTCCCTTTGGCGAGTGGGCGAGGGATGCTGCTTCCAGCTGGGCTAGATGGGCCACGTAGCCATCTGAAAGGAACTGCAAGGGAAAAGGTTAAGGCAGTTAGTGCCTGCTTTTACCCAGCCCGCCCATTTCCGAATGAGCCGCAGCCTCTGCGGAGGGCGGAGAGAGTTTATCACAATGTGGCACTTGGCACATGTCAGTCCCTCGGTTAGGTGGGCAGGGTAGTAGCTGAGCCAACTCCATACCTGGCATTGGCTTTGCAGTTTCTTCACCGCCCGGCCCACGATGTAGATCTGGGATGAAGGGAGCCCTAAAGAGCTATAAACTGAGATGTCCTTGGTGGAACCATATGCAGCTACCATAGTGACCTCTGCCTACAAGAAACAAGCAAAGGCATTTTAGAATTACTTTTAGGCCCTTCCTATTCAAGCAAATACACAGGTGCAATAATAATTAAAATGCAGAAAGTACCACATCCATAAATTAAAATGAATATGAACACTAATTTACCACTGAAAACCTGGTGAAATTAATGCACTGTTACACACGTATCTTACACTTTACACTTAACACACTTCAGACCTATTATAGACCAACCTGCCTCCAGAGTTACACAGCCTGACCTGGCAGCAATGTGAGAAAAGTCTCCCTCCCATATGGCACCTAGATAAGCAAGGCCACGAGGCCTCTCCCGCAGAATGTTTTGATAAAACCAGGGAAAGCTGTTCCTCTGACAGTTGGGCTCTACTATGCCACCTCAGCGCCATTGTTCCCTCACTTCCCTTTCTCCTGTGGTGGTGGTAACTCCTCCAGCTTTTTCCACAAGCCCCCTCAGTTATACCAGAGTAGAATCTCCATTGTATACCTCTCCTGGTTGTGCAAGAACACAAGTGGTTACATACCTCTTGCTGAAGGCCCTGTAGAAAGGCAGCTTTCTGGCGAAGAGGGTCATGCGTGAGGCCATCACAGAAAGAGACAATGCCGTGTGGGAAATTATGCTGGGTAAGCCAAGCCACCACTCTGTGCTTCTGCATGTCTGGACGCCCTGTCACGTAGATGATCATGAAACCAGAATCTTGCCAATGCCTACAAAAGCAGAGGGAAAGATAATTATCTCTGGAAAACAAACTAAAAAACATGGTGTTGTCCAAATATTTCAGGTTACTTCTCTTTAGCGCCTTCAACCCTAGCCACTCCCATAACCTTAGCAAAGGGTTATGGGAGTGGTAGTTCATAACATCTAAATTGCCTTCCCCTACCTACTGTAGGAAAATAGAGCTGTAACTAGGAGTGATTGTGGGGCCTAATTATGACAAAGCTGTAACAAAAGGACATGTTGTGTTTATAGCATTTTTGCATCTCAGTTCCTTAAAGAACGCCCTGTTGAGTCACCAGTACAAGGATCCATCAATGCATGTTCAAAGAATACTGGTGAGACAGATTATAAATATGTCTTGCCTCTGGAAAAGTCATAACAGGACAGGGAGGGAATAGTTATCACTAGTACCTTCCTTCGTGGTACACTGACACTGAACAACAGAAGTTACTGTGAGGTGAAGAGCTACTGAGTGGTCCATCTTCCCCCCACTGTGAGTCTGCACAGATCCTCTCCATGGCCACTACCCATATCTTACAGCAGGTGTGGGCAACTATAGGCACAGTCCTCAACTTAACGACCACAATTGAGCCCCAAATTTCTGTTGCCAAACAAGACAGTTGTTAAGTGAGTTTTGGTCCATTTAATGACTTTTCTTGCCACTGTTGTTAAATGCATCACTGCAATTGTTAAAGTGAACCTGGCTTCCCCATTGACTGTGCTTGTCAGAATGTGAGTCCGGGATACTGTAACTATTGTAAATATGAGTCAATTGCCAAACGTCCGAATTTTGATTGTGTGATCTCGGGGATGCTACTACAACAATTGTTAAGTGTGAAAATTAGTTGTAAGTCACTTGTTTCAGTATCATTGTAACTTTGAATGGACACTAAACAAATGGTTGTAAGTAAAGGACTGCCTGTATGAGCCCTTCACAACCTGTGGACTTCAACTCCCACACTTCCTGAGCCACCATCCTGGAAGTTGAACTTCACAGGTGGGGGAAAAGCTACAGTTGTCCACCCCTGTCTTAAAGCAACCTGATATCATTGAGTTTGCTATGTTGGCTAAGAAATCTACAATTTGTGGTTCAACATTTGGAGAAATTCTCCCTCATTGCAATAAATTTCATTTTTTTTTAATTTGGGGTTTATATATAGACATCCTTTCATTTGGTTAACTATAGTGGTATTGAAAACAATAAAAAGGATCTGCAGTCTGTAACAAATGCATATAATGTTGGTATGAATCCAGTTTGATTCATAGAAAACACTATCAATATTCAACTACCAGACTGTTTATTACAGCTGAGAAAGTCAGCAGACATGCTTCTCTCTTCACTTTTCATGAAAAGAACAGCGATAGTTGGAATGCTACTTTAAAGTAGAAAAAAAAATCCAGTTGCTTTAACAAAAGCTTCTTCCAAGAAATCCATTTTGACAGCATGTTGGCAAGCACAAATATGGAAGCTGGCAAGTGTGAAGGAAAACAGCAGAACTATTTCCAATTGGTGCTTTAAATAGCTTTTCTGTTACTGTGTTACTTATTAAACATCTTTTAAACAATATTTGTACTTAATGGAAAAAAATAATTAGGCTAAGAATTGGGAGAAAAAGATTTACAGAATGTGGAAACATACTAGTTGAGGAATGTAACACATATAAGAATTTCTCTATAGTCCTGGCACAGATTTTGGAGACCTTAAGAAAGAGAAACAGTAGATCAGTTGGTTCAAAGAAATACAAGTCTCCGAGGAAGGATATTCACCTACCTTACCACATCAACAGCACCTGCTCGCACCTTGGGGTCACTGCCCATAATGGAAACGCTAGCTGTGAAGGAGCCATCAATACTAAAGACGACACAAGGTGTGCCCTTAGCTACCACTGTCAGAAAGCATTCAGCATAGGTGTGATCACCTCTGTGGAGAGACAGAAAGGTGTCAGCCCCAAAGCATATATTCCTACACGCTCAGAATCAGAAATGCTCGACTTCTGCATTCAAACAAGCCATGAAGATAGAAGCAAGTGAGGGTGGTTTTTTTCCCCTTCTATAGTGTAGAAAATCAAAGAAGGAAAAAGCCAAGCAGTTCAACTATTAATTATAAGCCTGCAGTGATCCTGCGGTGAAGTACACCTCCAAGCATCCCCCACATCGGCCATGCTGATCGGGGCTGCTGGGAATTGCAGTTCAGCAACGTCTAAAGAGCCACTAGTTGCTTACTTTCACTGGTAGGCAACTGGATTGTGACAATTGAACCTGTGCGCTAAATAGTTGTCACGGCCAAATTCGAACCATTCTGGTCCAGAGAATCACTTCCCACAATCAAGGGCTGCAACCAATATAACATAAAGCAATTTTGTGGTGCATTATGGGCGTGTGCGTATATATTGTGTTACAAGCTTTCCTGGATAGAAGAAGAGAATATCTGGCACAGAGGAGGCTGCCCAAAAGATCTCAAGCACAGGAAAGGATCTACCATGCATTCACCTCACCACCATACGGATAGGGTACATGCCAATGCCCAGCATCTTCTCTTCAGGAAGGGTGTAAGAAAGTCTTCCGCTACCACTTGTCACTTCTGTGCCATAATGTACCCATTTCCCTGACAATGGCTGTGCCATGATGTAGATATCGACCTGTAAAGAAAGATCAGGGCGGTGTTCATCTCATTGCATATACTGTTATTCTGCACTGCTAGCCACAAATAACACCTTGAAATTGCTAAAATTATAGCTGTCATTACAAGGAAAGGAGAGAGCACAAACCCTTCCTTCACTCCCATCTTCTTAAGTTGGTTTTTTAAAATCCATTTTCTACTTATAACCTTTTCATATTCATTCCTCTGAAGGAGATAGGCAAAATTCCCATATTTTTTATTTATTTCTACTACCTTTTTCTTACAACACTTCCGGTCCTTCTGGACAACGTCTATTCTTTGCCTTCTCAAGGGTCTGTGGAGTTTTCACATTACAACTTCAACTACATCTACTCCATTTTGCCTGCAAATTATTTTCTGGTCTTAGGATACACCACTTGCTGTCTACAACAGTTTTAATGTGAATGGCTTCCTTTAGTCTCCCCTCCCCCGCCCCCAACCCCCAAATCATTTTAGACTGCTAGCTCATATTATGGATGAGCGCCACGCTCACATCATTAATGGCTTCAACACAACTCTAACTCTGGAGAAATGAGGAATTCGCACTGAGGTGATCTGAAAACTTGTTCTACGGTAGGTCTCCTGACAACAAGGCAGGTGTCTTGGTCACTTAAACACAAGAGTTAGGGAAGTTTTCCCAACAAACCCAAGAATTCCTCTGGAGGCCACATTCTATCCCATGTTCTTGGCTTAGCTTTAAATTGGTAGTTGCAACCCTACTTCTTTCTGTTCCCCTCCTTAGTCCCAGGAAAGCCTTGCCCTTGGTCCATTATCAGTTCTTCCTCCTTCTGCCTTTGTAGAAGGTAGAGGGAATGGCCTTGAAGGACAGGAGGAAGAGCCACCACCAAGACAACTATCAGTTAAAAAGAGCCTGAGCTCAGGACAGGAAAATAACTTGAATAAATATCTCAGTAAAACCCCTCCCTTGTTCACACAGAATATTCAGATTTCCAAGTTTCTGTTGCTACAGCTGTTACAATAAAAGTAGTAATAGCCCGCATGACATTGGTTTCCAGGTGTGGTGTACCTTAAAGGACTGAACAGCCATTCACAAGCGAAAACGTTTTGCATAATGTTTAAATGCTCACCAGGAAAGAGAAGGCTTATAGCACATAATGTTGCTTGCTCAGGTTCATGCCAGCATAAGACCCCACCCCTGTTCACTTGTCCTGGTAAATCAACCCTAGAATTAAAACCTTGGTTACCTTCTCTCCAGTGAGAGTTACCACATCAAGCGGACCATACATGAAGCGCCCACTAAGGGCTTGGGGTCGTCCCTCACACACAATCACATCGCTGGCACGATGGTTTGCTGTAACATTCTGAGAAACAAAAAGCCAGACATTATTTATTAACCTCATCATTGCAAAACTGGACAAGGGGAGAATTTCTCAAGAAATGGATCACTCCGTTGCAGTGAGATTGCAACGGAGCTGGTTGGAGAATTTAAATACCTTGAATCCCAACTGACGAATGGAACTCATGCAACAACGAAGAGTTATTCAGAGCAGGCAGGAGAATCTTACTACACAACAGCTATCTGTTCCTCTAGCTGCATTAGAAGGTCATTTGTTGGACTGAACGGGTCTTCTTTTTCTTGGTTGGGTGCCAAATTGATTAAAGGCTATCTTTAATAATAAAATTAGCTGCTATAGGAATTATAGAGATATCTTGTATTGAGTTTTTCCTAGTAATAAAATAATCACCATTATATTCCATTAGAGAAAGCAGCTTATCAAGTTTTATGTACTATGAGTAAATGAATTTTCATCCTACATTTAGCACTATGACCCTACATTTAATTTGCCAATAGCTTGTGTTTTAGGTGTCAGTGCTCACAACCATCACATCCTATAACAGCTTGCTGTTAATTCATTTCAGGGGCCAAACCTGAACCGAGAAAAAATGTAAGATGTTATGAAAGTGAAGTAACTCTCCTATTCAATAACAAAAACCTAATGCATTACATAAATAATATCATCTAAGTAAAATCAGCTTTTGAATTGCAACAACAGTATATGTCATTCCTGCAGAATCAAAATGATAGTTCTAATGTTTAGGGAAGTTAAAAGGCAAACAAAGTGAGATCAACCCTGGTGATGGATTCAGGAACGTTATGAGCAGAAAACAGAATAGAATAACGGAGTTGGAAGGGACCTTGGACGTCTTCTAGTTCAACCCCCTGCTCAGACAGGAAACCCAGGAAAATAAATAGGATCAGATTGTGTGTCTTCCTACAAAGCCAGTAGAGCAACCTCAGGCAGACCTCAACACATGCCCTGAAAACTACCCCCCCCAAAAAAAAGCCCCCACTCCCCCCATTCACCCAAAAAAAAGGCTGAGGGGAGCCACAGAAGGTTCATACCCGGATCTTCACTTGAGTGCGTTTACGCTGCCATTTTTCACGGGGAAATGCTGGGCTGTAGATCGAACTCTCCTCGTTTTCAGTCACTTGATGCTGCTCCGTCTCAATCACCTGCAATCCAGAGACTGTAAATTCTAGGCCTCGAAAAAGAACCAAGCAAAAAGGCTGCTTTCCAGATTTGCTCTACGTTAAACATGGGTAGCCAGTATTTAAAGGGAACAACAACTCCTTAATTTTCAGCAGCTAGATGGCTTTCAAAAGCGGACAAGGCAAGCACCTTTGCCATGCTTCTGCTAGTAGCCTTGGCAGAATCGTGCCGGGATCCCTACGATCTCTGAGGCACTGCTTTCTGGTATTTTTCCAAATGCAATTTTTGCTGAGTTGGCACTTGTTAATGAATATGGCACTTAATCTATAATGGGTAATACAAAATCAAGGGCCACATAGCAATGTACAGAATTGCAATTTTGGGAGAAGCAGCCAAAATTTTAAAGGTCACTGATGTTTTATTATACCCAACGATGCCAAAAGGCGCAGCATAATGCAGTAAGTAGTAGAGGGGTATTCACAAAATCTGCTTTTCTGTTGTTGCAATGCATAGCTGCACGAACACCTGTAGAGTTGTAAACAAATGTTGGCTTCGAAATAAAGCCAAGTAAAATGTTATAATTCTGTAAGTAGTGGGAAATTGTGCAGCGGTTTTGTGCCCTGTAACGGCCTGTGCAGTTACAATATATAACACACCTGCAATTACACACCGCAGAATGTAACTTTAAATATAAAATTGCATGCATATTGAAACCTACACAACTGTGTGGGTATTTGCAGGAAAGCAGCAAAACAGGCCTCCTCCCCCCTGCAAACATTTTCCTGCTTGCAAAACATTTTTTCCTGTTTGATATTCAAGAAAAGGTAGGGAAAATACTAAAGGCATTATGATTTTTAGTTTAGTTTATTTGGATTTATAGCCCGCTCCCTCTCCCCTAAGGGACTCGGGGCGGGGTACAGAACAACCGAT